>JARGCV010000031.1:10945000-11330000 GCA_034064705.1 Bothrops alternatus
AGGGAGTTGTCTTAAACGTGTGTAGTCATTGAATGTTAGTTCCACAGTGTAGACATTTTCACAAAAAGGACAGTCTCCAGTCAGAACAATTTCTTGCCATTGCAACACAGTGATAGTGATGCCAAATGGACTCATAATGTTCTGAATCTCCAGGATGTACAGGCAATTTATTAGATGCAGAAAATCCCATTATCGCTTATTCCTGAAATGATTCTGATGGTACAGTACAATTACACTGGTAGCAGCAGCTCAGCCAGAATGATATTGTGCTGGCAGAAAAATGTTTAGATTCAATCTATTTTTCACCTTTTGCTCTGTGGGAAGATTTCTGAATGATGTTTGTAATTTATGCTAGCATTTTGTATTTTTATCCTTGGACCATATTCTGTTCCCCATATTCCAGAATAAACTGTTGGGACAAATTTGGGGAACCTGTTGGATATAGTATTATCTTGGTGCCTGTCCATTTCCCCCCCAAAGAATCCCAATTTGCTGTGAAATTAGTTGAAACTGACATTAGTCAATGGCATCCACCATTGTTTATTCCATAGTCCAACCTATAGGAAAACTTGTTAAACCCTCTTTGAGAGATGATTCTCCAGCTACTTAAAAACTTTCAGAAACGGAGAAATTCACAACTTTTACAGAGTTCTTACCTTTGCTGTCTTAAAATCTAAATAGGTGTAACCTAACAGTGTATTTAGAAAGTATTCAGCCCCCCTTTACTTTTGTCAATTTTGTTATACTGCAACCTGATTTTACAGTCATTGAAATTCATTTTTTTTTCATTAATCTACACTTAGTACCCCTTAATGACAAAGTGAAAACAGGTTTAGAAATGTGTAAATTTATTTAAAAAAACAAAAACAAATAGCACATTGGCATAAGCATTCAGACTCTTCACTCAGTACTTTGTTGAAGTACCTTTGACAACAATTATAGCCTAAAGTCTTTGGTATGACGTGACAAACTTTGCACACCTGGATTGGGAGATTTTTTGCCATTCTTGCAAGTCCTCTCAAGCTCAGGTTGGATGGCGACCATTGGTGAACAGCCATTTTCAGGTCCCTCCAGAGATGTTCAATAGGGTTTCAAGTCAGGACCACTCCAGGACATTCACAGAGTTGTCCCTAAGCCACTCCTGTGTTGTCTTGGCTGTATGCTTAGGATCTTTGTCATTTTGGAAAGTGATCTGGCATCCTGAGCTCTGTGGAACAGGATTTCATTGAGGACATCCCTATACTTTGCTCCATTCAGCTTTCCCTTAACCCTGACCAATCTCCCAGTCCTGCTGCTGAAAAACACCCCCACAGCATGTTAGCATGCCACCACCATGCTTCACTGTTGGGATAATATTGGGCAGGTGCCAAGTGGTGCCTGCTTTCCTCCAGACATATTTAGAATTTAGGTCAAACAGTTCAATCTTGGTTTCATCAGACCAGAGAATCTTGTTCCTCACAGTCTGAGATTCCTTCAGGTAATTTTTTTGCAAACTCCAAGTGGGCTTTCGTGTTTTTTGCATTGAGAGGCTTCCATCTAGCTACTCTGCCATAAAGCCTGTCCCATCTCCACACAGGATCTCTGGAGCTCAGTCACAGTGATCATCAGGTTATTGATCATCTCTATTACTAAGGCCCTTCTTTCCCAATTGCTCAGTTTGACCGGGCAACCAAGTCTTGGAAGAGTCCTGGTTATGCCAAACTTCTTTCATTTGAGAATTATGGAGGCCACTATGCTCATAGGAACCTTCAGTGCAGCAGAAATTTTATTGTAGCCTTCCCCAGATCTGTGCCTTGCAATAATCCTGTCTCTGAGCTCTGCAGGCAGTTCCTTTGACCTCATGGCTTTTGCTCTGCTACAGAATGCATTGTCAGCTATGAGGCCTTTTATAGAGAGGTGTGTGTGCCTTTCCAAATCATGCCAAATCAATTTAATTTACCACAGATAGACTCCAAACAAGGTGTAGAAACATGTCAGCAAATGGGAGGCACCTGAGCTAAATTTCAAGTGTTGTTGCAAAAGGTCTGAATACTTACCCCAAAATCGACAAAAGTGAAGGGTGTCTGCACGCACTGTGTATCAATTATTTTTGATTCCAGTTTCTGTGGCCATGGAAAATAGATTTTGACTGTCTTCCCCTTATGTATCTTTCCTCAGTTTTTTTCCAGACTAAATATATCATGTTCTATTAGCATATCCTCATAGGATATACTGTATCCTCAGGACTCTCTATTTTTGTTGCCTTTCTGTAAACTCTGACCAGTCCATATTGTGGAAATTGCCCAGAATCATACATAGTATTCCATAAGTGATCTTAGAATGGCCATATGTTTTTGTATATAATTAGTATATACATATACAAGTATTTGTACATATTAATATTTTTTACATTCCTGAACACCTACATTAAAAAGATATTCCACTCCTTACTCAGCTTAGCTATCATCTTTTAAGAAAATAGAAGTCTTTTATTGAAAGTGAAACTCATGGGATTAAAACTATTGTTTCTGGTCATATGTTTCTCAATACAGATAGTCATTATATAGCCATTCATTTAGTGACCATTTGAAATAGTAAAAAAAGATTTATGACCTTTTTCACACTTACGACCATTGCAGCATTGCCATGATCATGTGATCAAAATTCAGACAGTTGGCTACTGACTTGTATTTATTACAGTTGCAGTGCCCCAGGGTCATGTCACTTTTTGTGACCTTCTGACAAAGTCAATGAGGAAGCCAGATTCACTTAACCACGTTACTAACTGAATGCAATGATTCACTTAACTATGGCAAAAAAGGTTGTACAATGGGGCAAAATTCAGTTAACAACTGTCATGCTTAGCAATGGAAATTTTGGGCTTAATTGTGATTATAAGTCAAGGACTTTATTACTTTACTTTTACTTTATTTAAATTTCTATGTCGCCCTTCTCCTGAGACCCAGGGCGGCTTACAACAATAATACAATAAAATTTAATTTACCAATAACAATCAACCATCCAATCCAAAACACATTCATTCAATCCGAAAACACATTCATACAACACACAATCACAACACACAGTCACTGATGGAGGCACATTCCTAGGCCCAGGGGCAGAGTACAGTTCATACGCCCCAAGTCTGTCGGTATAAATAAGTCTTCAGTGATTTCCAGAAAACTAGGAGGGAGGAAGCAGTGCGAACCTCTGTGGGAAGCTGCTTCCAGAGGGCTGGGGCAGCGATGGAGAAGGCCTTTGCCCTAGGCCCTGCCAGATGACATTGCCTAATAGACGGGACTTGTAGGAGGCCAATCCTATGTGCCCTAACCGGTCGTTGGGATTCATGAGGCAGAAGACGGTCCCGCAAGTAACCTGGTCCATTGCCATAAAGGGCTTTATAGGTCCTAACCAACACTTTGAATTGTGTTCGGAGACCGATTGGTAGCCAGTGTAGCTCACGGAGAGCTGGAGTGATATGAGCATGTCTTGGGAGACCCAAGACAGCTCACGCGGCCGCATTCTGGACTACCTGCAGTCTCCGGACATTCTTCAAAGGTTGCCCCATGTAGAGAGCATTACAGTAGTCGAATCTCGAGGTAACAAGGGCATGGGTGACTGTGAGGAGTGACTCCCGGTCCAAATAGGGCTGCAACTGGCGCACCAGGCGAACCTGGGCGAACGCCCCCCTCGCCACAGCTGAAAAATGATGTTCTAGACTTAGCTGTGGATCGAGGAGGACACCCAAGTTGCGAACCCTCTCCGAGGGGGACAGAACTTCTCCCCCCAGGGTAATGGATGGACAGTTGGAATTGTCCTTGGGAGGCAGAGCCCATAGCCACTCCGTCTTGTCGGGATTATGTCTGAGCCTGTTGGCACTCATCCAGACCTCAACAGCCTCCAGGCACCGGTTCATCACTTTCACTGTTTCACTGTAATGACACGGGGTAGAGATATAAAGCTGAGTATCATCAGCATATTGATGATAACTCACCCCGTGTCGACAGATGATCTCACCCAACGGCTTCATGTAGATGTTAAAAAGCAGAGGTGAGAGAACAGACCCCTGAGGGACTCCACATGGAAGAGGCCTCGGACCCGATCTCTGACCTCCTGCAAACACCGACTGTGACCGGCCAGAGAGGTAGAAGGTGAACCACCGTAAAACGGTGCCCCGCACTCCAAGCCCCTCCAACCGGCGCAGAAGGATACCATGGTCGATGGTATCGAATGCCGCTGAGAGGTCAAGAAGCACCAGGATAGTGGAGTAGCCTCCATTCTGGGCCCACCAGAGATCATCCGTCAGCGCGACCAAAGCAGTTTCCATGCTGTAACCAGACCTGAACCCGGATTGCTGAGGGCCCAGATAATCAGCTTCATCCAAGGACCGTTGGAGTTGGAGTGCCACCACCTTCTCAACAACCTTCCCTAAGAAGGGAAGGTTGGAGACTGGCCGATAATTATTTAAGACTGCCAGGTCCAGGGAAGGCTTCTTGAGGAGGGGGCGCACGAGTGCTTCCTTTAAGGGAGCCGGAAAGGACCCCTCCCTCAATGAAGCGTTAGTAACAGCCTGGATCCAGCTCTGTGTCACCTCCCTGCTAGCTGAAACCAGCCAGGAGGGGCACGGGTCCAATAAGCAGGTGGCAGAACTCACAGCTCCAATGGCCTTGTCCACATCATCAGGAGTTACCAGGTCAAACTCATCCCATTCAACAGGACTAAGACGGGCTTCTGTCATCTCGACTGACTCATTGTCAGCCGACACTGCATTCCAATTGGAGTCCAAGTCAGCCCGGATCTGAGTGACCTTGTCTGCGAAAAAGATGTTAAATTCTTCGGCATTGCCCTGCAAAGGTTCCTCCCTCCTCCCCGTATCAAGGAGAGAGCGAGTCACCTTAAACAGGGCAGCCGGACGGGATTCCGTAGATGCGATCAATGCGGAAAGATACTGAGATCTTGCAGTGATTGCTTCCAAATAGGTCTTAATATAAGCTCTCAATTTGGTTCGATCAGATTCGGATCTGCTTTCCCTCCATTGCTTCTTTAAACGTCTCTTCTGGCGCTTCATCCCCCTGAGTTCCTCGGTAAACCAAGGAGATCTCCTGGGTCTGCTACCACAGAGAGGTCGCAACGGTGCAATCCGGTCTAGAGCCCCCGTAGTGGCCATATTCCAGGCCATCACTAGGGACTCCGCCGAACTGTGTACGAGCGAATCCAGCAGTTCCCCAAGCGCCCTTTGAAAGCCCATAGGGTCCATCAGGCGTCTGGGGCGGAACCATTTAATCGGTTCCGGCTCCCTGTGAGGGAGGATTGGTGTCATAAACTCAAGCCGCAGCAGAAAATGATCTGTCCATGATATAGGCAACACTTCTAAGCCCCTTAACTTCAGATCATACCTCAACTGCTCCGAGAGAAAGACCAGGTCAGGTGTGTGTCCCCCCTCGTGGGTTGGGCCCTCGATTACTTGTGTCAGGTCCATAATTGCCATGGAGGCCATGAACTTCTGCGCCAACCCAAAGGACTCACCGAGTGACGGCACATTGAAGTCCCCCAAGACTATAAATCTGGGGAACTCAACCGCCAACCCGGCTACCTCCTCGAGTAGCGTGGGCAGGGCTGCTGAAACACAGCTGGGAGGCAGGTACGTAAGCAACAAGCCCACCTGTACACCTAGGTCCAATCTCATAAGGAGGGACTCACAACCTGATATCTCAGTAGCGGCGAGTCTGCGCAGCTTGAGTGACTCCTTAGCTATAATTGCCACTCCTCCCCCCCTTCCCTGGGGTAATACCTGAAACTCAGCTGGGCACATCTCAGAGAGAGGAACTCCTCCCTCTGGGGTCAGCCAGGTCTCAGTCACACATGCCAGGTCGGCCTCCCCATCCAGAATTAAATCCCGGATGAGGAGAGCTTTATTTACCACCGACCTGGCATTGAGCAGCAGCAGCCTGAGTCCAGGGTCTACTTGTATACATCTGACAGCAGACTGTAATCCCTTAAAATTATGCTATAATAACTATTTTTTTTGTTTTTAAGATGCCAAAAATATTTCTTAGTGTCATTAATCTTGTTTGTGGAGAAATTTTATAGTGAATCCACAGTTATAGTCGAAAAGGGCAGAATAATTTAAGGTATTTTATATGTTACTGAGATTTGAATATTTATGTAGCTTTCAGAGGTCCTTTTTGAAATCCAAATACTCCCCATCCCCCCCATTTATTTATTTTTTTGCAAATAAATGTTTTCATTATCTTAAGTATATTAGATATATTCAGCAGAATATAAATCTCTAATTGAGGGTGAAGGTTCGTTCTCCGAGCTTCTGGCTTGGATTCTGAACGTTTCATTACCAGGCTAGGTAACATCTTCAGAGTTTAGTGAAGCCTGGCACTCCATCAACAGACACATTGACCTATAACCAGCCTACAAACCCCTCAGAATCCAAATCAACCACACAGCCAACCAGAGACAACACTGCCCCTCAACCAACCTACGCAAGCCCCCCCATCGGCAGTTCACCTCCCAAGGACCCTGACCTGATGTAACCTTTCCATCACAAGACCTATCACAAGTCTCTCACTGATGACTCACACCTGACCCACTCCCTACCAACAGCTTACCTCTCAGTGATCCTGACCTGATATAACCTCCCTATCACAAGCCTCTCACTGATGACTCCTACCTGACTCATCACAAGACCCTCACTTGATACACCCACACCTGAAGCCCTTATAAACAGAACACTGACATCCCCTAAACTCTGAAGATGTTTCCTAGCCTGGTAACAAAATGTTTGGAAACCAGTCCACAAGCTTGGAGAACGAACCTTCACCCTCATCCTATACCCGAGCTACAGATATTTGCCACTATTGCAAAGACTCTAATTTTTAAATGTATTTTTAAATTAAAATGATTCCAGCTTTGAATGACATCTTAGGTTACAAACTGTTATAAAACTTAAATTTTCAGAAACCATTCATATTGAAAGACAATGAACAAATGCTATTATACATTCCTTTTTTCTGTGTTTCTGTAAAAACCATCAAGAGAGAATGCAGTAACACACACAGAGATGCTGATTTAGGTAATTTTTGGATTTTGCCAAAAATACTTACTATAGATTTACTTACATTGGACATGAAGGAATATACTAAGTTCCCTTTTCTCCTCCTCATCCTAGATGTAATTGTATAAGAACACTGCATGGTACAACCTTTAATTCCTGAACTTGTTAATATGAATGTATGGTTGCACGACAGAGAAATTTCTTGACACTGGGAATATAGTAAGCAGGGAAGCTAATTTTGTCATCTATGCAATTAATAGCTCTTGGAAAATAGACTCGCTTGTATTTAATGTACAGTATATATTTCTTACATTGCAGGATTCAGTTTATAATTTCTTGTGGCCTTGTTTATTTAATATTCTGTACAGTGTGATTTTTGTAGCAATTCAAAGCCATGTTTCCCAACTAGGGCAACTTTTAGGATGTGCAGATTCCAACTATTAGAATTCTTAGCAATGACCATTTTTTGGGGGGTGGAATTCTGGGAATTGACTTACACACATTTTAAAATTTCACAGTTTGGGAAACATTGGCTTAATGGATATCACAAGATTTCATGCTTGTACATCCCATTCCCTTTGAATTACCATTATATCAAAATCACCATTTGAAAAAAACTATTACTGAAGTGCCAAACTTTTTATTAATATTATTGATATTCAGTTTTTAAGGAGTCACTAGATTTTGCTATTTTTGTTCCAACAGCCAGAATAACTTTCTTCTGGGTTGTTCCAATTGAATAAACTGTATGTGGCCCATTATGCTAAAAATATCTCTTTCCACTCAATTGAAAATAATACATATTCTAACTCAGTCTTAGGGATTTTAAATTTTGCACAATAAAAAGCTACTTCTATTCAGGTAGAATCTCACACTTAAAAAGTTCACCAAAATTGCATTGATCATGTTCAGTACTGTATGTTCCTAGAGAGGTTTACCAAACTTGATTTTTTTTTTTCTTTACAGTTACTGACCAGCATTTTATACTGGTAAACTGTAAAGGGTTTATATAGCGAACCCTTATAGGCTTTTTATTTAGCACCTAGCTGATCCTATTTGAGTTTTGGAGCTAAGTCAAGGCAAACCAAATTTACATTTGGATGGCAGGCTGCCAGAGAATCCCATGTCTGAAAGTTGGAGTGGGAAGTCCAATGGTAATGGCAATGAACTTAACTATTGTTGCCAAGAAAACTGGTTTTGTCTACATAATCACCAGGAATACGGCTTGGCTTGAGGGCAATTTTTATTGTTTATACAGTGCCTTAGCAACAACTGCTCACATAAGCAGGTAGGCCTGTGGTGGGGAACAGAAAGTAGGGAATCTAGCTCAAAAGACAGGAGATACTTTAAGACCAGGGTGGGCAACTGTGGCCCTCTCAAAATTCCTGAGCCAGCCACTTTGTTGCAGTACCTAGGTTTTGGAATATGGTAATGAAAACTGGACTTTTTATATTTTATTTAGCATTCTCCGTATTCATGTAGGGAGCAAATGCACCTATTTAGTCACCTTGAAATCAATCTCTTTTTTTTGTCTGTGTAGAGGGGAAAATTATATTAGATGAGGACGAAAAACTAAAAAGATGGAAGGAATATATTGAAGAACTTTTTGAGGACACTAGGGATGATATAGATATGGGAAGTATAACAACTGGACCAAACATCACTATGCAGGAGGTTGAACATGCAATAAAAATAGCAAAAACAAGAAAAGCCACAGGACCTGATGATATCCCAGTAGAAATTTTAAAATTGCTGGAAGACAATGGGAAGAATTTTTTACTGCAGCTCTTCAATCGAATATATGAAACAGGAAAGATACCAAATCATTGGCTAAAACCAACCTTTGTGACAATCCCCCCAAAAATACCGGTAAATGCAAAGAGGTGTACCGAATACAGAACAATAAGCTTAATGAGTCATGCCCTGAAAATATTCCTAAGAATAATTCACACAATATACGACAAAATTGAGGAGCGTCTAGGTAACACACAATTTGGTTTCGGAAACAATCTTGGTACACGAGATGCACTATTCAGCATTCAAGTTCCTGTACAGCGTTGTAGAGATCACTGTGTTTACATGTGCTTCATTGATTTGGAAAAAGCATTTGATAAAATAAGACACGGAAAACTATTAGAAATCCTGAAACAAGGGAGACTAGATGACAAAGACATCCAAATCATAAAGAATCTATATTGGCATCAGGTAGCAAATGTGAGACTAGGCCAAATATGCAGAAATATGAAGATGGGTCAGACAGGGATGTATTCTATCTCCACTGTTGTTGAATATCTACCCTGAGTCAATCTTCAACGAGGCACTGAAGGATATCGATGCTGGCATCAAAGTAAACGCTGTTTGGATCAACAATTTAAGATATGCTGATGATACAGTTCTGCTTGCCAGTAAGCATGAAGACCTTCAGCTCATCAACAGAGTCACAGAAATAGCTGAAAAATACAGCTTGAAGCTTAACACCTCAAAAACCAAGATTATGGTCGTCAGCAAACAACCCGTTAATTTTAGCACCAATAAATTCGGAAGGAATACCATTAGAAGAAGTTGAAAGGATCACGTGCCTCGGTTCTAATTTACGTGAAAGCTGGGACATGACCACTGAAGTAAAGACAAGGATAGAGAAAGCTCGAACAGCATTCTTCAAAATGAAAAAGGTCTTCTGCAGTCACGATATAAGCCTAAGATTGAAAATCAGGCTTGTCAGATGTGATATTTTTTCTATCCTGCTCTTTGGAGTTGCAGTTGGTCTCCGACAGAAGGCCACCTGAAGAGACTAGAAGCATTTGAAATGTGGATTTACAGGTGGCTGTTACATATAAGCTGGATTGACAAAATCAGAAATGAAGAGGTGATAAGCCACTTGGGAAAGCCAAGGGAAATCATCAAAACAATTAAAAAAATGAAAGTTAGAATATTTCGGACATGTGATGCTACACCCAGAAAAATACGGCATACTCCATTTAATCCTCCAGGGAAAGATTGAAGGCAAATGAGGTCCAGGCAGAAGAACATCATGGCTTCAAAATCTAAGGGACTGGTTTGGACAAAACTCAGCAGCACTTTTTTGTGCAGCTGCTGATAAACAGGATCGCCAACGTGATCGCCAATGTCCGATAACAGATATGGCACAAGAAGAAGTCTCTTTCTTAAAGTACGGTCCATTGAATTCTTGGAGGGATCTTCAAAGTTCTTCCCAGGGGTCTGTGAAATCTAAATTGTTTGCCAGATGCTGAAAATGCAAACATTTTTAAACCTCACACTTCTCGTTTTTTAAAGTTTTCATGAAAAAATGTATTTAATGGTTTTATATTATTATTACATAAGTCAGTAACTACATTCTACAAATGCAACTTTTAATTTTTATAGGATAAATATTGAGGAATATAACCCATACAAATAAAATCTCTTTGGGGCTTTTTCGTAATATTTAGGGGTCCTGATAGTGAAGTTTCGGAAACACTGGTCGACGCTTTCTTGGAGGACAGCGTGGTGATAATTTTAGCTTTTTAACTCTTTTAAGCTGTACTTCCACACAAGCGGATTTTCTACAGAAAAGGCTTCTAAACTGGAAGCCCAGGAAAGCAAACCCCGCTCACCACAGTTTCACGGAGGAAAACAAAACGCTTGAAGAGGATACGCATGCGCGGCCGCCGCTCAGCGAACCACGCGCCGAGTAAACAGCCCCGTCACGTGAACGCGGCCTCCGCAGGTCACTGGCCCGTTTGCCTCCTTCCTCTCTCTTTCCCCGTCTCTCCCGCAAAGTGAGCTTTAGAAGGCAAACGCGGGCAGGCGCCCGAAGGGGCAGCAAGCGCCGCGTGCGACAAACGGAAAGAACTACTTCCTCGCTCCGGGGAGGGGAGGAGGAGAGAAAATGGGCGGAGGAGAGGGAGAGCGAGAGAGGACAGAAGAAACCCGGACGTGTTTCCTGAAGCCAGCCAAGCAGTAACAGCCACCCGCTCTGTCTCCGCCCCCTTCCAGCCCTCCCTCGTGCCCTTCCACTTCCGCACGGCAGCCTTCCTCCCCTCCCCTGGCCTGGGAGGGTTGCGGAGCTTAGAAGAGAGAGACGTAAGAGAGGGGGGGGAGAAAAAAAAGAAGTCCCAGTCCAACAGCCACCTGGCCAAGCGAGGGAGCGCGAGTCCCTGGCCAACACAGGTAAATATGTCGTCTTTGGGCGGTGGCGGCGGGGGCTAGATTCGCGGCCTACGAAGTCGAGCTGTATCGGGGTGCCTGTTGACGGATTGGGGCCTGCGATCGTCGCCTCTATTCCACCCCCCCCACCTGCCCCGTCCACCCGCGGCAATGAACCTCGGCCCGAACATTCAAGATCCGGGGCTTCTCCCTACTGTTTGTCTCCTGCTGCTATGCCTCCAACCGGCCTTCCCTCCTTTCTCCCTTGGCCTTTTCCCTGGCCCCGCCCCTTCGCTCGTGCGCTCTGCCTACCGGTGCGCCTGGGCCTTGGGGCCCCTCCGAGTGGCTGTGGCCCCCCGCGAGGTGATTGGGCTGGAATTGGATGGCCCGTATGGGACTGCGGAGAGTTGTTTCTGCACCTGAAGGGCCGCCTATTGAGAGTCTTGGCACCTCAGGCACATGGCCACCTCTGTGTGCCATGCCTTAACGATCTCAACTCCCGACTTGCCATTTCTGGTTTGCCCTAATCCTAGTTTGGCCAGTCATTTTTGGTAGATAACAGGGAGCAATCATTTGTTCTGAACTGATGACCGCGGTTGGTGGGATAAGGGAAAGTAGCAACTTGGGTAACTGAAGCAATAGTTTTTTGGCTTGAAGGAGCTTTGGGAATTAATTGGGTTTTGCCCTCAGATTAGCTTGCGTGGGTAGAATTCTTAAGCTCTCAATCGTTAGCCTGCTTATCTACAATTGATTTAATGGGTCTAGAAAAGACCTCCCAAATTTGGTGCTGGTGAGATGTCTTTGAACTCTCTTGCCCTTCCCTGCCAGAATGGTCCAGATCTGACTCCCAATCGTTGGGAGTTGAAGTCCATCATATTTAGAGGATGCTGGCTTTGGGAGATGCAATCTAGAACTTTGGTCATGTCCCAGAGTTTTCACTTCATGGGAACTGCTCTGGCTCATTTCACTTTGTCCAGGAACATGTGCTCCACAGATGGGACAAAAAAAAATAATCTTCTGTTTCACTTCAATAATGTTTTGTGTGAGTAACAGGGTACAGGTGGTCCTCGACTTATGACCACATTTGAGCCCAAAATTGCCGCTGCTAAGTAAGGAAGTTGTTAAATGAGTTTTGACTCATTTTACAACCTTTCTTGCCACAGTTGTTAAGTGAACTACTGCAGTTAAGTTAGTAACATGCTTGTCAAGTGAATCTGGTTCCCCATTGACTTTACCTGTCAGAAGATCACAAAAGGTGATCACATGACCCGGGACACTGCAACCATCCTAAATACATGCCAGTTGCCAAGTGTCTGAATTTTGATCATGTGACCATGGGAATGCTGCAGTGGTCAGATGTGTGAACAATGGTCATAAGTCACTTTTTTCAGTGCTGTTACAACTTTGTCACTAAATAAATGGTTGTAAGTCGAGGACTACCTGTTTGGTTTTTTTAATACATGTGTCCCTTTTTAATGTATATGAATCTTTCATGCTTTGTGGAAAACATAAAATGGCAATAAGGCTTTGTAAAATGGCTTAAGTTCAAATTTTCTATGGAAGACACTGGGTCAACCATGGGGGCCAGTATGAATAATCCCACCCCCAGCTGTTATTGAATTGTTGTTAATATCCTGGCAGCCTGTTAATGCCATTTCTCTTCTCCATCTCCAGGAATATTCTCATATATTGCAACAAGCAAATATATGCTTTACACTTTCTCAGGGATATATTTTACTTAAATTTGTAATTTTTAAAATTGCTCAGCCTCAAATGTATTACAATATGAAATCACTGTAATTTTCAGACTGACTTTATAGTTTCTTAATTCTTGCTCATTTTGTGTTTTCATGTTTTGTAGTTTCATGTAATGGGTATTCTGAGTAATGGTTATAATCATATGGACAGCTGGTTGGTATTATCTTTCAGCCATGGTGTTATCTTGGGTCAGCTTTCATGATTTGTAAATTATTGCAAGAACATAGTTAGAGATGATAACTTGTGAATATGGTAGTATGATTATCTTAGGTTACAATTCTTATAGTCTTTCTTTTTATTTATACCAATGTATTGCTAAAAATTCACTGAAATTTATTGCAAATAAACCCAATTGAATTTGTAATCTTGGTGTGATTTGTCTGATCTGGAATTGGAAGACAAAGTTTTTCCGAAACATTGAAATGTAAGCATAGGAGTATTGAATATATTTCAACAATACTATAGATGTGAGAATTACTGCTATAACACATTTTAGTGATCATATTGATAGCATTTGCTGATTTTTTTTTAATTGTGTACATGCTATAGGTGTTGATGGTTTCATTTTATTAAATAACTTATTCTCTGTTAAATTTAGGGCTGTTTAGTTGACTGTTCAGAGTCATTGCTTTGGTTCAGGAGGGTGGAGGTCCTTAAATATTAAAAAGTTTTGATAAAATATCAATTTTAGAAAAGGTGGAATTAGTTTTGATATCAAATTAATTTAAGATACAAATAGTCCTCAACTTACAATGACAATTGAGCCCAAACTTTTTTTAAAGTATTTTATTGGTTTTCTATCTACAATTTATTTGTGCTTAATAAACAACGTGTTGTCTGGGTTAACTTTTGCCTAGTCATAAAAATTAAGTTCTTACTCTCTATACCACTTTTCCAACCATTGATAAAATAAGCTCCATGTTTGAAAGTTGTATCTTCTTTTCCTTTGATTCTCAACGTGAGTCTGTCCATTTCTGCACAGTCCAATATTTTCTTAATTATCTCTTCCTCTGATGGTGTTGTCTCATTTTTTCAATGTTGCGCAAATACAATCCAATTGAGCCCAAAATTTCTGTTGTTAAGTGAGACATTTGTTAAGTGAGTGTTGGTCTATTTTACAACTTTTTTGCCACAGTTGTTAAGTGAATCACTGCAGGTGCTAAGTTAGTAACATGGTGAAGTGAATCCGACTTCCCCATTGACTTTGCTTGTCAGAAGGTTGCAAAAGGGATCACATGATCCCAGGACATTATAACTGTCATAAATATGAATCAATTGCCAATTGTCTGAATTTTGATCATGTGACCTTGGGGATGCTGAAATGGTCATAAATGTGAAAAATGGTCATGTCACTTTTTTCAGGGCTGTTGTAACTTAGAACGGTCACTAAATGAACTGTTATAAGTTGAAGACTACCTGTTCAATTTATTTGCCAGCTATTTTTAGGATGTCTATAAAAATACTATTTTGTCTAAGAATGTTTCTGTTTTTATGTAGTTGATCTTTGGTATTATTTCTCAATTATCAGTTTCATCTTTCTGTAAAGTTTAGTAGCAACTAACTTCTGTTTTTCTGCTCTGCTTCTGTTCTGTGACTTTAATAGCCTCTTGCATATTTTTGAACCTCTGTCCTTTTTGCCTTGTCCGTGGAGAAGTTGGAGAATGCCTTTCATTGCATATTATGGTTTCATTTTTAAATAGAATGAGAATATCTTGCACACATTATCTATGTGCCATACCTATGGCATAAGGGAATGTGCACTCAATGCATTCTATAGTTAGAGAACCCCTTTTATCCTTAAGAATTCAACTTTTGGGATCTCCTCTAATAACTAATAATTAAGCAGGTGTATCTTCAGACAGTATTCCTTAAATTATGTGTATTTCATTCTGGTTTTATGATGTTAAGGATCATTTTTTTCTTGCCTGAGATCTACAGTCAAGTAAAAAAGTAAATTGATTTTTAAAAACTTTTTTAGTATATTTCAACATACAGATATTTTATTTTCATTCAACAGTATTTATTAAATTTATATGCTGCCCATCTCATTGTTGAAGCAATCTAGGTGGTATACTTTTTCCAAAAACAAATGGCATACTATACAGTATCTGTTAATTTTTTATTGAATAAATGATTGCAAAATCATTTTTTACTTCAGTTGCATCACTTTTACTTTTAATGCTGTTTGAATAAACATTGACACATCCACATATCAAAAGAGAAAAAGCTGTATACGGACTGTACTTGTTTTCACAACCGTAGATTAAACAAAATTGTAAACTATAGATTAAACAAAACAAAATTGTTGTTGGAAGAGGATGTTTTCCTCTTGGCAATTCTCCTCCTCTTAAATACCCTAAAAGTTTGATAAATCCTCATTGGGAAGTTTTGAGTATAGGTCGCGTTGTTCTTTTCCTCTTCCTTCAGTAGAAACTGCCCCCACTGACAGAAGCATATTGTTGGAGTCTACTCAAGAGTGGAATATGAATTTGTGGAAGCAAGTCTGCGCTACAGATAAAATGTTTTTCTTCATGTTTGAGATCTCTTCACTTGGGAGAACTATACTATTTACATAAGCAGCATTCTCAGTTTGACAATCAGATGATAAGTATTTATGATGGTATATTAGTTTCTAATATGCACTGCATTTCATGAGTTGATTTCCTGGTTATTATGTTACTGAGAACAGTGCTGCATAAATCTTTTAAGGAAATTGTGTTAGATTTCCATTGTTGAGTTATGAAAGCTATGCATTGCATTTAGCAATAGACTTGAATCTATTGACCTCTGCAGCCTAAATAAAAGGTACACATTTTCCCTTAAGGACATGTCTGGAAAATAATTATCCTAATTCCTTTAGTGTATATCCCCAGCAGCTCTAACAGAACACAACACAGTTGAATTTGTTGACATTTTAACCTTTGTGCAAATTACAGATAAAGAAAAAAGGAATGCAGCACAGTTTTTTTAATAACAACAGCAAAAACTCACTTAACAACCGCCTTACTTAGCAATGGAAATTCTGCTTCCAATTATGGTTGTAAGTGGAAGACTACCCATACTGTCCTTTAAAACATTTATATTTGATCTATGGAAACTTTGTTCTGCTGCAATAAGAATGATGACATAATTGAAAACTACATCACTTGAACATTAAACCACAAGTATAGCTTATTATGTAATGCCATGATTTGGTTATGCCCTGACTTTATTCTCAAACTGATTCTTTGGTTAAAATATATTAGTGTTTATATAATGCTCTTTTTGACAGCAGCTGTAATATTCCCATTCATGTTTGAAAGAGTAACTGAAAGTGAAGTGCATTAAATCCTAGGTATAGCACACCTTGGCTTAAAGAACTTTGTATACTATAGACCAGCGGTTCTCAACCTTTTTCAGGCCGCGACCCTGACCTGCGCGACGCATGCGTGGCGCGACCCTGACCTGCGCGGCGCATGCACGGTGCGACAGCCCACACTGTGCATGCACAGTGCGACGGCCCGCATCATGCGTGCACGGCGCGTGTGCGACGGCCCGCATTGCGCATGCGTGGCACGCGCACGACGGCCCGCATCGCGCATGCACGGCCCACATCGGGCATGTGTGGCGCGCGCGATGGCCCGCATCGTGCATGCATGGCCCGCATCGCTCATACGTGCGACGTGACGGCCCGCATCGCGCATGCGCGGCGCGCGCGACGGCCCGCACCGCGCATGTGCGGTGCGACGGCCCGCATCGTGCATGCGCGGTGCTACCCCGCACATGCGCGGTGCTGCCCCCTGCGCCGGCCGTGGGGAAAAGGGGAAAAAAATGGCGGACTGTGTTGTTTGGCAACCCCCGTGAAATGGTCATTTGACCCCAAATGGGGTCGCGACCCACAGGTTGAGAACTGCTGCTATAGACATATTTTGTTCAGATTTATGTCTGTTTAATCAAGGATTTGTGTATTAAATGGAAGATTTCTTGCAGATAGTGTTATTGAAGACAATTATATAATTATGCAAATATGGTAAACAAAACAGATGGATTTGGATATAATATACACTAAAATAGTTGGTTAAATAGAATTCTTATTGTGATAACATATTTAGACTTTAAGGAGAATTGGCACTGAGGAGTTGGAATGGTATTTTTTGCAGTTTACTCTTTGGTTATATAAAGTCTATCCTTGCTAATTTCACAAATACATTGTGTTCTCTCTCTGTCTCTCTCGCCCACTGTTTCTGATATCATGGTATATTGTTTTAAAATGTTTGCTATGTTATATGATGCCAAGCTTTGGGTTAATTTGATGGTCAGACTCTGTTTTGTAGTTTCATAGAAATTAATTTATAGCTATAAAAATAAACTAGCTGATAACATGTAATACTCTTTTATATTAGTACACTTACATAATTTTAGCTGTGCTTGCATACAGTTTGACTATCAGACTCTTAAACTCTTAGGCTCCATTGATGAAAAATGTTGCCTTTTAGCATGCATGTAGTCCTCAAGCAAGTATGTTTTAGGGAACAGATTTTACACTATATAATTTTGGTTTAGATACACTTCATTCTTCCTTCTTTACTGATCTTTTTCAAACATTTGTCTTCTTTGTTATTTTAAGCTACTTAATTTAAAGAAATGTGTGAGGATCTTAGCAAATTCTAACAAAAATAGAACTCAGCTTGAAATAAATGGTTTTGTTGATGACACCACAGAATAAGTGGTCCAGTGAGACAAGGTAGGTGTCAATTCATGGGAAGCCTGGCTGCAACTGTAAGCGGGTGCGGGCGCGTGGGGCAGCTCCATCCCCGCCCTAGCTTCATTTTTAGGCATGCGCCTCACCCCAAAACTAGAGCTTATTTTTGGGGTAGGGCTTATATTAGATCCACCCCCAAAATCAAGCTAGGGATTATTTTTGGAGTAGGTCTTACTTTTGGGGAAATACGGTAGTGAAAGTCCTGACTCTCCACTTCAGTCCCAGGCCTGGTATTGCCACCGCTGAGTATCTCTGTTGAAAGATGATGGGGAGTGGCAGCTCCCTTGTGGTTGTAATTGTGGGTGGGATGACAACTGCCTGAATTTTGATCACATGATTGCAGGGATGCTGCAATGGCCATACCATCTGGCGTAAATCATAATTCCATTTTTCATTAACACTAATTTTGAATGGTTGAATCATTGAACAAATATAATTTTTTTGCTAGATCTTGTGTATTATGTGGTACGGCTGCCATAAATTCTTTCTCTAGTTCTGAATCTATTGAGATAAAGAGTGCTATGACATCAAATGAAACCATAATTTAATCTTCTATTTTAGATCTTTGATTTTCTAGAGGCACAGTAGTAGGATGTTGATGGAATAGTTGCTCCACTCTGTGAAATATCCAAGTTTTTTGTAAGTTGTTTGGCTATGTCGTATGCTGGGATCTCCTTAATGATACATTTGGACAAAGAAGCATGTCAAGCTTATTTTTGTTTGGGCACTTCCAAGTGTGGGAGGATGGATCTACTGCATTTCATCCATAACTATTCTTTTTTATAATTTGATCTTAGATCATTGAGGGTTTTCTTGATCAAGTTGTCCAGTTTCTGTATTGATGGGGTATATCAGATGGCATGTAATTTTTTTGTGTTCTTTAATAATTATTTAGGGTTTTTTGTGCATTATGTTCTGTCCATGATAACTGTGGTTTGGTCTTTGCTGGGAGAATAGTGATGGTTTTGTCTTTCTTTAGATTTTTGAGTGCTGCTCTGATCTCTGCTTCAAGTTGGTTCTGATCATGTTGCTATGTGGTATGTTTTCTGCTTTATAGATTCTTGGATTTCTGTGGCATGTCGTGTTGTTTTAAATGTTGCTTCTTAGGCTGAAAAAAAATCTAACTCATTAGCAATGTGTTATATTTGATGGCTTTCTGGAGAATATTGTTCTGCAATGCATACTGGATAGCTGACTACTTATTTGGATTCAGGTACTGTCAGCCTTCCCTGGCAAACCAGGGCTACAGCAACAGTAACAGAATCTTGCAAATCTGAAAGTACAAAACTTCCTGCCTCCCCTTTTAACTGCTTGATTCATCAGGGCAGGTCTTTTCTCAGTTTCTTCTTCTAACAATTAAGCCACTGGGGGTTTCTTCCTTTTTTGTCTGATTGTTTCCTGTGTTTACCCTTTCCCCCAGGTTATTCCCACATTCCATTGCATCACTTTCCCCTTCAGACACAACCTCCACTCCCAAGTTCCCAGATAAATAAGTTGTGGATTGTGAGAATGAAAAATAGCTACGGTATATTGCTTTCCTCTTCTGGCAACTTAGCACATGTACACAAGGCATTTCATAAATCATCTCCAGTTAAGTGGCAGTCACCCCCCTTGGGAATCTAACTGTAGTGATTCTTCCCCCCTCCATGTCTTGTATGCCTGACAAGAAAGGAACTGAATTATTTTCCTCTACTTAGTCTCTTGATACTCAAAACTTCCTCCATCTCGTAGATCTCCTCAGAGTTCCTCCAGCTCATCATGGTCAGCACCTGATTCCTGCAAGGCCAGAAGCTTCTTAGGGTGGGATTTATTGATGTATTGATTGTGAAAACAATATATCAATGTTGCTGTTCTATTATTACCTCCCATGTTCTTTCTGAGTCTGGGTAGTCTTTCCAATGAATTTAGTACTCAGCCTGTTTCCTCTGCATGTAGAGCAGCGGTTCTCAACCTTTTTCAGGCCGAGACCCAACCTGCGCTGCCATTGCGTGGCGCGACCCCGACGTGCGCGCATGTGCGGCGTGATGGCCCGAACCGCGCGTGCGCGGTGCGATGGCCCGAATCGCGCGTGCGTGGTGTGACGGGCTGAATCGCGCGTGCGCGGTGCGACGGGCCGAATCGTGCGTGCGTGGCGCGCGTGCGACGGCCTGAACTGTGTGTGCATGATGCGACGGCCCGAATCGCGCATGTGCGGTGCGCGCGTGACGGCCCGGACCACGCGTGCGTGGTACGACGGCCCGAATCGCGCATGTGCAGTGCGCGTGCGACGGCCCGACCCGCGCATGTGCGGCGCGATGGCCCGAATCGCGCATGCGCGGCGCACGTGCAACGGCCAAGGGGAAATGGGGGGAAATGGCGGGAAATGGCGGACTGCCGTGTTTGGCGACCCCTGTGAAATGGTCGTTCGACCCCAAATGGGGTCGCGACCCACAGGTTGAGAACCGCTGATGTAGAGGCTAATACTACTTCCACCTCATACTCTCCTCATCTGCTAGAATGGGAAACACGTGTGTTGAGTGCAGTGGGGGGGGCCTCTTTCGCAAACAGTGATTGATGGAATTCAGAGAAAACTTTCATTGTGATGGCAACTGCAAGCTAAATGTACTGGATTGATTTGATTAGTTACTGGGAAAGGATCAGTAATTATTTTGAGCCAAATTTCATGGAAAGTCTCCTGGAATTCAATAATTTTGTAGAAAGCTGCATCAGATCTCCTTGAATTCTAACCCCTTCTTGTGTATTTGCTTTTTTTTTGTATGAGATTTTTTTCCCCAGGTTGAGTCATTCTTTTAAGAAGCTTTGGGTTGCAGGAAATATGTGGCATGAGGTACGGCACGTTGTCTGTTTGTTGGTAAGACCCGTGTCAAATGGAGACATACCAATGGAGGAGTCTGCAGCATTGTTCTAAGCAAACTCAGCAAAAGATATGAGATCAGTCTTGCTGATAAGAAATGCAGCATTTTAAATACTGCTGCAATAGCTGCTTAACCTCAGCTTCTCTGTTGGAAATCAGATGAATGATGGATGATATGACTTTCAATATTTAATAATTGCAAGCGGGCCTTCTAGAATTTGGAAGTGAATTGACTTCCTCTGTCTTCTCATGTGATTGATTAATTCTCTGTATCTAAAGACATGATCCCAAAGAACCTGAGCCATTTCTTGGGACATTAGGAAGCCCTTGCAAGGAATTAAATTAGCCATTTTGGTAAATAAATCTGGGTGAGGGTAAGGAGAAACGCAAGGTCATGATACACATGAGCAGGAGAAGGGATAAGACATCTGGTGGCGGGGCAATGCAGCATTACTTTCGCAGGCAGTCCTTTCGTTCAGCTTCCACTTGGGACTGACCTCAAAACCCTCGCCCCTTTCCCCTGAGAGTAGATAGCCCCCAGGACCATCCTGCACACAGGGCCAAAACGTAGTTCCAGACCAAGCGGCCCTTTTGAGGCTCGGGAGGACATCCCTTTAGAACAGTGGTTCTCAACCTTCCTAATGCCGTGACCTTTAATACAGTTCCTCAAGTTGTGGTGACCCCCAACCATAAAATTATTTTCGTTGCTACTTCATAACTGTAATTTTGCTACTGTTATGAATAGTAATGTAAATATCTGATATGCAGGGTGTATTTTCATTGTTATGAATTGAACATAATTAAAGCATAATGATTAATCACAAAAACAATATAGCAATGCTTGCTGGAAAAGCTTACTCTTCCTTGCTCAAAAATGTTGGGAGGGAGGGAAGGGGAAGGAAGGAAGGAAGGAAGATTGAAGGGGAAAGGAAGGAGATGGAGAAGAAAGGAGATTGAAGGGGATAGGAAGGAAGGAAGGAGAAAGTTTGAAGGGGGAGGGATGGAGATGGAAGGAAGGAAGATTGAAGGGGAAAGGAAGGAGATGGAGAAGGAAGGAGATTGAAGGGAAAAGAAGGAGATGGAGAAGGAAGGAGATTGAAGGGGAAAGGAAGGAAGGAAGGAGAAAGTTTGAAGGGGGAGGGATGGAGATGGAGATGGAAGGAAGGAAGATTGAAGGGGAAAGGAAGGAGATGGAGAAGGAAGGAGATTGAAGGGAAAGGAAGGAGATGGACAAGGAAGGAGATTGAAGGGGAAACGAAGGAGATGGAGAAGGAAGAAGATTGAAGGGGAGGCGCTGCCAAGGACGCACAAGCAGCTCCGCACAATTGCCCGGGGAGGGGGGAGGCTGTGGCGGAGAGCCTGGTGGAAAGCCAAGCAGCGGCACATCTGGGGCCTCGGAAGCTGCGCGGAGGATCCACGCACCTCAGAGCCGCCGGCCACCCTCTCACACCCGCCAACCTGGAGCCCCCCATCCTCATCCCGGCACCTCTTGCCCTCTCCCAGCCGCCCACCGGGACCTGCCCGCCCCTCCAGCCTCCTGAGCGCCATCGCAGCGGCGGAGTCACGGGAGTCGCACGCAAGAGGGGTGCGGCCGGAGCTCCAGCTCCCGCTCGGAAGGTGCCGTTTCTCCTGGCCCAGCCAGCTGGCCTCCGACGCACATGCGGGTATTGCCGCCGCCTCGCCCTCTTCCCCGCCCCCTGGCCGCTTCCAAGGCCTGGAGCCCGGTGAGCTGGGAAGGAGCTGCTGCCTGCTAGCTCCAGGTCTGCGCCGGGTGCCAGAGGGCCGAGGCAGCCTCCGACAGCGAGGGAGGCGGGCCGGGCGGCACAGGGGAGGCTCCCACGCAGCGTGGAGGGCGGCCGGGGGTGGAGCACGGCCGGGAAACCAGGAGGCATGGAGACCAGCTCGGCACCTCAGCTTAGGTGGAAGCGGCGGCAGCGGCGGAGCAGCCCAGCGGCGGCACCAGCAGCGGCCCAGACCCGGCTCGGGCCGCCCGCCCATACAGCTGAGCCAGCCCAGGGCAGCGTCGAGGGCACACGCGATGGCAGGAACAGGCGCTGTCGGAGAAGGGCGCCCTGGAGGAGGAGGAGGAGGGCGGTGGTGGTGGCCAGATAGAGGAGCGGTGTCTCGATTCCTAAGATCATCGGAAATATGTATTTTCTGATGGTCTTAGGCGACCCCTGTGAAAGCGTCGTTCCATCCCCAAAAGTCTCAGTGGTCCTCCCTGGCATCCACGCCAAAGGAAAGTAGTATGGAAAAGAAACTGTACAATGTTTCTCCTTCCTTTGCTGCCTTATTGGAGGTTCCATCGGTGGATTACCCTTTAATTTCTCTGTTCTCTAATTCCGCCTCCCCAGGCGACACAGCAGAGGCTCTCAAGGCGGAAGACAAGAAGTTCGAGTTCTCCTTCAGACGAGCTCATCAGGCCTCGGGATTGGCCATAAAGGCTGCAACTTCTTCCTCCTTTTTCGCCAGGGCTGCCATCATGTGGCTTCGTGACCTTCAGGCCTCAGTTCCCCCCGATCAGGTCAGAGTTCACCAGACTCTAGTTAAACTAGTGGCTGCCTCCCAGCACATGGCCGATGCGTCTCTCCATTCGGCCTAGTGCTCGGCCAGATCCATTGCCACCACAGTGGCCTCTCGCAGGCTACTATGGTTGAGGCAATGGAAAACTGACCTAAAGGCAAAATGGCGTCTCTCCACTGCCAAGTATGCCGGCAAGGATCTGTTTGGCCCAATCCTTGATCCCTTCGTAGTTGAGTGTAAGGACAAGCGTAAGGTCATGGTTCACCCCTCCAAGAAAACTGACAGGCGGCCTCAGCAGGAGTTCCGCAGGCAGTCTTTCCGCCTTGCTTGCTCTTGGGAATGGCGACAGTCCTTTCGGGCAGGGCAGTCCTGGGATTGGCCCTGAAACTCCCGATCCTTTCCCCAGAGGCAGGATCGACAACAGGACCGCCCGAACAATGGAGCCAGGGGTCAGTCACAGTCCAAAGGTTCCTTCAGAGGTTCAGGTTGTCCCTATAGACGTTCCAAGTGACGTCATAGGGAACATTCCGACTGGAACAGTTTTATCAGGTCTGGGAGCAGACCACCACCGACTCTTGGGTCAGAGACACCATCAGACGGGGTCTGGCTCTCGAGTTTCAGTCGCTACCCCACGATCGCTTCCTACATTGTCCAGTATCGCGAAACCCCTCAAAAGCACGATTGGTCACCACTGCCATCACTCACCTTCTAGAAATCAGGGCCATAGAGGCAGTCCCTGGGGATCAAATTGGGAAAGGTTTCTACTCCATCCTGTTCGTGGTCCCTAAATCATTAGGAGGATGGAGGGCGATTCTGGATCTAAAAGGCCTGAACCGGTGTCTAGTTTACAGAAGGTTCAAAATGCAGACCCTAAAATCCATTCTGGCCAGCATCAGGAAGGGAGATTTTCTCTCCTCAATAGATCTCACGTAGGCTTACCTCCATATCCCAATTTCCCAGGAGCATTGCAGGTTCCTGTGCTTCTGTTACGCACAGCGGCAATATCAAAAAGGGCTCTTCCGTTCAGTCTGTCTTTGGCCTCAAGGGTTTTCACCAAGGTCCTGGCAGTGTTGGCGGCCCTCCTGCGGATGAAGCCGGTGCACGTACAGTGCTACTTGGACGACATCCTGGTCCAGTCCCGGTCCTTCCAATTAGTGAGGTCAGACCTGGCTACCACCATTCAAGTTCTACAGGATAACGGTTTTTCTGTGAATTTCAAAAAAAGTCACATAGTCCCCACAAAGTGGCTACTTCATTTAGGAGCCCTGATAGACTCCGACCTTTGCAGGGTCTACCTCTTCCTGGAGCGCCAGGTCAGCATCCAGAAATTAGTATCCCAGATTCGGGGGACAAGGACGGTTCCTCTGGTCCAACTGTCTCAGCTCCTGGGAAAGATAATATCTTGCATGGGGATAGTCCCATGGGCAAGACTGCACTCGAGGAACCTCCAGTGGTTCCTTCTCCCCTTCCAGAAGCGGAACCTCAGTGCCTCCACCAGGAGGGTCCAGGTTCCACCCCACATCCTCTCATCTTTCCAATGGTGGACTTCCGCAGCCATGTCCATCTTCAAGGAGCCCTCCAGGCTCGTCCTGATCACAGATGCCAGTCTGTTCGGCTGGGGGGCCCACCTCCAGAACCATTTGGCACAGGGGCGATGGTCCAGGGTAGACCTCAAACAAAACATAAACTGGCTGGAACTCAGGGTGATTCATTTGGCTCTCCTTCATTTCTCCTCCCTAGTGTCAGGGAAACACGTGTTGATCCTGACGGACAACGTGGCAGCCAAGGCTCACGTCAACAAACAGGGAGGGACACATTCCTGGGTTCTCCTGCAGGAGGCCATGGAACTAGGTTTATGGGCAGAGGCCAACTTGGGCTCAATCAGAGCAGAACACATTTCGGGAGAGGCAAACCGACAGGCAGACTCCCTGAGCAGGTCGACTGTGGACCACTCGGAGTGGTGCCTGGATCCGAGGCTGTTCGAGATGGTCGCGAGCAGGTTCGGCAGGCCATGCCTGGATCTGTTTGCCTCCCCGTCCCAACACCCAGCACCCAAGATTCTTCACCAGATTTCCGACAAGGGGGGCAGAGGGGACGGACGGTCTCCAGTGCAAGTGGCCGGAGAGTCTGCTTTACACCTTCCCTCCTCTTCTGCTGTTACAGGCCACCACTCGCACACTGATCCTGGAGCAAGCGGAAGTAATACTGGTTGCTCCTTATTGGCCGTGACACCCGTGGTTTGCAGATCTAGTGGATCTGTCCCTGTCTCCTCCGTGGAGGTTTCCCCTGGACCGAGTAGCTCTCAGCCATGGGGGGCTCCAGCACCCAGACCGCCAGTGGCTTCAATTAGCCGCCTGCCACTTGAGCGGGAGAGTCTAGCCAGGCAGGCCTATTCCTCGGGGGCGATCTCTATGATTCAGGCCTCTAGACGCCCCTCGACGAACCGGATCTATGACGCCACGTGGAGAAATTTCTGCCAGTGGTGCATCTCACACAAATTGGACCCTCTTACAGTTACAGTCTCTAATATTTTAGATTATCTGCTAGAGGGCATTTCCAAGGGCTTGTCCACTAGTACCATCCGTAGGCAGGTTGCGGCCTCCTCACCTGTGACAATCTGGGTCCGCTTTCACACCACTCAGCTATCTCTGCCTTTCTTAAAGGGGCGGCCAATTCTGGTCCTTCCACAGTGCATAGATACCCATGGAGACAAAGTAAGTCCGGATCTGACCGAACCAGATTGAGCTTATTTATTAAAGCCTATCTGAAGGCGATTAAGGCGGCAAGATCTTTGTATCTTTCTGCTTTGATCGCGTCTGCGGAATCTCGTCCGGCCGCCCTGTTTAGGGTGACCCGATCCCTTATTAACCCAAGGGGTCCGGGGCCTCCCTTGCAGGGTAGTGCCAAGGACTTTAATAACTGTTTCGCAGACAAAGTGGCTCAGATCCGGGCTGACCTAGACTCCAATTGTGTAGCAGAGTCGACTGATAATGATTCAGTTGAGGGGACAGGGGCATGTTCTTGTCCGGTCATCTGGGGAGAGTTTGAGGCTGTTACGCCTGAGGAAGTGGACAGGGCCATTGGATCTGTATGTTCTGCCACCTGTTTGTTGGACCCGTGTCCCTCCTGGCTGGTTTCGGCCAGTAGGGTGGTGACACATACCTGGATCCAGGAGATTGTCAACGCTTCTTTGAGGGAGGGGTCCTTTCTGGCTCCCTTAAAGGAGGCACTTGTGCACCCCCTCCTCAAGAAGCCTTCCCTGGATCCAGAAATTTTGACCAACTATCGTCCGGTCTCCAACCTTCCCTTTGTGGGGAAGGTTGTCGAGAAGGTGGTGGCGCATCAGCTCCAGCGGTCTCTGGAGGAAGCCGATTATCTGGGCCCTCTGCAGTCGGGGTTCAGGCCCGGCTACAGCACTGAAACTGCTTTGGTCGCTCTGATGGATGATCTCTGGCGAGCCCGGGATAGAGGCCAGTCCTCTGTCCTGGTGCTTCTTGACCTCTCAGCGGCGTTTGATACCATTGACCACGATATCCTGCGCCGGCTGGAGGGATTGGGAGTGGGGGACACCGTATTGCGGTGGTTCTCCTATCTCACTGGTCGGTCGCAGTTGGTGTTTGTGGGGGATCGAAGGTCCACCTCTAGGTTACTCCCATGTGGGGTGCCTCAGGGGTCGGTTCTCTCCCCCCTACTTTTTAATATTTACATGAAGCCACTGGGTGAGATCATCCACTGCCATGGAGTGAGATACCATCAGTACGCTGATGATACTCAGCTGTACATTTCCACTCCTGGCCATATCAGTGAAGCGGTTGAGGTGATGTGCCGGTGTCTGGAGGCTGTGAGGGTTTGGATGGGTGTTAACAGATTAAGGCTCAACCCCGATAAGACAGAGTGGCTGTGGGTGATGCCTCCCAAGGACACTTCTATCTGTCCTTCGATTACCCTGGGGGGTGAATCTATAAACCCCTCAGAGAAGGTTCGCAACTTGGGAGTCCTCCTCGATCCACAGCTGACATTGGATCATCATTTGTCGGCAGTGGCGAGGGGGGCATTTGCCCAGGTTCGCCTGGTGCACCAGTTGCGTCCTTACTTGGATCGGGAGTCACTCCTCACAGTCACACATGCCCTTGTCACCTCGAGGATCGACTACTGCAACGCTCTCTACATGGGGCTACCCTTGAAGAGTGTTCGGAGACTACAATTAGTGCAAAATGCAGCTGCGCGAGCAGTTGTGGGTCTTCCTCGTTGTGCCCACATTTCATCAACTCTCCGCACGCTGCATTGGTTGCCTATTGGTCTCCGAGCCCAATTCAAGGTGTTGGTTATTACCTATAAAGCCCTTCATGGCTTGGGACCAGGATACTTACGGGACCGCCTTCTGCCACATACTTCTCTACGACCGGTGAGAGCGCACAGGGTCGGCCTCCTCCAGGTCCCGTCAATGAAACAATGTCGTCTGGCGGGCCCTAGGGGGAGGGCTTTCTCTGTTGCGGCGCCCACCCTCTGGAACCAACTACCTCCTGAAGTCCGCGTTTCTCCGACCCTCCTGGCCTTCCGAAAGAATTTAAAAACCTACCTCTGCCGGCAGGCCTGGGGATGATTGTTGATTGTGGTGTGATTGATGAGTATGTATGGGGTTTGTGTTTTTAATGTTGTTTGGATTTGTTGCAATTGTTTATATATATATGTTGTGAGCCGCTCCGAGTCTTCGGAGAGGAGCGGCATACAAATCCGAATAAATAAATAAATAAATAAATAAAATAAATAAATCTTGGGATTTATCTACTGTGTTGCAGGCCTTAACCACCGCTCCTTTCGAGCCTCTTCAGTCTTGCTCTTTGCATTTTCTCTCCTTGAAGGTTGCCTTTTTAGTTGCAATCACTTTGGTCAGAAGGATTTCGGAATTGGCCGCCCTCTCAGTCAGAGATGATCTCTGTACCTTCCATGAGGACAGAGTGGTCCTTAGATTAGACCCATCCTTTATTCCCAAGGTGAACACTGGTTTTCATAGGTCATTGGATTTAATTTTGCCAAGTTTCTGTCCAAATCCTTCTCATCGTCTAGAACACCAGTGGCACAAGCTAGATGTCCGCAGGGCTCTGCATCTTTACATTAAGCGTACCTCGTCCTTTCGTAAGTCGGAGGCCTTATTTGTATCTTTTCAACCCTCTGCCATGGGCAGAAAGGTCTCTTCTTCCACCATTGGCAGGTAGATCAGGGCTTGCATAGCTCGGGCCTACGCTTCCCAGTCCCTTCCAGTCCCGGCTCGTATCACGGCTCACTCCACATGCAGCGCAGCGACATCTGCGGCCTGGTCTACCCAGGCTTCTGTGGAGGAGATTTGCAGAATGGCATCTTGGTCGTCTCCATCATCTTTTATTACGCAGTATAAGATTTATAGGTTTGCCGCGGCGGACGCCGCTTTTGGCAGACGGGTTCTCCAACAGGTTGTTTCCTCTAGGGAGATACCAGCCTAGACCTTCCCTCCCTTAGGGACATGGGGTGCAATCAAGTGGATTCTATACCACCATGCTGAGAAAAGGCATTCAGGTAAGACAACGCCCCTTCTCAGCATGATGATGGAGAATCCACACCCTCCCTTTTAGTGTCTATTTGGTCCTGTGTCCAGTGTAGGTTGAGCATACGTGTCGGACTAACATCTGTGCCTTGCCTTCGCAAACTGGGGTGCTCTAGCACAGCAGAGGCGTGGCAACTTTCCAGACTTAGTCTTATTTGAGCAGAAAGATTAAGACAACCCACTCGTGGATTCTCCATCATCATGCTGAGAAAAGGCGTTCAGGTAAAACAACGCCCTTTCTCTATATCTAAAGACATGATCCCAAAGAACCTGAGCCATTTCTTGGGACATTAGGAAGCCCTTGCAAGGAATTAAATTAGCCATTTTGGTAAATAAATCCATTACTACCAGCTTGGTAGTACACCCCACACTGAAGGAAGATTGGTGATGAAATCTAGTGAAAAAGTCTCCCAGGGTTTTGGGGGAAGGCATGTTCATTGATTGCAACAATCCAGCTGGTTGGGGATTGGTTTTCCTTTCCAACAAACTTGACAAGAGGACTCATAATCTTTAATTTCTCTGTGGATGCAGGGCCACCCAAATTCTCTGAGGGATCTTTGTCGGGTTCTGAATGTTCCTCCATGTCCTGCTGTCTTGTACTACTTACTCCTTTTCACCCTGGGGGATGAGGCATATATAAATGTCCATTGTGCAATAGCTACCCTCCCACCACTGTGAAAAGGGAAACGTGACTTGAGTTTATATCTGGATGCATGAACTCAAGGAAGCCCAGCAAGGTACCATTTCACCTTTCATGGTGGCATATGTACCCCGCAGCTATTGTGCTTAATTGGATCAAAGAGATCACTGTTGCCTTCCTGTTCCCAGCCTTGAGTTGATCTGCATTACAGTGGGACTCAAAGTTACTTGGCTGCAGCAATGTTGCTGGGATTGTGCAGTATTGTTGCCGGGAGGTGCAGTGATTGACAGTTCTTTCTCTTGAAATACTGCTTGCTCTTGGGTTAACCAGGAGAATTGCTGATCCTTTTTCATTAGCTGCTATAGTGGTTTTACAAGTCTAGCAAAATTAGAAATTTTCTGTAGAAGTAAGCAAAGCCTAGGAACCACTGCACATCTTTTGTATTTCTCTCTGTGTGTATGCATGCATATCGGCCCTATGATAGAACAAACTATATTTATTTATTTATTTATTTATTTTATTCGGATTTGTATACCGCTCCTCTCTCCGAGGACTCTTTGCTGGATCCATCTGTATTTCTTCTATAGATATTCTGTATCACAGATAGTCCAGTTGAGTCAGATCAAATACACATTTTTCTAATTTTACAGGTTTAGTTTCCCATAATTTTTGCAGTACATTTCTGACTTGAGTTATATGAAAGGAGGGATTTTGGAACAAACTAAGATGTCATCTAAATAGATGACAACGTATTTATCTAAAATGTCTGAAAAATTGTCATTCATGAATCTAGAAAAATCATTCCACAATTAACCAGGCCATAAGGCATTACTGTATGTTCAAATTTTCCTTATCTTATATCAAAGGTTATTATAAATATTCATGTCCTTTCTTCCATTCTGATTAGCTTGTAATCATTTCTCAATTCTAGTTTTGTAAAGTGTGCTTTTTGTAGCCGGTCTAATAGATGTGAGATAAGCAGGAGTAGATAATGCTCTCTAATTGTTACTTTGTTCACATTTTTGTCACCAACTGTACAGGCTCTCTCCTTTCTCTTCAGATTGGCTGTTCTGCCTTGTCAGGCGTTTAGCAGTGAACTAGGTTCCTTGAGTATCAGGTGATTTTTGAAATTCCTCTTTGGAAAAGAGTAGGAGACTTGCAAGATTGATGTCAGACCTCCAAATAAGCCAAATAAAAAACGTGACTAGATGAGCTAAATCTACTTTATTGTAAGGCTATATTAAAGAATCTTGCAAGTCTGAAGTATGATGTTTTCCACCACTATTCTTAATTGCTTGATCGATTAAAGTGGGTCCTTTCTAAGTGGCTTCCTCAGCCAATTAGCTATTGGGTGATGCTGCCTCTATTGACTGATTGTTTTTCTTCCATATTTCCCCCAAACTCATTCCCACACATCATTAAAAAAAACAGTAAAAAAGCTTAGAAGCATACAAAAAGACCAGAACACATCTTCTCCAGCAGCCAACAACCAGATAGGCAAGGATTAACACTTGACAAACAATCAGTCAAGCAGAAAACAATACCCTAATTAAGGAATTATCATGGAGTAAGTAAATCACACACCCCAACTCTGGCAGGGCAAGCTACTGTACATAAAAGTGAGCAAACCACACACTCACCAGCACTGATGACATTACAAACAAGCTCAGATTTACGAAGGATTCCACAGTTCAAGTCTGCCATAATTTAGGAGGGAATGAATGAATGAATGAATGAAAAAAGTCAGTTTGGTTCAGTGGCCCCAAACTAATCTGAGAACTCATTTGTGGTTTAAAAGTCACTGTGATTTGCAATAGTAAACTATAGGATAATGTTCATAATGTGTGAATTCAGCCAACATTTTTTTAATAAAATAAATTATTGTGAAGTAGCCCATGACTGCACAAAAGTGCAGTAAGAAAGATTAAAAAGACATAGAAGAAACTTCCAATTTCTTCTGCAGAAAATATAAATATGATCACAAAATTATCTCTTACTGTATAATTACAAAAAGCTCACTTTTCTCTATTATCTATTTTTTTCTAATCAAAACCACAAGTGCATTTTTTTTCTTTTTCATGAAAAAATCTATAAGGGGTTTCCAATCTGCCATAAATATAGATACTATCTTTTTCTGATCAAAAAAGTTAAAATAAGCACCTCCTCAAGTTCTATCATCTTCACCAACCCTTCCATTTTTGCAAATATAATAATATTGGTGCAATTGTCATATTTTGTTTATTTATTTACTTGTTCAATTTCTATGGCTGCCCATCTCAATCATTGACATATATAAAAACTGAGTTGCCTGTCCATTAGTCCTAAACGAAAGCCTCTGCTTTCAGTTATACTTTAATCAGTTATGTTTAACAGTTGTAGAAAAATCATGGAACAATTTCCTTCCCTCTTTATTTGTTAAAAGATGGCTGATATGTTACAGTGGCAGTTGACATGGACTAAAATGATTCTCACTGCAGAACTTTTAGCCAATATGCAGTTAAAATTAACTGAAATTCAGTTAATATTCAACTCATTCTATTTCAGTAACAATTGAAAATTATTATGTTTATCTGATATGGTGTAACTTTAAAAATAATGTTCCATTTCATCACTTTTTAATGTGATGCATAGCTGATTGATTTTGCCATAGCAAGTATGAGTCTGGGCATCCTTGCCCAGGGATGGAAATAGTGGATAATTTGTAATATTCTGCTTTTCCTTTATAAGCTATTTTCCATTTTCATTCCTCATTTACTTTTCCCATTGTTACAGGAAATTCCATGTATGGGAAGTTTGCTTGGTAGAAAATAGGACGCGGAGGATGTTGCAATGCAAAAACAGTTGAGTAGAATGCATTCTGAACTCTTAACATTACTTTTTCTCAGGATTTCTCAGGGGTAAATATACATCCCTGCCTCCCGTTTCTTTCATTTTGGCAGCTTTGCAATTGAGAAATAGTGACTGGAGTTCCTAAATCTCTAGTTTGGCCTTTAATTTGCAATTCATCAAATCTAAAAATAAATGAATAAATTTCTTGTTGTTGAAATTTTTTAAAAAAAAATTAATTTAACAAATAGAAACAATTTATAGTAAGAATAAGACAATGAAAAGCCACATCAGATTTGATATTTCTAGATACTTTCTAATCCATAGTTCATTTTTCTTATGGTATTTTTCTTGTCTTTCTATAGGGATTAAAGACACACAGGAGCCTTCATGGATATAGTTGATACATTTAATCATTTAATTCCTACTGAACACTTAGATGATGCCCTATTTCTAGGATCCAACCTGGACAATGAAGTCTGTGAGGATTTTAGTACAAGTCAAAATGTCTTAGAGGATTCGCTGAAGAACATGCTCAGTGATAAGGACCCTATGCTAGGATCTGCAAGTGCTCAGTTCTGTTTGCCTGTTTTGGATAGCACTGATCCCAATTTCCAGATGCCTTGTTCTACAGGTAACTCTTAATATTTTCAAGTCTACACTTTTAAATAGAGCAGTATTGTAGTGTTTTCCCCTTTTTTGGTTTGGAAATACATTTTTCTTTCTGCTCTGCTTTATAGCATAGAGCAAAACATTAAATTGCTACGGTAGTTGTCCCTGAATTCACTTGAAAATTCTATTTAAGAAGCTTTAAAAGGAATAACGGAGAGGCATGGTGCTACAGGCTCTTTTTTCTATGAAGACACAGGTGTGCCTAGTACTCTACCCTTCATTTTAAAACACATTCTAATATAATATATTCTATTATAACTAAAGAATCTGTGGAATCTTTAAAAAGCTGAGAAAAGTATATACCGTATAATATTAGCAGAATTCCACTTCTACAATAGAAGTTTTCCTTGGTCCTTCACAGATCTGTGTCTAGATAGATCTTCATTCTGCAGAGATTTGGGGAGGGGCATCGAAAGCAGTGGGGAATTCGATTTTGATCAGTTGTAAAGACCATTCTGCAGACCTAATGGGTTATAGTGCTGCAGAATAGGATGTAACTTTGGACATACTTTTTTAAAGAGAATTTAATTCTTGTACTGTATATTGTACCTTAGCACAGAAGGTTTTTCAAGATGACCTTTAGAATTTTATGCCATAAACTGATCCTCTTAATCAGAGTGGTGTTTTGTTTGTTTTTTCTGAATAGCTTTCAATAGCCTAGATCTCCTCAGGTTTCTTAAGTAAATTTTTAGCAACCAGGGTTTTAAGAATGGGATTTTATTTGGTTTTTAGTGACAGCCTTGGTATAAATTTAATTTAGTTTTAAATATTTATCATTGTTATTTGTTTTTAAATCTGGCTGTAAACCGCCCCGAGTCCTACGGGAGAGGGGTGGTATAAAAGTTTAATAAATAAATAAATAAATATAAAATGGGTATACTTGACCGACTGTAAGAAATGAATAGGACATTGCTTGATATGTGGTGGTCATGTATGAGTTTCAATATTGATCCTTAGATGTTATAAACAATTTAAATTGGCATGTGTCACAATTCTTAAACATTCTGTATCATTTCCCCTCTGTCTTTCTAGCTATTGTGTGTCCTTCATCCCATGTCATTGCTATGGCTTGTCAAATCTTAGTCCCTTTTTGTTTCTTGAAAAAGTAGGAAAAATTAATAATTCCATTACAATACATATAATTTGAAATGTAGAAGAGGTTGATTATGAAACAGTATGAACATTAATCTAAATCTTAAGCCAAGGAAAGAAATGATTTTAAAGATGTGATAGACTTTTTCTAAAAAGAAGCTTAAGTCAATCCTTATCTATGGTAATACAGTTAATTATTTCAACTTGCTAATAGTTAAGAATGCCATCCATGTATAACATTTCTAGGAAGGGACATGATTGAACATTATTATATTTATTTCTGAATAAAATTTTGTAGGATTGGGGTAATTGAATCTAGAAAAAAAGTTGCTATCCTGAATCTAGGATAGATTTAAATTATCATTTAAAATAGCAGGATCTATATTTTGAATTCTCTGATGAATTCTACACTGAATGGCTAGCACTGATAATTATTTTAGTCCCAGTTTTCTACAGTGACCACTAAGGAGATGTAATAGTAAGTTAATGTAGCAGTACATAAAGTTGTGCTAAAATGCTCTTAAAAATAAATTGTGCTGAAACCATAGAACTTTTAAAATAAATACTATTGGGAAATAATAGTCACTTTATTTTTTTTATTAACAATGGCAATTTTGGTAATTTTATTTTATTTTATTTTGTAATAAAGACTTGTATGTTAAATTGGTTGATTATCAAGAATAGACTGGTAGTGACTTAAATTTTTGAATGCTTGAGATGAGTATAGCTGTCTGATGTGTCTTCAGCTAAAGTTCCAAGTTTTCTGTTGAATTTTAAAACTCTCTTGAGGAAGGGGACATGAGTATAGATGCTCAAAGTATGCACAATACGTTACATATAATTAACTATGAACTATTAACGTTGAAGCAAAAATATCTATATATTTGGAATTGTAATAGCATAGATGCCTCCATTTTGTTAAAACAAATATTTCTTACTGTATTTTAGATTTTGTTATTTATTCAAACTGAATGAACAAGGTAGAGTATTGTAAGAGATTAGAAAGTTGGTCGTGATTCAGTGATTCTTCCAACTAGCTATTTGTTCCTATGATCTGAATTCTCAAAGCAGGAGTGGCCATTTCCTCATGGCACACCTCATTTTGAAACTGAAGAGAAATGTAAAAGAATTTGCATCTTATATTAAATAAATAAATACCAAGAACGTCCCAAACACAGTAAGTCTCTGAACATTGTATGAGTGTTGCAGTAATTGAAAAACTAGCATTACCTGCAGAATTGGTAAATATTTCAGCTTTTCCTTAAATGACTATTTTATAATAAAGAAATAATAAAAAATAAAACATAATTGTATAGAAGACAGTGTCCCATTCAAAATAATAGTGTTAATATTAATTTGAAAGGAATATATTTATCTGTAATCATATTTGCCTCATTAATGACTCATGAGGAAGCAGGACATAACAGTATGTATATATCAGGACATACAGTAAAGGAATTCTCCCACTGACTCTTCTGCTTTTGCTTAAGTTGTTCTCCATTCCTTTCTTAACATTTCTTCTCAGCTCCTAGTAGTATAACGGCCCAATGAAAAGTTTTTCTTAAACAGCAATACCTTCCATTGCAGTTCAAAATTATTTTTGAAACTAAGGAGACTTTTTAAAAGAAATTATAATTATAATAAATTATAATTTATTTTTAGATAAAGATTTTGAGAGGTCTTATTAAATGTGATGGATATTCCTACTGCATGGAAAAAGTTGTCTTTTGTTAGATCAGACCATTGGCTTATTTAACACAGTATTAACACTGACTGCCCAAGTGTCTCCAAGATTTCAAGCAGAAATTAGCCCAACCATATATTTTAGTTCCTGAGACATACTCTCTGTCCTTCCTAGAATTCAGATATCGTTTGAAAAATCAGTGTCAAAAGAGGATTGGAGGTAAATCAGTCTGAGGGAATATTCCCTCAGACTGATTTACCTCCAATCCTCTTTTGACACTGATTTTTCAAACGATATCTGAATTCTAGGAAGGACAGAGAGTATGTCTCAGGAACTAAAATATATGGTTGGGCTAATTTCTGCTTGAAATCTTGGAGACACTTGGGCAGTCAGTGATATTCCCTCAGACTGATTTACCTCCAATCCTCTTTTGACACTGATTTTTCAAACGATATCTGAATTCTAGGAAGGACAGAGAGTATGTCTCGGGAACTAAAATATATGGTTGGGCTAATTTCTGCTTGAAATCTTGGAGACACTTGGGCAGTCAGTGATATTCCCTCAGACTGATTTACCTCCAATCCTCTTTTGACACTGATTTTTCAAACGATATCTGAATTCTAGGAAGGACAGAGAGTATGTCTCAGGAACTAAAATATATGGTTGGGCTAATTTCTGCTTGAAATCTTGGAGACACTTGGGCAGTCAGTGATATTCCCTCAGACTGATTTACCTCCAATCCTCTTTTGACACTGATTTTTCAAACGATATCTGAATTCTAGGAAGGACAGAGAGTATGTCTCAGGAACTAAAATATATGGTTGGGCTAATTTCTGCTTGAAATCTTGGAGACACTTGGGCAGTCAGTGATATTCCCTCAGACTGATTTACCTCCAATCCTCTTTTGACACTGATTTTTCAAACGATATCTGAATTCTAGGAAGGACAGAGAGTATGTCTCAGGAACTAAAATATATGGTTGGGCTAATTTCTGCTTGAAATCTTGGAGACACTTGGGCAGTCAGTGATATTCCCTCAGACTGATTTACCTCCAATCCTCTTTTGACACTGATTTTTCAAACGATATCTGAATTCTAGGAAGGACAGAGAGTATGTCTCAGGAACTAAAATATATGGTTGGGCTAATTTCTGCTTGAAATCTTGGAGACACTTGGGCAGTCAGTGATATTCCCTCAGACTGATTTACCTCCAATCCTCTTTTGACACTGATTTTTCAAACGATATCTGAATTCTAGGAAGGACAGAGAGTATGTCTCAGGAACTAAAATATATGGTTGGGCTAATTTCTGCTTGAAATCTTGGAGACACTTGGGCAGTCAGTGATATTCCCTCAGACTGATTTACCTCCAATCCTCTTTTGACACTGATTTTTCAAACGATATCTGAATTCTAGGAAGGACAGAGAGTATGTCTCAGGAACTAAAATATATGGTTGGGCTAATTTCTGCTTGAAATCTTGGAGACACTTGGGCAGTCAGTGATATTCCCTCAGACTGATTTACCTCCAATCCTCTTTTGACACTGATTTTTCAAACGATATCTGAATTCTAGGAAGGACAGAGAGTATGTCTCAGGAACTAAAATATATGGTTGGGCTAATTTCTGCTTGAAATCTTGGAGACACTTGGGCAGTCAGTGATATTCCCTCAGACTGATTTACCTCCAATCCTCTTTTGACACTGATTTTTCAAACGATATCTGAATTCTAGGAAGGACAGAGAGTATGTCTCAGGAACTAAAATATATGGTTGGGCTAATTTCTGCTTGAAATCTTGGAGACACTTGGGCAGTCAGTGATATTCCCTCAGACTGATTTACCTCCAATCCTCTTTTGACACTGATTTTTCAAACGATATCTGAATTCTAGGAAGGACAGAGAGTATGTCTCAGGAACTAAAATATATGGTTGGGCTAATTTCTGCTTGAAATCTTGGAGACACTTGGGCAGTCAGTGATATTCCCTCAGACTGATTTACCTCCAATCCTCTTTTGACACTGATTTTTCAAACGATATCTGAATTCTAGGAAGGACAGAGAGTATGTCTCAGGAACTAAAATATATGGTTGGGCTAATTTCTGCTTGAAATCTTGGAGACACTTGGGCAGTCAGTGATATTCCCTCAGACTGATTTACCTCCAATCCTCTTTTGACACTGATTTTTCAAACGATATCTGAATTCTAGGAAGGACAGAGAGTATGTCTCAGGAACTAAAATATATGGTTGGGCTAATTTCTGCTTGAAATCTTGGAGACACTTGGGCAGTCAGTGATATTCCCTCAGACTGATTTACCTCCAATCCTCTTTTGACACTGATTTTTCAAACGATATCTGAATTCTAGGAAGGACAGAGAGTATGTCTCAGGAACTAAAATATATGGTTGGGCTAATTTCTGCTTGAAATCTTGGAGACACTTGGGCAGTCAGTGATATTCCCTCAGACTGATTTACCTCCAATCCTCTTTTGACACTGATTTTTCAAACGATATCTGAATTCTAGGAAGGACAGAGAGTATGTCTCAGGAACTAAAATATATGGTTGGGCTAATTTCTGCTTGAAATCTTGGAGACACTTGGGCAGTCAGTGATATTCCCTCAGACTGATTTACCTCCAATCCTCTTTTGACACTGATTTTTCAAACGATATCTGAATTCTAGGAAGGACAGAGAGTATGTCTCAGGAACTAAAATATATGGTTGGGCTAATTTCTGCTTGAAATCTTGGAGACACTTGGGCAGTCAGTGATATTCCCTCAGACTGATTTACCTCCAATCCTCTTTTGACACTGATTTTTCAAACGATATCTGAATTCTAGGAAGGACAGAGAGTATGTCTCAGGAACTAAAATATATGGTTGGGCTAATTTCTGCTTGAAATCTTGGAGACACTTGGGCAGTCAGTGATATTCCCTCAGACTGATTTACCTCCAATCCTCTTTTGACACTGATTTTTCAAACGATATCTGAATTCTAGGAAGGACAGAGAGTATGTCTCAGGAACTAAAATATATGGTTGGGCTAATTTCTGCTTGAAATCTTGGAGACACTTGGGCAGTCAGTGATATTCCCTCAGACTGATTTACCTCCAATCCTCTTTTGACACTGATTTTTCAAACGATATCTGAATTCTAGGAAGGACAGAGAGTATGTCTCAGGAACTAAAATATATGGTTGGGCTAATTTCTGCTTGAAATCTTGGAGACACTTGGGCAGTCAGTGATATTCCCTCAGACTGATTTACCTCCAATCCTCTTTTGACACTGATTTTTCAAACGATATCTGAATTCTAGGAAGGACAGAGAGTATGTCTCAGGAACTAAAATATATGGTTGGGCTAATTTCTGCTTGAAATCTTGGAGACACTTGGGCAGTCAGTGATATTCCCTCAGACTGATTTACCTCCAATCCTCTTTTGACACTGATTTTTCAAACGATATCTGAATTCTAGGAAGGACAGAGAGTATGTCTCAGGAACTAAAATATATGGTTGGGCTAATTTCTGCTTGAAATCTTGGAGACACTTGGGCAGTCAGTGATATTCCCTCAGACTGATTTACCTCCAATCCTCTTTTGACACTGATTTTTCAAACGATATCTGAATTCTAGGAAGGACAGAGAGTATGTCTCAGGAACTAAAATATATGGTTGGGCTAATTTCTGCTTGAAATCTTGGAGACACTTGGGCAGTCAGTGATATTCCCTCAGACTGATTTACCTCCAATCCTCTTTTGACACTGATTTTTCAAACGATATCTGAATTCTAGGAAGGACAGAGAGTATGTCTCAGGAACTAAAATATATGGTTGGGCTAATTTCTGCTTGAAATCTTGGAGACACTTGGGCAGTCAGTGATATTCCCTCAGACTGATTTACCTCCAATCCTCTTTTGACACTGATTTTTCAAACGATATCTGAATTCTAGGAAGGACAGAGAGTATGTCTCAGGAACTAAAATATATGGTTGGGCTAATTTCTGCTTGAAATCTTGGAGACACTTGGGCAGTCAGTGATATTCCCTCAGACTGATTTACCTCCAATCCTCTTTTGACACTGATTTTTCAAACGATATCTGAATTCTAGGAAGGACAGAGAGTATGTCTCAGGAACTAAAATATATGGTTGGGCTAATTTCTGCTTGAAATCTTGGAGACACTTGGGCAGTCAGTGATATTCCCTCAGACTGATTTACCTCCAATCCTCTTTTGACACTGATTTTTCAAACGATATCTGAATTCTAGGAAGGACAGAGAGTATGTCTCAGGAACTAAAATATATGGTTGGGCTAATTTCTGCTTGAAATCTTGGAGACACTTGGGCAGTCAGTGATATTCCCTCAGACTGATTTACCTCCAATCCTCTTTTGACACTGATTTTTCAAACGATATCTGAATTCTAGGAAGGACAGAGAGTATGTCTCAGGAACTAAAATATATGGTTGGGCTAATTTCTGCTTGAAATCTTGGAGACACTTGGGCAGTCAGTGATATTCCCTCAGACTGATTTACCTCCAATCCTCTTTTGACACTGATTTTTCAAACAATATCTGAATTCTAGGAAGGACAGAGAGTATGTCTCAGGAACTAAAATATATGGTTGGGCTAATTTCTGCTTGAAATCTTGGAGACACTTGGGCAGTCAGTGATATTCCCTCAGACTGATTTACCTCCAATCCTCTTTTGACACTGATTTTTCAAACGATATCTGAATTCTAGGAAGGACAGAGAGTATGTCTCAGGAACTAAAATATATGGTTGGGCTAATTTCTGCTTGAAATCTTGGAGACACTTGGGCAGTCAGTGATATTCCCTCAGACTGATTTACCTCCAATCCTCTTTTGACACTGATTTTTCAAACGATATCTGAATTCTAGGAAGGACAGAGAGTATGTCTCAGGAACTAAAATATATGGTTGGGCTAATTTCTGCTTGAAATCTTGGAGACACTTGGGCAGTCAGTGATATTCCCTCAGACTGATTTACCTCCAATCCTCTTTTGACACTGATTTTTCAAACGATATCTGAATTCTAGGAAGGACAGAGAGTATGTCTCAGGAACTAAAATATATGGTTGGGCTAATTTCTGCTTGAAATCTTGGAGACACTTGGGCAGTCAGTGATATTCCCTCAGACTGATTTACCTCCAATCCTCTTTTGACACTGATTTTTCAAACGATATCTGAATTCTAGGAAGGACAGAGAGTATGTCTCAGGAACTAAAATATATGGTTGGGCTAATTTCTGCTTGAAATCTTGGAGACACTTGGGCAGTCAGTGATATTCCCTCAGACTGATTTACCTCCAATCCTCTTTTGACACTGATTTTTCAAACGATATCTGAATTCTAGGAAGGACAGAGAGTATGTCTCAGGAACTAAAATATATGGTTGGGCTAATTTCTGCTTGAAATCTTGGAGACACTTGGGCAGTCAGTGATATTCCCTCAGACTGATTTACCTCCAATCCTCTTTTGACACTGATTTTTCAAACGATATCTGAATTCTAGGAAGGACAGAGAGTATGTCTCAGGAACTAAAATATATGGTTGGGCTAATTTCTGCTTGAAATCTTGGAGACACTTGGGCAGTCAGTGATATTCCCTCAGACTGATTTACCTCCAATCCTCTTTTGACACTGATTTTTCAAACGATATCTGAATTCTAGGAAGGACAGAGAGTATGTCTCAGGAACTAAAATATATGGTTGGGCTAATTTCTGCTTGAAATCTTGGAGACACTTGGGCAGTCAGTGATATTCCCTCAGACTGATTTACCTCCAATCCTCTTTTGACACTGATTTTTCAAACGATATCTGAATTCTAGGAAGGACAGAGAGTATGTCTCAGGAACTAAAATATATGGTTGGGCTAATTTCTGCTTGAAATCTTGGAGACACTTGGGCAGTCAGTGATATTCCCTCAGACTGATTTACCTCCAATCCTCTTTTGACACTGATTTTTCAAACGATATCTGAATTCTAGGAAGGACAGAGAGTATGTCTCAGGAACTAAAATATATGGTTGGGCTAATTTCTGCTTGAAATCTTGGAGACACTTGGGCAGTCAGTGATATTCCCTCAGACTGATTTACCTCCAATCCTCTTTTGACACTGATTTTTCAAACGATATCTGAATTCTAGGAAGGACAGAGAGTATGTCTCAGGAACTAAAATATATGGTTGGGCTAATTTCTGCTTGAAATCTTGGAGACACTTGGGCAGTCAGTGATATTCCCTCAGACTGATTTACCTCCAATCCTCTTTTGACACTGATTTTTCAAACGATATCTGAATTCTAGGAAGGACAGAGAGTATGTCTCAGGAACTAAAATATATGGTTGGGCTAATTTCTGCTTGAAATCTTGGAGACACTTGGGCAGTCAGTGATATTCCCTCAGACTGATTTACCTCCAATCCTCTTTTGACACTGATTTTTCAAACGATATCTGAATTCTAGGAAGGACAGAGAGTATGTCTCAGGAACTAAAATATATGGTTGGGCTAATTTCTGCTTGAAATCTTGGAGACACTTGGGCAGTCAGTGTTAATACTGTGTTAAATAAGCCAATGGTCTGATCTAACAAAAGACAACTTTTTCCATGCAGTAGGAATATCCATCACATTTAATAAGACCTCTCAAAATCTTTATCTAAAAATAAATTATAATTTATTATAATTATAATTTCTTTTAAAAAGTCTCCTTAGTTTCAAAAATAATTTTGAACTGCAATGGAAGGTATTGCTGTTTAAGAAAAACCCCATTTGGGGTCGAACGACCGTTTCACGGGGGTCGCCGGACACCGCGGTCCGCCATTTTGTTTTTTTGTTGTTGTTTTTTGTTTTTTTTGTCGCACGCGCGCACAGCGCATGCGCGGATCGGCCCGTCGTGGTCCGCCATTTTGTTTTTTCTTCGTCGCGTGCGCGCCGCGCATGCACGGATCGGGCTGTCACGCGCCGCGCATGCGCGGATCGGGCCGCCGCGCATGCGCGGATCAGCCTGTCACGGTCCACCATTTTGTTTTTTGTTTTTTTTATTTTTTTTCATCGTGCGCGCGCGCCGTACATGCGCGGATTAGCCTGACGCGCGCGCGCGCGTGCCGGGGTCACACCGCGCATGGGCGGGGCAAGTGGGGTCTCAACCTGAAAAAGGTTGAGAACCACTGGTCTAGTTCTTCCTGGCTTACCTTAATTGTTTGCATTTAACTTGATAGGTTTTTTTTTTTGCTTTTCCAAATTTTCTTTATTTGAATAACATTTCTTTATGTTATTTTAAATAATGTGGTTTGATCTTTTATATTGCAGTGATTTAAAATAAGAATTTATTGAAAGAATTTTAACTGAATATTATAATTTCTTTTAACTGAACATTATAGCTTCCACTTCACTAATACTTCTGTCTTTTCACTTGAAATATAATTGTGTTTATCTTTTACTTGGGGGAGAGAATATGATAATAAATAGGCTATTATCAAGTAATTTATCATCAGTTCTATTTTGCTGTTTGTTCATTTGCTACTAAGAATAACACTAATAAGCTAATTTAGAATCTGCATAAAGTTGGTTGTGAATAATGCCTATGTTCTCTTTTCTGCAATTACTTTTCAGGTAGATGAAAATCATGCATTTTTATAGTTTTTCTATCATTTAGTGCTTGTCCTTCATTTGATTGTTTCAAAATTGTTGTGTTTATTTTGTTGTATTACATATTCATGCATATAATATGAAGTGTACATACATATCTAATAGACTGTTTATACTCCTAAAATCCTTCTAGAGTGGCTAATGCAAGGTTAATAAAAGTGGAATGTTTATTTATTGATTCAATTTATGGCCTACCTTTTCATTTAGGAGCTTAAGGCAACATTCATAGCTTTACCACATTATGTTTTATTTTACAACAACAACAAACCTGTGGGACAGGTTGAGCTGAAAGAGAATGTCTGGCCTAAAATTATCAGTGAATTTTCCTGGGAGAGAGTGGATAGAATGTAGATCTTCCTGGTTCCATTCCAGCGCTTGAACCACTATGCCACACTGATTCTCCATCTACAGCCTTAAACAATGAAATTCAAAGGCAAGGAAGGCCATGGCAGGCAATTTCTAAGATATTTATATTTATCAGATTAGAATGCAAGAAATCCAGGAATATAGGAAGCAAATCAAGTTTTTTCCTTAGCAAGGTCAATAGATCCAATTCTTTTACCTCTACTACAACTTGAATTTCAGAGTTATCATTTACATATGCAGAAATTTATAGTCTTTTTTGAATACAGTTTGTTCTTATTTATCTCTGTTTTCCTTTGCTGCCTTAATCATTTTGCTATTTCTTCATTGTAGCATAATAAATATATATGATATTTTAATATTAATTGGTTGAAATGGCTCAAAAATGATGAAGTCTATTTTTTGGAAGATTGATTGCATTTGTTTCCATTTTAAATCATTTCTATCTTAAGAAGCATTAAGATGTATACAATAATAGATGACAGCTAGTGTTATTGGTAATGCATTCTAAATAGAATGGCTTATGGTGAGAAATCAGGAGTGTCAAATTCAGTCTGCTATAATTATATAAGACATATACGTTTACTCAAGATTTTAGTAATGTACATATATTTATATGATACTGAAAAGCTTGATCATTGGAATTCAGAAGTTACTTGTACAAAAGTATTTATCCCAGGGAAGTAACTAGCTACAGTATTCATTTTAATTCTTTTTTTGACGTGTGTTTTTATGTGTACATATATGTGTGCATGCCTTCCATTCAGTTTTTGACTTCTGGTGACTGAATGGTCTAGTTACCTGCAATTTTCTTGGCAAGGTTTTTCAAAAGTGGCTTGTCAGTTTTTACTTATGTTGGCCATATGTGACCAGTTTCATCCTATTTGAGATTTCAGAATTAAGTAGCTGCAGATCTTAATGTGGGATTCAAAACTTCTACCAGGAGTAAATCCCATGAACTCCAATGAAGTGGGGGTTGGAGAAGTCGTGTAAAACTTTGTATATGAAACCCTTGGTCAAATATATCTTGTGCATCAACTATGGATCAGGATGATCTCACAGTCACTTATAGCCTATTTACCTTCTACTTCAACTATTGCAATGAAGCCAACATAGAGCTACCTTTGAAGACCATCTGGAAACTACAGTTATTCCAGAACATGGCTGCACAAGCAGTTAAGAGGTCCCTCATTTTATCATGTAACATCTCTGGTTCATAAACTGAACTGGTTATCAGAAATGTTTCAACTATCTAACATGTTGGTTGTCCCTATAAAGCCTTACATTGGTTTATTTCCAGTACTTTCTTACTCCTATCTTTTCTGTCTAACTGATAAGTTCAGCTACAATTAGTGTACTCTTATGCCCTACTCTAAGGCATTGTCACCTTAAGGGACCTAGAAGGTCGTCTTTGTAGTTATGTGGAATAGTGTTCTTCCTGAGATTTGGATGTTTCCAACACTGTTGGCATTTATAAAGTTCCAGCATGCTCTGAAGTGTAACAGTTAATTCTTTGGTAATCTATCCTGATGTTTAATCCGTTTGTTGGATATACTCTCTGATATATAGTGATGTAATGTTATGTATTTATTATTTCTATTGTTTTTATTATTGTTTTCACTTAGAGTTACTTTGTAATGGAGACAACATATAAAGCAATCAATCCTCATCTGAAGACATGTTCCCTAACAGACCCTTGTTAAACTATATTATATTTGTTTTGCTGTTAGCTTTTTAATTTGATTGTATCTTATTGATAGTTCTTATTGCTTTTTGTACATTTCTCTTAATTTTCCTTGAAATCCGTATCGTATAATGTTAGGTAGATTTGTACTTGTTAGGAAACTAAGAGTAGGTGCTCACTGGTGTCTTTTCATCAGACTAGGTGGAAGTTTGGAATGGGGTGCATTAGGGTTAACTTTAGGGTCCTATAATATTTTAATTTCTCATTATTGTGAATCCTTATATTTCCAGATGAAACAAATCTTGGGTATGATAATTTTTTTTTTTTGTTTATAAATTCTTTTATTAAAACAATCAGCATTGGACATAAAAACATATTATGCAGCAATCAACATGATACCTGGTATACAATACTAAGTATTCGTCTTTGAAAAAGTCTGAATTAGTAAGCCTTTTTCCCCCCCCCCACCCCTCGCGTCTAGTCTCAACTATACTCCTGTTACATTTTATTTGATTGGCGTTTCTTCTATCTGTTTCGAAATTAATGTGGTCAACATGAAACATAAGATCTTATTGCTAAACACCCCTCCTAGAACGTAGCATACAACATTAGGTATTAATCTTTGTAAACATCTGTTTTAGTAAACGTTCTACCCTCCTCCCTTGCATCTTCAAGTATAATCCGAATACATTTTGTTGGATTGGTGTTTCTCTTATATATGGTCTATCTACTGTGTCTAGTCTATCGCCTATTGAATGTTTGCGCTTCTGATTCGATTTCATCCCATTACTAGTGCAATCTTGTATAGTCCCTAACCAGAGGTCCTGGGGTGAGAGTTTCATATCCTGAGGTAGAAATTCAGTCTATTTTAGCCATATTAAAGCAAACATCATTAGTCATAAGGTTATGTTAAGAGGTATTAGTTATAGAACATATACATTCAACATTGGGTGTTAGTTTTTGTAAACCTTTGATTTGTTAACCCTTCGTCCCTCCTCCCGTCGAGCCCTAGCTGAACGCCAGCTGCATTCTGTTTGATTGGTGTCTCTCTTGGATATAGTCTATGGAAATTGAATTTTAATGGAGTTATTATGAAAGACTACATTTTGATCTATCATTAACTTAAGATTTTTAAGTGGCAGCAGAAGTAACCCATGGCTGTTGTAACTAATAACCAGAAGAGCAAGCTACTTTTATTAGAAATTTTAAAGCAGAGCCTGGACAACCATCTGCCATGAGTAGGGCTCTGAAACCTCTTTGAAAGAAATATATGCACAGCATCTTTGCCAGGAACAGCTTCCAAAGCAGCCATGTCAGCACCCCTTAATAATTCAGAGAATGAGCTTCATCTCCACTCCTATGTACTTTGAGACACCCTTGTTCAAAGTCATTGCACAACTTTGGAAGAAAATGCTCATTTTTTGCTAATATTTATTTTATGTATTTGCATTTATTTTTTAATGTAAATTTTAAATTCTGCTTGGTTAATATTAAATAATTTCTGTGTCAGTGACAGGGAAGTAAATCTCTGAATTGAATCAACACCCATTATCAGATATTTTGAATGAAAGGAAATGAGTTTTGTAATGGAAAATCAATATGGTAATTACTATTTTCTGAACATAGACATTTCTAGTAGGTTTTCATTTATTGAATGTATTCTGCAACATCTCGTAAAATAAGCAAATTAATATATAGATACATACATACCTGCATACACTATTTTAATATAAAGTAACAAATTCTAAGAAGTATGTTTGCATGGAAATAAATCTCATTGTGTTTAATGAGATGTACATAAAATTTCAATCTTATACTGTAGCCCTTAGATTTTGGCTAGATGTTTAGCAATTGAAACACTTATTAATAGTTGCCAGACTATCATGTTCTACATTTAGCATCTAAAAAGAAACTATTAAATTATATAGATAAAGGAAATTGTCACTTTTGGATCAGCTCTTTCCATTATTAAATTCTCTTTCTCTTAGGTGGGAAGGGACAGTGAGGGGACAGCTGATCCTTTAAGGACTGAGAACTTCCTGTGGCAAATCAATAAAATGTGAGTCCACTAAAAATGGCTATGACTCTTTCTCAAGGACCATGTATGAGAAATAATACTGCTCTGGATGACCACTTGTTTTATCTGCCTTTTGGAAAACTTGTACATCTCATTTCCTACACATGCATTTAATCTTATTTATCTCTTTCTTCTCTCCCCCCCCTCCATCCTACCCCTTCCCCATTGCCATTGCTTTCTTTATGTTTCACATCTTTCATGACATTATAGACTTAATAAAAATCTTTTTAAGATTTAGGATTGTTGTTGTTTTTTTTTCATGTTTTTTTTTAGCTGTCGGACTTGATGATATTATGGATGACAGAGTTAAGGAAACTGCCCACAGTACCATTGATGAAGGTGATCTGTCATCCAACAGGAAATTGAGGGACCAAATGGATGGAACTTCAACCAAATCACCAAGAAAGTCTCCACGTTTAATGAACCAAGGTAGTTTTTTTTAAATAAAAATTAAAAGCTATGTATTTTGTAGAGTTCCTGTTTCCATGATCAAACCACTTAAAGAATATAACTTAGTGTTTGCTTGAAATAAATGTGCTTATAATTTGATGAACAGACAATCTATAACCCACTTGACCTGAATAGATGTGTGAGGATAAGGTTACTTACTTTTGCATTTATTGTGTTAAACTATATATAAATAAACCCGTTTTTAATGTATGTTTTTATTGGTATAAATAACATTAATATTTTTTTTTAATAGATCCAGTACGAAGTCTGCGGCAGAGCACACTAGCTAAACGTTCAAATTCTTCACCTTCTGTTCCCACGAAGAAAACTGTAAAGTCTGGACCTGCCCAGAAGGGAGGACTGAAACAACATGATAAAGGACAGGCTAAACAGGATAATAAGAACAATAATGCAGAAGAGGATTTTAAAAAGATTGAGCCAAGCTGTAACGACAGTTCCCAGTTAGAAGAAACAAAAGAAATCCCACCATCATCTCCAGGCACTTCAGAATGGGTTCCTTCTTGTGCAGAATCAGAAAGCAATGAAGCAGATAATGAGCATGACATTCCCAGTCAGGCAAAAGTCAAAATATCTCTTGAAACAGGAAATTCTTCTGATTTGTCAGGTTCTATTACCTTATGTAAAGAAATGGAAAATGGAGCACAGGCTGTTACAGAAAGTTATGGTACTACCATTGGAACAGAATCAGCGTCATCTGCTTTTGTGGAGGCTGACACCGTTACGAATAGCAATAACCTTAAAGATGAAAGTGATGAAGTTACGAAATACACATCTGAAATATCTTCAGCAGAAAAGGCAAACCATAAGACTGAGGAAGAACAGAATAGAATTGAAATAGAAGATCAAAGCAAGGAAACTGGAATGAGTGGTACTCTGCTTATTTCCAAAACTTGTGACAATTCAAGTGAAATTCAGGAAGATCTTATAGTTCAGTCTACTTTTGTGGATGGAAAGGCTGAATGCCACTTAAGTTTAAAGGCTAGTGATGACATTGCTCATAATGCTAACTTGCAAAAAGAAGACAAGCAAGAACATTCAGATAACCTGAAAAAAGGTGATTTGAAAGATGATCTCCCTTTAAATAGCATGGAATTTGAACAGACTGATTTAAAAGATGATGGTACAAATTCTACCAAATTAGAAGCAAGTACTTTGGAAGATAGTATTATTCAACACATTCCAACCCAAACAATATATCCAGAGCCTAAAAGTGTAAACATGGGAGAGCTTGAAATTTCAGGATTGCGGGAAGTTGGGCATTCTGGCGTTCCATTAAAATACCTAAAAAAGACGAAGTCCAAAAATACCAAGACTAAACAAAATAAAACTACAGTCACACAACAGAAATTGGCTACTGTAGGCCAGGGCACACACAGTAAGATTCATGTTCTTCCAAGTCCTCGTAGTCAGTCTTCATTAAGCCTGAAACGTCACATAGAGGAGCAAGGAAACATTCAGCATTGTCAGCAAAAAATTAAAGTTAAGAAACAACATTCAGATAAAGATATAAGATTTCAGAGCTGTGACTCTGGAATACCTCTAAAGAAGCAAATCCATGAGGTAGAGAAAAATATTCCCCGGGGTCAAATACCAGTTCAGGTACGGAAGATAATGACAGAAAGATCTGTCAGCCATCTTGCTGGTTCTAAAGAAGGTTTACATTTAATGTTGGGAACAGTTAATTCTAAGCAAGGGCAGTTGCCACAACAGAGTCAGAAGCAGCCACAGAAATATCACCTTAAAACAAATAATTGCATTAAGGAACAAGGAGGAAAAAAAAATTCCATGGCATTACTTGTGGATTATTTAAAAGATGATGAAAAGGAGAAAGTCAAAGTTAGAAAGCTAGAAAAGAACCTTCAGCCTCGCCAGAGAAGAAGCAGTAAAAGTCTTTCAGTTGACGAGCCACCACTGTTCATTCCAGATAATATTTCTACTGTAAAACGAGAGAGCACAGAACTCCTGTCTCCCAGTGAAAGCAAAAGTATCTGGATACCTAGTAAGCAGTGTGGGTTTTGCAGAAAGCCACATGGCAACAGGTGTGTGCTTTAACACATTGATTTTACAAAAAAATTTGTAACCGGCTTCTCATTTTTTAGAGCAGGGGTAGGTGAATTTCTTCTGATGGGGATGGACTCTTTTAATTTTTGTTTTCATCTGAATGCTTCACATTATTGATTGTAGCCAATTATATCATAGGACAGGATCAATATTTTGGGCTTTTGGGGAGGGAGGGGGAGAATTGGAGGCTAAGTGGTGAAGTGAGAGAAATGTGTTGCAGTGGTGGACTGCAAAAGCATTGCTCTTGGGCTGTAAATGATGAAGAGATTTTCAGAGATATCTTTTGCAGTCACACATCCATTCCTGTCCCAATTTTAGGTTTTGACTATCTTTTTCAAATTAAAACATAAAAGATAGAATCAGATTAATCAATTCGTAACCTGAAATCTAGAATTGTTGAAGTAAGTCAGAATGTCCTTCAGCTACACTAAGGGAGTGAAGGAAGATGAAAAGAAGAAGAAGAAGAAGATAATGAAGAAGAAGCAAAAGAAGAAATAGATACAAGAAAATGGCCCTATATTCTGGTTGTTTGCAAAAAAAAGCTTATTAAATGATTTGAAAATCAACACTTTTGCAGACGAACAAATTAATAATGGCTTTTTTCACAACTTCTGTTTTTTTTCTCTATTTCTTCTACTAGTACCCAGAATAGATCACAGATATAAGCCAGGAATAAGCAAGGATTCAAATCTATAAATCACAATTGAAATAAGCCAGGATTTGCAAACCATCAACAGACCACCCTTGGTTTCAAATTCTGGATTTGTAACAAAAAAATAAACCTTAGATTTTTTTTTAGGAGGAATTCAGTCTTCATTCTAAGCCAAAACCAAACAAAGTTTGCTTTAACTTAGCATTATATGTAAACCTTGCCAATGTACATTTATCTTCAAGTTAAATCTAGTATATTTTATGATACATACTTCCCAGTATATATATTCCATATCTCTGCCTACCAGAGATGGATTTTTTTCCTGGTAACATTAAAAATAACAAGCACTATTTATAAATATTAAAATGCTCATTGTTAGCTTTAATAGCAAAATTTGAATCTTGCGGTATTCTGAATACTTTTTAAGGAATACTCAGTTTTGCTGTGATAGATTTTCTGAAAACCTTTGAAAAGATTTGATGCTTTAACCTGATTTCATTAACATGTATGTGTGTAATAAAATGTGTACCAATTATACTGCATAACAGCTTTTTCAAATTTAGGCTGTTCTAGATATTCTGGACAATGATTCCATTACACTTTATACTGTATGGTTAATTAGAAACAGTGGGGTTTATAGTTTGAAACACCTAGGAACTAAGGATGTATAGCATCTGAAATATTATTTTCCTTGCCCTATTGCCAAGAGGAATTAATCTAAATATTTGATAACAAATTTCATATATTGTATTATCAGGCAATATAGCATAGTTAACATGGTTTTATTTGAAAATTATAGACATGTATCCGGTACTTTCCACTAATAGAACTGTTGAAGTGAGTAGAAGTTTTCAGGCTATTGTAAATTAATGCAGTTCGTATCACTATTGGCACCTAACACCTTTTGAATGCAAGCATGGAACTGGAAGGCCATGAAGTCCAACCTCTCTCTTCCTTGTATCAAACCAAGTTAACATATAGGTGAAAGGCTAGCCTCTGCTTAAAGATATCCTGTAAAGGAAAGCCAACCCCTTGTCTTTATAATTGGTTCCACTGTTAAATTGCTGTTACTATTAGATTTTTTTTTTCTGACATTCAGTTGGAACCTGACTGTTAACTTAAAGTCATTATTTCTGCATCTGGATTGAGAAAGAATAAATTTTGGCCTTCTGTGGACAGACTCTCAAGCATTTGTTGAATGTTGTTATATCTACTTTTTTCTATTCCAAACATGCCCAGCTCCTTTAATGTTTTTTCCATAGGGTTTAATTTCTAGTCATCAGAAAGTCTTTGTTGCCTTTCTTTGAACCCTCTGTAGAGTATAAATGCCCAGAATTAGAATATTCAAGATGAAGAGTAAGCAAAGCAAGATGGCGTGGAATGATTTCTTTTCATAATTTGGAAATTGTGTTGATGGCTGATCATTAGTTTGCAATCAATTGTTTCCATAATCTTTTATTTAGTAAGCTAATTTTCCACCATCCCCATCCAGATTTTGTTTTATTTCAGAAGCCACCGACACTTACTAAAACGCTAATTAGAATGAGTTCGGTTAATATTAAAAGTAGACATTTGCAATAATTACTTCTGCTTGATGGAGAAATCAATATTTTTTATCTTGTAGAGAGGATAAATTACCAATAACATAAAGTTATACCTAGTACTTATGTAATAAAAAAGATACTGTTATATGCATTGATAGACTTCAAATAGTATACTTCTTTTGGTGGAATCCATTTTCTTCATTTTTTTCTGCCATACACCGAGGTTCCCTACATTTTTAGAAATTTTGAAAAGGCTACAGTTAAAAGAAGGACAACGTTACTCTGCAAGCCTCATATTGAGTTCTACCCACAGTTCTCACTTTGATGCACACATTTTAAATTAGATACTGGATCTAAATTCAGATCCATTCAATTGGATAGTGGAAGTTGACCTTATAGTTGCCATGAAAGAAGCTTTCACAATACGTTCGGAGTGTTAACACTTTGTGGCCATGTAACGACCATTTCAGTTTTATTTGCTCCATTGCGTGAATCTAAATTTAAATCTAATTCATAATGTGTTTACTCACACCTATTTTAAGTTAAGTATTTTTCTGGATTGGACTCAATTCTACATAGTTTACATATGTAAATAATATATGAAATTATTTGATTTGATTATATGGGACAAAATGAATTACAACATATTTTTTTCACAGAAATACCTAGTTGTACAATTGTACCTGAGGGATCTATGTTTTATATAGTTATAAAACTATGTTTTATACAGTTCACTTATGAAAAAAAAATCTGACTGGCACATATCTTCTACAATTTCTTCTATTGTTTATAATGATAATTGTAAATTCTGAGTTATGTTTTTATTCAAGTATTTATATGTATATTATGCTGTGGTAAACTGCCCAGAGTCACTAAGATTAAAAATTTAATAAATAAATTTCTAAATAACCTCTAAATAAAAAAAGTTTTATATTAAATTACTTGTGTTACAAGCCTTCGGAAATCAGCAGAACTTAACTCTTGGCTAAACTTTCACACTGATTTTAACTGAAATCAAAAATGACTTAGATTGCAAACAATTCTAGATTTGCATCACTTCTTACTAACTATACATATATGGGTTTGTCTTTTCATTTTGTTTCCATCACAGTACTGTAGTGTGTTTCACATGATGTCAAGATATGATTTGGGTTTATTGCTATTTATTTAGCATTTGTTTTATTTAGCATTTATTTAGCATTCGTTTATTGCTAAATGGATTTAGCAATCCATTATGGCTTAGTATTTATGAATTAATCAAATGTCTAATATTCGTCTCTCTACCATTATGATTTAGTTACAGGTAGTCCTCCACTTACAACCATTCATTTAATGACCTTTCAATATCCCCCTGGTCATGTGATCAAAATTTGGATGCTTGCCAACTGGTTCATATTTATGACAGTTGCAGTGTCCTCTTTTGGATCTTCTGACAGTCAAAGTCAATGGGGAAGCCAGATTTCCTTAACAACCACGTTAGCAACTTAACAACTGCAATGATTCACTTAACAATTGTGGCAAGAAATGTAAAACGGGATTTAACTTTCTGGCTTAGCAACAGAAATTTTGGGCTGAATTGTCATAAATCAAGGACTACCTATATTTACATTCATTTCTATTATGACAATTTATTTTTTATTATTATTTGATTTGATTTCTGTTCACTTTTGTAACTACAAGTGACAGTAATTGCTATATCTGCATCATTCTTTAAACATTTTTAATGTATTGCAATAAGCTATTTAAAATTCTAATAAATAAAATACTAATATGACTTAAAGACCTTATTAAGCTGAGATCTGATAAGTGCAAATTACTTTGTGGGAAAATTAAACTATATTAAAGAGGTTTTTTTTCTATTTACTTAAGTGGTGGAAAATGCTCTTGGTAAGAAACATTGCACTTTATTATATAGCAATTCATGTTAATTTTCTTTGTTAAACTAATGACTATTTAACAAAAAAGCTAATGGTGTTTTGAAAAAAATAACTTTCAGATGTGAGTCATGGTTTTATTTGCCTACCATTTTATAAAGCGTTGAAAACTTCCTACTAAATTTTTTAAGCATCGTGTCTTTCTTGTTAGTTTATTGGTTTTGTTTTTAAACGTGGAGATGAGACACTTTAATCTATAAGCCATTATCTAGTAAATATGAGTATTAGTCATACTGAATTTCCCCTTTTAATCCTTTATGCAATATGTATGAGTCAGAGATGGATTAGGTCAATCAATAGCATATTTGCTATGAGGTCAGTAGCAAGATCTTGCTACTCTTTAATTAACAGGTACTTACTAATATTAGTAAGATATGTCTGAAACATTCTTTCAAAATTGTATTTCAGCTTTGGACTCAGATTTCTCTTATCTGACCCTTGTTTTTTCTGAGGCTCTTCTTTCCTCAAGGTTATTCTTGCAGCCCATTATATGCAGCTCTATCTCAAACATATTTAAAAAGTTGTAATTGCTGGAATAGCTTATTTAAAGAAATTTGATGATTGTCATATTGGATATATATTTCTCACCACATGTGAAGTGTTACATCCCTGTACAGAAAGTAAAGTGGAATGAATTGATTGACAGACACATAATATATATTATGCTACAACTTTCCTAAACAACTGGCTTGATTGCTTTTACAAAACAGCCTTAAATTGTATTTACAATAAAGTGAATTTGGACTGGTGTATTCTTCTTTGTTTTCTAATTTTATTTGTTTTAATGCTACCTTCCAGAAGGAGATTCTGACTTACCCAGCAAAAAGCTTTGCTTTGCTCATATTAAAGTTATATTTTGATATTTTTTTGAAAAAGATAGTCTACATTACATTGGAATGTTTTAGTAGTGGAATCTACTTGTAACAGTGAGATTCCTGTGGAAATGAGTAGTCCATATCTTAACACAATTATTATTTTAAGTATCCTTGCAGCAGGTGTTCTTGCTTACAGTAACTTGATGCATACAAAACACTACGGTAGAATTTAAGAATACAAATATAGGTAATTAGAGATTTTAAGTGTCAAAATTATATAAGTTGTATTTAATGATGTTAAATCTGCTAAATGTCACCAATTACTATCTTAAAATATTTATTTTCTTTCTGTTGCAGCTGTGTATCCACTCCAGCCTTACAACATGATTAATGCAATTGGACATCAAACTAAGAAGCAATCTACAGCCAGAGCTTTAGTGTTAGTGGGCCAGCATGTTGAATACTACTACAGTAACATCTGCAAAACCTATCAGAGAAAGAAAGCTTTCTTACGAGCTCTTCCTGAATGACAGTTTCTTTTAGAAAGTCCTTCTATCAACCACAATTATTCCACATAATTAGCTGCTCCTTTCTATTAGTTTTTCCATTTAAATGTCAGTACTAAAAAGTAATAACTTAGTGGCTAAAAGTTTATGGTTTCTTAAAAAAAATGAGGTCTAAATTTATTGGAAAAATGGCTACTTAATAGCTTATTAAGGATTTTTCTTCCCCACTATTACTCATAAAAATATTTTAATAAAAAATAGTAAGGCTTAGAAATATAATATGCAAAAAATCAAATTATTAAAATTTTCATTGAATCCACCCATGTTTTATTGTTGGGAAATGTATTTTTCTCTTCCTGCCAATTTCTGTGATACATTTGGAGGTTTAATGGTTCAGGGATAGAATAAGAATCCTGCCTTTATTTGGAACCTTATAATTCGGTAAAATACTGATAAGAACTAAATTAACATAAATTGTCTAAGTGGTAGAATATATACTCATTACATTCTATTGAAAATAGCCAATGTAATCTAATTGTAGTACAAGTTAATACAGTGTCCAATATTTCATTACCGGTTTAAATCTTTCCAGTAAATTAAGAATCGTCTGTTAATGCTTACTGAGTCCTTATCAGTTATATGCAGATTTCATTATGCTTAAGTGAAATCTCTCATTTCTGAGACTTAAGCTAATGATAAAGTTAATATATACATCCAAGAACACAATGTTATTGGTTAATAATTTTCTATATTTAATTTTTCAGATTATGACTTACTATTATTTCAGAGAAAGGTTTGTTAACTGGCAAAAAAAGTTTTATTAGTTAGCAGAATTAGTTTCTTCCTGTTAGGGAACAAAAGAAAGAAAAAAAGAAAAGAAAATTCTTTTTATGCAAAGATTGTAGTGCATTCATCTGTTCTTAAATGATGTTATTAAATAGAATAACTAAAACATTGTAATATGCCCACATAATTTATTGAACTGTCAGTGTGAAAATTTAGATTACTGCAAACTGGACAATGTGAAAACAAGTGCACTTCTGTTAAAATCAGATGTGATTCAGAGATTAATGAAATCAACTTTTTAGTATCTGAAATAGAAGAAAATTTATGATTGTTCCTTTAAGGATCATGATACATAGTTTAGTTTGTTTTAAAAAAACTAAAACAGAAGAAAACAACTGGTCTTTTTTCCTGTTTAATCTGATAAATATACAATTTATCCAAAGATATACTTAAGGGCTCTATATATTTTCATAATATATGAATTGTCCTTTCTTTGAACCCTACCCCTTTATATCTCAAAAGTAGTTTGCGCACTACTTTTTTAAATGACTCAGTATAGTCTTTAAAGTCAGCATTGTTGTTTTTTTTGTATTGGTCTTCCAGTTTCTCAGCCACTAGAATATTATTAAATGTATGGACTAAGTACTAATCCCTATCTTTCTACATTCTTAGTCATTCTACATTTTTCATTTTTTTATTCAAAACAGAACTTGTCAGTTTTGTCAAGAATGTGAACTTTTTTCTGACGATAGTCAAGTTCAGGTCTTCTTGAAATGGTCAGATTTCATTAGAAAAACCGAGCATGCTAGGGAATATAATTTACATTTCAGAAATGACTGCAAATAAAGCAAATGACAGTATTAAGTATATGTGAAAATTTCATGAAGTTTATTAATATGATTGACTCTTAAACTTGACACAGTGTAGTAGGCCAGAGATATTTTATGAATGGATGTAAAAATATTGTTTCTTTATGGTTAGAAAAAATGGATTTTTAAGAAGGCTATAAATGTATGAAATAACAGTAAGCCACGGGTGGCACAGAAATGAAAATAAATAAATAAATAAAGTCAAAAACATTCCTTCTCCATGATACGTTCATGAAAAAATATGAGGTTGCTACTATCTTATCTTCTAATTATAGAATTAAATAAATTCAAAATAAAAAGATTCTACCTTTGGATAAGCAATTGGGATGTAGATACATACACGTGCACACATGTACACAGATATGCATGCACAGCACAAATACTTTTCAGTCTGAACAAAAAAAAATTAGATAAAATAATTCCTTTTTATCTCGTAAAATAAATGGACTATGCATATATTCATAGATCATTTAAATTCATAAACTTGTTAAAAATTATTCAAGCTGATTGAAATACCTTCAAGATAATTTGGGATAAGGAGATTTTAGGCTTGAAGATGTAGGCAAAATTGTTCTCTGAGTTACTAATGAAGTTTGGCCCAGTTGTAATAATAAAGATTTTTCTGAGACCAGTTCAAATGTTTCAAGTAACTTATTTTCTAAAATTTACAAAAGCACACCTGAAAATAACAAGAGGTAGTATTTCCTTTCTTTCCCTTCCACTGGCTCCATTTGGGAGAGAGGTTGGAGTTGCCTTCTAATGCATTTAAATATGCTAAAAGTATGGGTACTTTATCTTACTTGAAAGTTTTATTCCTGTCAAATTTCATTGGGGAAGAAAGAATACTAGGGGTTTACACATTTAGAAAATTATCAATTTAAGGACAACTCATGGCTTCGATGAGTTCTTCAATGAGGTTTGCAAGTTTCAAGGATTTTATTGTATTATTTGATAAGTATAGTGGCAGTTGTGATTCTGCTTACTATGTAATCTAGAATAGGGAAGAATGATTAATCTTTTTATTATAACATTTGAGAATTGCCTATTTGCGAAAACCAGATCCTAATTTGCAATTGCTTTACTGATCTATGGGATCTAACAATGAATGTATTAATTCATTTTTTCTGAACTTGTAACTTGTAGAAATCTTTATTAGGCTGCTGGAACAAAATTCAAAACTTAAATTTCTCTTTTGCAGATGTATATTTTATTAAGAATGATAGTAGACTCTACTGATTAGTATAACAAAATCCTCTTGCTATAACCTTGGCATTTTATATCATGTTGTAAGGCTGGAGAAATGGATGCACTGTTCTGCACAAAATATACCAAACGAGGAACTATTCTATATGAGAGGGCATTTAGGAGAGTTACAAAAGTTTTTATGTTTAGTATTATATAAAGATTATGATAAAGTGATGTGATTTTTGTTTTGTTTTTTGGTTGTAGGTTCATGGTAGGCTGTGGTAGATGCGATGACTGGTTTCATGGTGATTGTGTTGGATTGAGTTTGTTTCAAGCACAGCAAATGGGAGAAGAAGACAAAGAATATGTTTGCATCAAATGCTGTGCTGAGGAAGATAAGAAACCAGATTCAGTTGATAAGAATATGCTGGATGCCAATGTGAAACTTGAAACAGCCAGAGAAAATAGATCAGTGGAGTGTGAGAAGCCTGGAATGTCCAAGCAAACTTTCATGGGCCCTCAAACCAAGACCCCAAAGCAAGGAGAAGACTCTGTGAAACATAAGGTCAAAATTTTTAAGCGGGTAAGAAATGAGATTTCTTTCTACTGTATAGACATTACAGCAAATTTCGTGGTAACCCTTTGAAAATGTTTTCTTTCAAATGAACCATATATGGTTTTAAAAGGCAAGAAGTTTATTTTTTTAATAACTATTTCTTCTACAGTTATTAATGCTTTTGCCTACTATGTAGTCATTTGTAGCTTTTGCCAGTTACTTGTTTTCCAAATAATAGAAGAAGAAAGTACTAAAAATTTTATTAAATTAGTTGGCTATAAAACATGTATCATCTTTTTTCAGGATTTTTAATATATAAGGTATACTTACATTACTTTCATTTCCAGTTAAAGTATGATTAATAAAGAATTATGTAACTCTGAATAGATATTCAGCTTCCTGACTCAATGTCAAGTTCTGAAATAGTCTTCCATCCTTCTGAGGTCAGTAAAATGAGGCTCTAGAGTTTTGGGAGCAACTTGTTGACATTTTTAAACCATTTAGGGCTGGAAAGCACTGTGAAGTGGTAAATAAGTCTAAGTGCTATTGCTATTAAACATGGATAAGATCCCAGATTAATTGCTAATTAAAAACTTATCTATTGTGTTGCAACTTGTCCTTCCTTCAAAGTTCATATGACTCTAATTATTCATGTTTATCGAGAGTCTCACTCATCCAGGTCATAGAGCTGAAGAAGCTTCTTGGATGAGAAATGAAACATCTTCAAAGAAAAAATAAAGCCCAGTTGCCTCATAAAATAGCATCTTTGGGCCTAATTATTCATATTTATGTTATATTTCAGAATGCTCAGATTCAGCTTAAAATGCCTCTGAACAATAAAGCAGTGCTTGTATTGCTTAAACGATTGTTTTAGAAATGTAATTCTGCAAGGGAATGTTAACCAAGATTGTAAAATGCAAAGCAGCATTTTACTGTGTATTAAATATGGACAGTTGGTTCCTTAGAAGATTTATGGTTCCTTATAGGTCAGGGGTGTCAAACTCGCAATGTCACATGACATGTTGCGACGTATCGTGACTTTTTCCATTGACGGCAGTGGAGTGGGGGTGGTTTCAGGATGACACATCCTGTCCGCGGGCCAGCAGTTTGACACCCCTGTTACAGGTTTATACTTTTATTATTAATTAACCTTCATGGTTACAATGTCTAGATGAAATCTAATTTGTATTTTTCACCAGAGAACGAGAGCCTTTATCACTGGATTGAAGAAGGGGACATATTTTTTTTTCTTTTTTCCATATACTTCCTCTTCTCCTCTAGTCTGGTAAAAGGTGTTCTGATCAAATCCTGAGAGGAAGAAAATTGAAAAGGATGAATATTCAATTGTGTGAGAGAAAGTCCATTATTTTACATGCTATTTTTCTCCATAAATAATAATCCTTAGTACTTGACAGAAGTACAACCACCATATCTATGCTTTGAATAGAATGTTGTGTACAATTCATCAGTGGTATTTTCTTTTCTTTTTATGTAGTTAGCCATCTTGGGAACAATTTATGTTGAAGTTGTGACATAGATTATATAAATGCATATTTTTCTATAGATGCTTTGATCCTGAGACTAAAGAAAAAATGAACAGAAAAAAGGCTTATAATTAGTGTTGTAACTGTTTCAGGAATCCAGCGAAGGAAAAGCAGTATTGGAATGTAAAAATTCTGAAAGTAAAAAGGGACAGCAGATTCCCCTTAAAAAAACAGGGCAAATGAGTTCCATTCCTCATCGAGCTTCTGAAGACAAATTTGAAAAATTGAATAAAGATAATGTTTCCTGTTCAAGTGAAAGCACACTAAAGCAAGGTAATTAAAACCAAAATTGCTGATAATAATTTTCAAAATGTGTAAGTCCTGTTCAAAAACTGCTGGAAATACAACAATCAGATTGAATAGTTTTTTTGCATTTGGTACCAATATCATAAATCTTAACAAATCTGAAAAATGATTCATTGAATGAAACAATTTTTAAAAATTGACTTTTTTTCTGTCAGCTGTTTATTTTTTTATTATTATTAACCATGGATAAACCTTACATTCTTTAAAGCATAGAGCTGACTCTGTTCAAGCTAACAGTTTCTAAAGATACCTTATGTTTTTTTATTAGAAATTGCCTGTAATCTCTTCTTTTAAGGAATGGCACTCTATTGTGGGAATATGCAACACTGTAAAAAATAACTTTTCTGTTTAAAAACAAGTCTCACACTGAATATAATTTAATCTGATTTAATTTACATAACTATAATTTTGCACACTACATTTGAAGTATAAGCTTCTGAAAATATATGGGTTTAAAATATTAAATTTTGCCTGATTGGTTATAATAAGGATAGTGCCTCTGGGATTAGACAGAAAATCATATTATTTATTTTGATTGATTAGTTTTATTCATATTATATTTGAGCAATAAAATAGACAGGCTCTCTGGAATTTAACATACTTGGTCTATCAGGGAAAAATAATGACCTTCTGCTCTGTTGATGTCACCCCCCCAAAAAAAAATTTTTAGAAACCAAATGAAAAATAAGCAGTAAGAAAGTAAAATTAGTTTCTGCTTGAAAAGGGTTGCTTTTCACAGCATAGAGTCAGTAGCTGTGATCAGAAACTTGCTTTGAAATTAGAATGTGAGACTGTCTTTTAATTGAATATTTTCAGTGTAAGGTTGTTCAGCATATGAATGAAACATCTACCGGTAGGAAAGATAGTCAGTTTGGTTGGTGTAAGGTTGATCATACTCAATTATACATTGCTCTTGTGGGTCAAATCGATACTGTGGAAATCTTCAATCTTACTGTAGTGTGGAGACTTTAAGAATATGGATGAATAAAAGAAGCTCAGATTAAATCTGAAAAATAAGAAATTTGTTCTTTTTGAACAAATCTGGAGGTTTTTTTGGAACTGGGCATTTGTGTAACATTGGCCTGGTTGTGCTGCCTGTAATGACTGGGAAATCACCCTAGACTCCTGGCTCTTGCTTAAGCAGCAGGGAAAGCTATAGTCAGGGACATTGGCCCAGATCTGGTTGTTATTCTAATTAAAAATCTGTTTGGATGTCTTTGGCCTGATCACCATTCGTTTAGATTACTCTAATTTTGGAGCTGATTCAGAAGGTGTAGTTGACATAAAAACATAGTGGCCAGGTTACTAGTGGGAAACCTTGCCAGTGCAGATTAAAACCAATTTAAAGTTTGGTGTTCTGGGCCCAATTCAAAATATTGGTGGCTACTTTTAAATACTTGGGTATATTGGTCAGTACCTTGCCAGAATGGAAACTTCCTGTGATGCTGTGAACTTTTAGAGCGGGTCTGCTAAGTAGGCCTTCTTTGTGATTACTCCCACACTTTCAATCACACTTTCGCCAGGGGCATGTTGGCCCACTATCCCTTCTTTGACCTTGCAAGCAGATAAAAAAAAATATATTCCAATGCACATAACCACACTAGATATAGATGCCCATTATAAGACATTTTTGTGATTTCTGATGGTTGTTTTTATTGTTGTTATGCTTATGATTTTGCGTTTTTTTCATTTTTTCACAGTGTCTGTAACAGGGCAGTCTACAAATAGTGTTAAATTCAGTCAATTCACCTTATTTTTTCAACAGTAAAACTTCTTGTTCTCATTATTAAGAATATGATCAGTTGTAGAAATGTGGTTTTATTTCTCCATACTTCAGCTCTCTAAAATGGACAATTCGGTTATATTTCAAAAGGTATTCAGGATAAGCAGGAAATGAAGAAAAAGAGAACCGAGAAGGGAACAGCAAGTAATGTACACTCACCTCCTGCTTCTGCAGCCAAACCTTCTGTTGATCAGATAAGACAAAGTGTTAAACAGTCACTGAAAGAAATTCTAGAGAAAAGGTATGGATTCTGCAGTAAAGACATTCCTGTTATTTCAGTTTTTTTCCTGAAAAAATAAAATCTGTGTATTTTTTTCAGGCTTGCAGACTCAACACTGAAGATCCCTGAAGAAAGAGCAGCAAAAGTTGCAAATAAAATTGAAAAAGAGCTCTTTTCTTTTTTCCGGGATACCGATTCCAAGTATAAAAATAAGTACAGAAGCTTGATATTTAATCTGAAAGATCCAAAAAATAAAGTATGTCATGACATTTCTTACGTACTTGGAAACTCTTCAAAGAATAATTCTTTTTCTTTGTGGAGGCCTAAAATAATTTTAAATGCTCATAATTTCTTCTTCCATCCTGATTATTAACATTATAGAAGTCTCAGAGTTAAATCTACTAACATACTTTTATTCCATATTCAAATTGATGAATCCACTTTTTTCTGTCCATATTTAATAAAAACACTCATTTTCTTTTTGCATGCTAAAATAACTTGCTTGTTAATTTTTTTCAGAGGCATTTTGCCTCCTAAAATAGGGGTTCACATTTCTTTACCTAAACTATAGATTTGATAGAGAACTGTAATAGTATATGTGAATAAAGCTGTGCCCACAAACTTTCTGCTGATGAAAATAAGATGGACATTTTTACTACCGGTAGTATATCATCTTTTACCTTTGGATAGTTCCCCAGAATAAAATTTCAATGGATAGGAAGCTGAATGAGCAAAGATGAATGAATGAAAATTGCATACTTTCCCTACTAGCAGCATAATTGCTGTACAGGTATTCCTTGACTTATACTCACAATTGGGATAGAGCTTCCATTGCTAAATCATGCAGACGTTAAGTGAGTCACAAGCAATTTTATGACCTTTTTTGCTGTTAAGCTAATCATCACAGTTGTTAAGTGAATCTGGTTTTCCCTGTTAATTTGTTTCTTGGTAGCCCCTTGGGGAGGTTGCAAATGGCAATCCCATGACTCTGGTATGCTGCAACCATTGTAAATGCATGCCAGTTCCAAGTGGCTGAATTTTGATCAAGTGTCTGCAGGGACAGCACAATAATAGTAAGTGCGAGGACTGGTTGTAAGTCCCTTTAGTTTCATTATAACTTTGAACAGTCATTGAACAAATGGTCGTAAGTCAAGGACTACCTTTACTGAAACAAAACCCTGCAATACGTTATTACATCCTAGGGAAGCAAAATTTAGGATTTAACGTAACGATTTCCTTCCTAAATCATTCTGTTACAAATAATTAATACTTTTTATGTATTTAATTTATATACCACCTTTATTTTTATAAACAACTCAGGGCAGCAAACTTATCTAATACTTCTTCCTCCTCCTATTTTCTCCACCACAACACTGTGTTAGGTTGAGAGAGAGAGTGACTGGCCCAAAGTCACCCAACTGGCTTTCATGCCTAAAGTGGGACTAGAAATCACGGTCTCATGGTTTCTAATCTGGTGCCTTAACTGGTAGACCTCCCTGCTTTGGATTTAACTTTTGTATCTCACTGCTGGCCTGTAAGGTTTGCCACAAGCCTTATGCTAGTGTCTTCAGTGTATATATACTAGGACTGTATCAGACTGCATATACCTAACATTTGATTTATGTTATAGATCTAGTATATGGGTGATATAGAAGCCATATCTCAAGCTTTATAAGCAGAAAAAAATAAACATTTTCTAACTAAACTTTTGTGGGAATGTCTTTTTAAAGCAGATTTGAAATGCCACCATTAAAACAACTATATTGAATCTAATTATTATATTTTTAGATAACATGGTCATTACTTCCAGAAGCACAGGAGATACATCCTGTTTTTCTACGTGTATTCTAAGCCCTGCAGATACAGATTAGGAGAGTAGAAATGTACATGGATAAAGTGTGTGTTTGTATCCCTCTGCTTTCAGCAATAAAATTCATACTCACCTACACGCTTACCTTTATAGGCTCTTAAATTTATAGGCTTCTTTCTTTTACATTTTACTCTTACATTCAAAGACTGCCCTAAATTTTTCAGCTCAGTTGCAGAATGTTTTAGAGTATTTAAACAGAAAACCAATCATTCTTCCTATTAGTATGTTACACCATATAAAAACCATTGAAACTAAATATGAAATATTTACGTTGGTGTAAAATTACTGTAGATAAACTGTCATGCAAGGGATATTAATAGAATTTCAGTTGATTTGCAGTTCTTAATATTTTTCTTGTTGAATTGATACTAAAAAAAATGCAGGTTTTGGTTGATTACATATAACTAATTGTTGATTCCTCTTCCAGATACTTTTTAAAAGAGTATTGAAAGGTGAAGTTACTCCAGACCATCTCATAAGAATGAGTCCTGAAGAACTAGCTTCCAAAGAACTAGCTGCATGGAGGAAAAGAGAAAATAGACATGTATGGCTTATCTATCATACTGAATTCGTCTCCTTATAAGTTATTTGATTTCAAAAAGTTGTTATCCCTGCCAATCCTTTCATTCCTAAATAATCAAATGATCAATGCTTCTCTCAGCTCACATTAAGCTAGCTGCTAAATAGGGTAAATTCAACTCCCTCACAGCCTGCATTCAGCATGTGGGAAATTATTTAATATTTTCTTCTGGTTTCAGTTGAGTATTTTATTTTATATAGATTTGCAGCTGTTCTCCTAATATAAGATTTGGGCACGGAGTAAATTTGGTTCTCTCTTGCTGCAATTCATTATACGTCCATTTTTGGTTCTCTTGCCCCAATTGCTCTCTGGCCAAAATATCCTAGAAATCTTTCTCCGGATGACGTCCTTTAACATTATAACTATACTTTTATTCTTATCTAGTAAAATGAACTCGATTGAATAATTTTCTTAACATTCCTGGAATCCTGGAATTTTGAACCTTAAATGTTTTATTTGAGAATGAACCATATGTTCTAGTATGTAAAATAGTTGTCAGGTTTTCAATGTGTATACAAACTAATTTACTGACATTTGTTTTTAAAGGTAATCTAATACAAAAGAAGAGATCCAGTTTCCATCTCTTTAATTATGGTTTCATGTCCTAGAACTTTGTCTGCTGTTTCTGGAGGCTCTTGCCTTGTATGTCTAACCTGTTGTTTGTTTATTGATAGACAATTGAAATGATTGAAAAAGAGCAGAGGGAAGTTGAAAGACGACCAATCACCAAAATTACTCATAAAGGAGAAATAGAAATTGAAAGTGAAGCTCCAGTTAAAGAGCAAGAAGCAACTATTATGGAAATTCAGGTATAATTTATATTTGCTATTAAAGTAACAGTACAACATTTTTCATCAGCAGGCCTTATGTACTAGAACAGAGGTCCTCAACCTTTTGGGCACCAGGAACCGGTTCTGTGGACAGAGGTTTTTTCCATGGATCGGAGGGGGCGTGGTTTTGTGTACTGCCTGCATCTTGCGGATGGGGCTTGTTTGTGCGGCCCGGTTGCTGGCATGCCACGGCCCGATACTGGTCCACTAGTCCCATGTACTAGAATATAATATGTAGGTTGTCTAATCTTTGATTTATTCAGCCTACTTTAGAGATCTGTGAGTATCTTTCATGAGTTACGTGTTTTCCTTGTTAATTGTACTAGAGAAAGCTAGCAATATGTAAATGAAAACATGTTTGCACTAAACTTACTTCCTTGTAACATCCAGAACATTGAAAATATATTGTAACAGTTTCTACAGGAAAGGTTCAGTCCTAACATTTAGATCTTCTAATGAGCAGGAGTTAGGATATGAATGATGTTTCCTCATAAGTCTTCATAATATTTCTGTGAAATATTATTCAGCAGAGATGATATATAGGTATTCCAGGATCAGGATGAAAACAGCTCTGGATTCCTTGGATCTGAAGCACTTTCTCTTGTTTAATTGGTCCTAATACTGGATGACATGTTTATCTGTGTACATATATTTTATTAAAATTAATTTATTGAAGAGTTCAAACAGAATTGATAACAGTAAACAATAAGCTAGTCCACTCGTACTCTACTATTGCATTTAGTGTTGCTCAAGTCATTTTAAGTTACTCAGCATAATGCCAATGGAGATTCTATAACCTTTAGTAAATGCAGAATGTTATTTCTTTTATAAAGCAATGTTAATAAATCATGTAGATGATGTTTATTATGATCAAAAGACCTGAATGTGTATATATTTATAAAATTTGTCTTCTTCACATAGGAACCTGCTCCAATTAAAATTGTAGAAAAGGTGGAGGAAACGGAAAAAGTTAAAGAAGCTAATGAATCTTCCAGTTCTGATACAACAAGTCAACATAAAAACCACCTATTTGATCTTAATTGTAAAATTTGCACAGGTAGTATACACAAGCTTATTTAAAAATTATATGTGCTATTTGAACTGCTTGGTCCTTAGCATTTCTTCTCACTTTAAAACCTAGGATAATAGCAGTTTCTCAGTAGAATTGTAAAATGATATCCAATTGTACTTTCACCAATCCCAGGAAGTAAGTTAGACATGAACAAATGAATGACTTAAGTCATAAAGCAAGTTTCTTCGACAAGTGATTATTTGAATTTGTGTTGGTCACTTCAGCCAATATTGTATTCTATGATGCAGATCCTTTAACAGTCTAATCAGGGTGACTCTTTCGCCCTTCCAAGCTCATTCAGAATCTCTCCAAACTGCAGCTTAAAATTGGAGATCTTTCATGTGCCCTAAATTTTGAAGAAGCAAAACTGATTTTGGGCTCACTGTGCAAGTCAGAGGAATGTAATGATTAAGCTCTTGATCTGGCACCCTGGAGCCTTAGACCAGGGCTAGGCAACCTTGGCTCTTTTATGACTTGTGGACTTCAACTCCCAGAATTCCTGTGCCAGCATGGTGGCTCAGGAATTCTGGGAGTTGGAGTCCACGAGTCATAAAAGGTTGCCTACCCCTGCCCTAGACTCATATCCATCCTCAGTCAGGGAAACTCACTGAATGGCTTTTTGCAAATCTTTCTATTTAGACCAACCTACCACTAGAGAGTATTGTGCAAAATAAAAACAAAAAGCCCTGTACTATCTATACTGTCTTGAGCCCTTGAAGGAACAATGAGATATAAATCAAATAAGTAAGAAATTGGATTCTGTTGCTTTGCCTACATTCAGAGGTTGCTGCTTACCTTAAATAATGTATGGATGCTAAACTCAGTAAAATTAGTATCAAAGACCAAATTAACAAAATATGTTTTCTAATTGACTGGATGATAGTTTAGAATGGGCTGGGGAACCTGCAGGTAGCCCGATGTTACTGAGTACAAATCCAGCATTTCTCTTCATTGGTCATGTTTGTCATGGCTACGAGGAGTAGTTTTTGGCACTGGTCATTTTTCTAACACGAAGCTTCAAAGCTGCCCTGCATCTGGCCAGATTGTTAGAAGGCAATTAAAAACTTTCTCTCAGAAGTTTCAGAACAAGAATATAGTTCTTAGCTATATTTAGTTTAAATGATCCCGTCTCAAACTATAGTTTGAAGTATTAACAAACCAATGAATAGATGAAGTTCAAAGCAAAGCAATTTAAACCTGGCATAAAAGCTTCAGAACTGCAGTTCACTGCAGAGAAATAGGAAGATGGCAAAGTCATTGGTTTTTTTAATAAAACTTCATCATTATTATGCTTGTCTTTTTATGAAAAGTTAAATTTAATCAACATCTCTTTGATGATTATTCAAACATCATTTAACTGCTTGAGTCAGATTCTAGATATATACATACTACTGTCTTTCTAATTTCAACCAGCAAGATTTTTAGCATTATGGTGACAGCAGTAATTGTTATTATATATTATAATCATTTTAAACTGGCTTAATATGACAAATACTCAATAAAGCTTTTCAATTTTCTTCTCAAGGTCGAATGGCACCACCCAGTGATGATCTTTCTGGGAAAAAAGTGACAGTATCAATTGGAGTTGCTCGGAAGCCATCAGATAACGAAGCTGACAATATAGCAGATGCACTTACTTCAACAACAAATATCTTAGCTTTGGAATTATTAGAGGAAGATAAAGAATTGTCAAATCCAGCGTTTGCGTCCACTTCCAGCTCTAGGTAATCATTTGTGATTGTTACTCAAGTATATAAGAAAATAGAAACTACTGTACGCACTTTGAATAAGAATGTTCTGTTCTCTTGACTGATAGCCATTTTCCATAAATGAAGATAGGTAGTAAAACATTCCAAACAGAAGTGAAAATTTAAAAAAAATGTCCAGGTTTTTCAGACTGAACTGTAATATATGAAACCTTCGGAAGTCTGTTTGCCAAAAGTGAACATTACTTTGTTCCTTCTGTCTTCTTTTTTCTCCTACTCTAACAGACTGAAATGCCTTGGTACTGCAACACATTTATGCTTTTCATTTCAAGATCACACGAATCTGTATAATACTATTATAATATAATGTAATGCAACACAAGGCCATGCCATGTAATACAAGAATATTGTGGGAATAGTAAGAAGTTTTGCATTACACAACTTGTAAATGATGAAAGTTTTTAATGTTATTTCTTCTACCACCCACCATACTATTTTGCAAATTATTTAATTGGGGAATTTCAGAACCCTTTATGAAATTTGGTGGGATGTTTGCTATTCCAAAGAAGAAAAACGCCTGGAAATGCTAAATACTGTGTCTTAGATCTTACACTGTATAGTTTAAATCGCCACATAAGGGAAGTAATCCTATAACTTACATTCATATTATTTAATATAATTTGCCTTTAAATGAAACTTCATTTGATTTAACTACTCCTTAGTTCCTTTCTTATTAGATAAGGAAACCAAGTCAAAATACTCAAATCAATCTTTGTCAGCAAAAGTCCAGTAAGGACAGTCAGATGGAATAATTTTCTTCTTTTAAACCTGATCAAAGAAGCCAATCTTATAAACTTTCCCTTATATTATCCTAAAAATTAGGATAATTTTTCATCTCTTCAAAAAAACCTGTTCCCCATTTAAAAAAATGCTGTTCATCTATGTTTCAAAACAAAAATCCTTCAGAACTTTAATAGATTTCTCTAATTTATCCATTTGTTTGTCACTTCTAAAAAAGTCCTTCCAAATCTTAGCAGAGCTCTTTTGTATATCCAGAGGGGGAATTTTTTTCTGATTTAATGTCTGTTCATCTTCTGTAGGGAATAAGTCGTCCATCAGATCCATTTGTATAGCATTTAAGTCCCCTTTCAAATTAATTTCATAAATATCAATTGTAGCTCATTCTTGTGTTATAATTTTATAAAGCATCTGATCCATTCTGTCCAAAAGCTTAGCTGAAAGGTAGTTAAAAGTTACACTAAGGATTTCTGCTCCATTTTTTTTAATTCTCTGGCTTTAGTATACAGTCCTCAAAGCTTCTAATGAATACAATAGAACTTTGCTAGTCTGAAGGGTCTTAATCTTTCCAATATGAAAGAATAAAGAAAATAATTGAAAAAAGTGATTAAAATATAAGGCTCAGTCAAGCTTAGTGTCCATAAAGTGCAAATTGGAATTTGATGTAAATTCCAACTCTGAGCCACTCCACTCATGAACTGACCATAAAAAAAGACAATTTCCACAATCTACTCATGAAGAATAGCTGTCCAGAATCTCATGGACAATCTCAACAATCTCTCTTGTATTCCTGAAAGATTAGGCTAAGTGAGATCTGGCATTCAAGTGTCAATTTTGCTTGCAAAATTGTCTTGCTAACAAAGGAAGGCCAGCAAGGCCTCCGCTCACTATGACGTATACAGGAAATATCTTCCAAAAGTGTCTTCCTTCTCTTTCCTTACCCATCCATATTTAATGCAGTTAGTTGCTTACCACATTAAATTGCTTTGTTTTCCTTCATTCCTATGTTTCAGATCAGAAACACCTGGGACTGTTGAAAGTGAAACATTATTTCTAGCTCGTTTGAATTTCATTTGGAAAGGCTTTATCAACATGCCATCTGTGGCAAAGTTTGTTATCAAGGCTTACCCAATCTCTGGTTCTTTTGAAACTTTAACAGAGGTAATGTATGGCGTACGCAACAATTCTACCATTTTCTTGGGGACTTTTTGAATTTTCTTTTACTGTGGACAATGACATGTTGCAATGTAAAATCACCAAAAAGAGCATTAGAGTAATGTACTTTTGCATATAGATTATGAAAATTAATTTCTTTTATTGAGCAAAAATTGTTTTGTGATAAAAAATATACATCTACTTGTCTTCCATAGGATTTGCCAGATAGCATCCAAGTAGGTGGCAGGATATCACCTCAGACTGTTTGGGAATATGTTGAAAAAATAAAGGCTTTGGGTACAAAGGTAAAAATATATTCTTGTAATATAATGGCTTTAGATGCTTAATGTTCTGTCATTTTTAAAAAGTTTAGGATTTCATGCTGGTGCTGTTATTACCTGAAATAAATTCATCAGTACTGTTTATATGAAATCCAATGCAGAAAACAAATAAACTGCACTGTTCCTTGTTCAGTAATGAATCCAGTAGCTAGATAATATGTTCAATTTCGGTATATGGGAAGTCTAGGTAAATTAAGGTACAGAAAGACCCAAGGGAAGAAGAGTATTATAAAGGAAGAAAAGAACTTGTAACTATGATACTTGTATAGATTCCCATTTTAGAAATACCGTTAAACACTAAAATTCTTACATTTATGGTGGCATCTGAGACCTCCTTTAATTTATGAAAAATGATTTTATTTTTATTCATGTTAATGTTTCATATATTCAAAATACATAATATGATTTGTTGCACAACTTTGTTTCAATGTTTTTTTTTGAGAGAATCATTTACTACACAATTTTTTGCATACATTTTTAAGCTTGCCTTCCTCAGTAGCAAAGCAATAGGCTTACAAATTAGATCCATTTAAATAGCCCAACATTTAATTACCATTATTTTAAGATAGCTTCAAACTGCATGTGTCTTGCTGGTGTGCAATAGCAATATGAGAAACTGTAGAGCTTTCTCACTTATTTACTTAGTTACTTGTTAAATTTGTATGCCACCCATTTCACTATCTAGCAGCTTTGGATGGCTTTTACTTGTTTGCTATCTATGATAATCATGAGTGAATTTCCCAGCATCAAAAATCAATGAAGTACAAACTTCATTGAAAACTGAGGTGTGGATGTGTGTCTTTATTTTAAGAACATGGCAACAATAAATGTTTGCCTTTTTTCATAATAGGAACTATGTGTGGTTCGTTTTACTCCTGTTACAGAAGAGGATCAGATTTCATATACTTCGCTTTTTGCCTACTTCAGCAGCAGAAAACGTTATGGTGTAGCAGCTAATAATATGAAGCAAATCAAGGATTTATATATTATCCCTTTAGGTGCTTCTGATAAAATTCCACACCAGTTGGTACCTTTTGATGGTCCTGGTAAGTAACAAAGATAGGCTGAATTATCCTTTGCACTAAAATATTATTGATTAAAAAAAAAACCCAAGAACAAAACCTTTTTATTTTCTGAGATATATTTTTAACTATGCTAGAAGTCAAACAGTTAATCATATATTGCATGAATATTGGAAATGAATATTGGAAATGAAGCTTGATATTAAGCCTTGCATGGAAAGCAGGCATTTCTTTTTCTGTTTAGCTCATGGATAGAATCAGTATTTTTGATTTAACAGTTAAATATTTTACAATGTAAAATGTACTTTTACATAGTGATTTGAAGAGTGAAATCTTGTCAGTGCTTCTTAAAGTACATTTTGTAATATCAGTGAACCGTTTAAGCTATCTGGCGTTGTAGAGACACAGAGTGGCTTGTTTTAACTAAAAAAAAAATTCCAAGATACATGTTTCCCATTATTACAGTGTTCCTTTTTTAATATTATATATATGTGTGTGTGTTTGTGTAGGAATTGAAGTCCATCGACCCAATTTGCTGCTGGGATTAATAATTCGCCAGAAGCTAAAAAGGCAGATTAGTGCTGTGGCTAATTCAACCGTGACCCATGCTGAAGAGAGTCCTGAAAATTTGCAACCAGAGAAAAAAAGTAAACTGAACAAATCAGAAGTCCTTCATTCTGAGTCAATTGAAAAAGAAGAAGAAAATGATTTCTTTAATTCATTCACTGCAGTACTACACAAGCAGAGGATCAAATCCCAACAATGTAGTACAGAAGATGTCACAGTGAATGAACCTGCTGTGGAGAGCATCAAACTTGAACCCACCAAACCTCTACGGTTTCTTCCTGGGGTTTTGGTTGGATGGGAAAATCAATCATCTGCTCTCGAACTAGCAAATAAGCCACTGCCAGATGACATTCTTCAAAGCCTTTTGGATACCACGGGGCAGATGCCTGAATATATCCAACCAACAGTTGACAAGCCAGTTAATGAAAATCTGCCTTTATTAGAGAAACAGACAAACATAAAGGAAGAAAACATAGACATTTCAGTGGGTGGTGAAGATACAAGGCATAAAAAGGACAATGTAAAAGAAACTATCAACAATACCTTAGCAGTGGATGTATCAGTAGCAGAGATCCCTTGCTCTCCAGGAACTCTTACAAGTCTGAGTCTTAAGGAGAAACCACTGGATGTTTCTACTGAGGTATTTTTAGCAAACTTAACTATTCTGTCACAGAGTAAGGAAAACCAAGAGACTCCAGAAAATAGTTTAAAGTTGGGTGATACAGATAATGTTCCTCAGGAAAATAAAAGGACCATAAATTTTCCTGTTCCTTCAGATGCTGGAAAAGGAGTTGGGAGCAATAATGTTGGAACAGCATCTGTTGATACTATGACCATTCATAATTCCAAATCTCCACCGTTCATTAATCTTAAGAGAGATCCAAGGCAAGCAGCTGGACGAGGCCAACATAACAATAGTTCAGAAAGTGAAGGCGATAGTACTAGAAGTGAAGATATACAGCACCTTGATACTTTAGAATCTGAACGGTCAAAAGTCGATAACAAGCAGAATTCAGGAAATGAATTAGTCTCAGATCAGGCTGATAATCAAGCATGCAAGACAACATTGGTTTCAAAAGCATCTAAAGGAGATAGTGCATGTACCTCACAAATTAATGACACCTTGATGCAAAACCTTGAGACTGGAAATTCTGTGAGAGGATTATTGTCGCCGCCGCCGCCACCACCACCACCACCACCACCACCACCACCACCCTCTTCATCATCATCATCATCTCAGTTTGAAATGGAAAATACAGGTCATCAGTCTGATTTAAGTACCAAATTACCTACTGGAAGTGGAAATTTCTCACCAATTAGGACTCCTCAACCCAATTTTCCCCCTGCTAAAACAACTCCCCCTGGTTTTCAATTTCAAGGGGCCATTACCCCTAATTTCTCCCCACAGAACACTCCTGTATTTGGGTTTCCACATCATCTGCCCCCACCGCTCCTTCCACCTCCGGGCTTTGGCTTTGCTCAAAGTCCTCTCATGCCTTGGCCTCCTGTACTTCACCTGCCAGGTCACCTACCCCACTTTGTTGGACCAGTTACACCAGCCCCTCCTGTCACCCAGAAACCATCAAGATTCTCAGGGCCTGAACACTTTTATCAAAACAAAAATGCTAGAAGACCCGAAAGGCGTCACAGTGACCCCTGGGCAGGCCGACAGGGTCCTCACGTGGAGAGGGCTTTCAGTAGGAGGAAGAACGATCAACAAAGGCAAAGGTTTTATAGCGAATCTCACCACCCCAAAAAGGGCAGGCACGACTGGGAGTTGGATCCTGAAAGAAGTCGATACCGAGACAGAAGCTCAGAGAAAGAGAGGGAAAGAAAAAACCGGGAGGAAGGGCATCGAGACAAAGAGAGGTTGCGGCTTTCACATAGCGATAAGGACTCTGAAAGCAAATCCTCACGAGAAAGTAGAAATCCTGAAAAGAAGGATGTTCCTAGAAGTGAAGAGCACCTTCACGAGAGAGAAAAAAGTAGGGAACGGCCAAGGGAGCAAGACAATGAAAAGAACCGAGAAAGGCATCACAAAGACAGGGACCCAAGTGATCGGGGTAAAAGCAAAAGGTGAAAGGAAAAAAAAAGAGAGAGAAAGAAGGCACAGTCTGTCTTCTAGTTCTAAACAAATAGAACATAATATGTTTTAAATATGTCCTAAAGCTGTCTGTATATTATATGCTTGGGTATAATTGTGCCATCGATACTTACTTTTTATATTCAATGTTTAATGTTTTGTAGGACTAAGTCTGTTCTGGTACCAATCTGTGTACCGCACATTCATTTTCTTTTACAATCTCTTGACATAGGAGTAAAGTTGAATAGTTGGAACATTTTACACTGCTTGTATAGAAAAATGACTGAAAGGGGCTTCTTTTAATATGCAATAAACGATACATACAGATTCTTTGTCAAATTGGGCTTCAGTCAAGCTATTTGTAGCCTTTGGTGATTTGTACTTTGCATGGAGCTATTCCAACAAACATGAATATGGATTTGTATTGTTAAGTATGACAACACAGCATTGGCTTTGAAAACAAGAGAGATTGTAATGCAGCCCTATTCAAATGCAACTTTCAGCTCAAGCTGAATAGGGTTGATGGCTTCATGAATTCAAAAGATTCCAGAGAATAAGAAAATGGTGGCAGCAGAGGGAATTCCAACTGTATTAATTATTAATTATTGGGCATTTCTGATAGAATGAATTGGTCCGTGAGCAGAAGCAGTCCAGGTTTTACTGCTTCGAGGCACACTTTTTAGTGAGGTATTTTGTGGCTTTAGCCTTTCCGTCATTGATGGGCCACCTCCTGAAATGAATAAAACTAATGATGTCAATAATGTTAGGATTGGAATTAAATATATTTTTTCCACTTTTAATCGTTAAATGTTATCTAGGAGAATTCACAGGAGTTCTCAAGCTTTGCTCATTCTAGGTTTTTATTGGCAAAAGGAACAGCAAAGCCTAGATCAAGGTTGACCATGTTTCTGGTTCATCTGCACAAAGGCGGGTTTTTTATTTTTGCTTTTAAAGTCACCACCACCACCCATGATGACAATTTGAGAACCCTAGCTTTCAGCTGAAATTAATATTTTAGCTATTTCTCATGCTTTGAAAACTTGAATACCTAAGCTTGTACATGAGACTTGTGTTTTCCTATTCTTTATATTATAAAATGTAAATATTTTAAGGGGTATTTTGATTCTACAAATGATAACCTTCTCAGTTGTTTGCTTGATTTTAATAGATGTGGAGCAATAGGCTAAACCAGTATAACAGAAAGTTGTATAAATATGGCTTCCCTTTACAATTCATGACTGGTAATTTTTAATAACCCACAGGGTTTTTAATAAATAGATCAGTAAAAATGTGATTTTTTTTTTCTGTGGAAGATTATAGTATATTGGTTTTTCTGTTAGATATCATTGCACTACTCTGTTCAACATCCTATTTTGAAGTATTTAGTAAAATTAAGAGCATTGTGCATAAAAAAGGAACCCTTAATTAAATCGCCTTACCTATGAACATAGATTTTGCACTTTGGTATAAGAAAGAAATTTTCTCTCAATAATATGTGATTAAAATAAATTGTTAGGCTATTTTAAAATCCTATTTAAATATAATAGCTAGTTTGCAAACCCTGCACATGGCTTTATTTAGTCAAATTAAAAAGGCTATATCATAAATTGCTTGATGCTACCTTTTTAAAAAAAAAAAGCGACTGTCCAAAAGGTTGATTCATTCATGCATATAATCAGTCTGTATGTTTTCAACAGAAATGCAAGCATATGCTAGATTTAGGGTAAATTCTTGTGTGTGCATGTGTGTAGGCACTGAAGACATGGCCTGGAATTTTCCTGTGAGTAGAGTAACATCTGGCACAAGACAGCACACATAGTTACTTTCCACCTTTCTTTCCCCATCACTTGTGAAACCCTTTAATTAGTGTTCATTTTCAGATATCTAACTCTCCCAAGGCCTCTTACTATATGTCTGTCATGGAAAGAAGGTAACAAGCTTATTATTCATAATATTTTTTGCTGCAAAAATAAAATCAGGATCAAGTTGAAAAAGTTTTGGAAAATAAGCAGCCTAAGACACATTATGGGAATTTAAAATTCAAACAGACAGGCCCCTTGTTCATGTCTGATAAACAGTTATTGAAAACAAGAAAATCTACCAGGACTAGCACATCAAATTTGAATGCTTATGGAAAAAGAAATCTTGTTATCAATTGTGATTAGAACCCTTGGAGCAAAGGATTTCATCCATATTTGGAAAATGTTTAATTCATCAGAATTGAGCATCCTAATTTTACAAAAATAACCACCTTGCTTGGAACTACCTATATCCTTAGTTGCTATCTTAATAATTGATAGGTCTTGGTTAGGATGTAAATGATTAAGTATTCACCAAGCTTAGTCTGAATCTAGCTGTAGATTACTCATAATAAGTAAGCATGCATTTATTTTTATCCCATCTTTATTATTTTTATAAATAACTCAAAGTAGTGAATATATCTAGTATTCGTTCCTTTTCCTGTTTTCCCCACAAGAACAACTTTGTGAATTGTTGGGAAAGTGTCACCCAAGACACCCGGTTTTCATGCCTCAGGTGGGACTGGAACTCACAGTCACCCAGTTTCTAGCCTGATGCCTTAACCACTAGATCACTCTGGCATAATAATAGTATCTGCCTATCATAGTCTTTGAGAAGGACTTAATAGATGGACAAAAAATGTCAAATCCAGTCTAAACATATGGCTGGCTGCGTGACCAGCCATTATACTAAATGATGGTTGGATGGGTGTCACTTTGATAATGAAATTGGGGTTTCTTGTGAATTTTAAATATTTATACTTCCCAACTTGTGCTATTTTATTCATGTTTATTTGGAAATTTGTGTAGAAGTATAAAATGTTCTCTGAATAGTCTCATCATAATCAGTGGGAGAATCCTGCAGGTAAACTATGAGCAGATTAGAAGATCAGTGCTTCAAAGACTGAAATCCTAAGTGCACTTTGATACTCCCACATAAATATAACTAGGAATAGGGTGTTAAAAAAAGTTTTAAAATGCTAAATATTTGCTATGTTTGCCCCATTCCTACAAAATGATCAGTAGATACAATCCGAAATCTGGCATCAGGTATTGTAAAAAAAAAAAACTATAGTGTGTTATGATTTTCTTTCGTACTTTGGATCTTCCTGAGATGCTACTTCATATTATAGTAATGGCAGCTTGTTAAGTAATCACTTTGGAAGAATTTTGCCCTACAAGGTAAGGTGTGAGTATAATAAATGGATACAAATTTATAGTTTAATTGCAGAATGAGCAAAGGACTGTGCAGAATAATATCAGTTATTGATTCAACATTTTCCATTCCTCAAAGTCCTTACAAATAAAAATCTAGACTAATGAAGTTAAATTGACTCTAAGATTTTTCTTCTGTTTTGTTATTCCAGATTTCAAATAAGAGATGAGAAGTCCTCAAAAAATAGAGAAGTACATAGGAAGAAATGGGGTTACTAAAGAAATGGGGATTAAAAGAATGATCAAAGGCTTTCCAAAACATTTCAAGAAAATAAAGTGAAGAGGTGACAGATACGTTGTGAGGCATAATTTGAGGCAGGAGGGACAACAAAAGCATGGATAATCCAGGGATTTTCAGTATAACTGGTAGGAAAGAAGCATTAAAATATGACTCCCTTATGTGTAACTTGTTATATATAGTTCATTCCATCAACTATTGGTAAAAATGAGTGAACCGTAATCTAATAAATTAATAACAGTAACCTCAGGAAGGGAAGAGATGCCAATAAAAGAGAATATTTGTACCAAGGTGATTTTTCAAAAGGTAACTGGATTTTGTTTTCCTTGAAGACATTTTCCTTCTCATCTAAAGCAGTGTTTCTCAACCTTGACAATTTTAAGGCATGTGGACTTCAACTCCCAGAATTCCACAGCCAGCAATGCTGGCTGTGGAATTCTAGGAGTTGAAGTCCACATGCCTTAAAATTGTCAAGGTTGAGAAACACTGATCTAAAGCAAAGCGTCTTCAAGGAAAAACACAAAAAGTCGCCTTTTGAAAAAGCATCCTTGGAACAACTATGACTGAATAAGTGACTCTCCGTAGACACTGAAAATATTTGTAGCTCAGGGTTGAAATTAGAAGTCCTTGGTGCTTTCTGAGCTTGGTTGTTTTCTTGCAGATGTTTCATTACCCAAACTAGGTAACATCATCAGTGTTAGTACAGATTAGACTTTGCTGAATAAGAGATGGTTTTGGAAAAAGGTACCTTACAAGATGGAAGACATGTAACATAGTGATTAAAATGTTTATTTTCTAACAAAATAATGCTCCTTTAATTGTCCATCACTCTTGCAAACTCCATAGCTTCTTTGTTTAATGCTTATATTTTTGCATTTTAGCAAGCACATTCCTGCTTCCAGGAAAATTGCTTTCAGTGATAATGGACCTCCAGATACTATACATTGTATTGTTTCTTTCCCTGAAAAATGTAGGTTTTGTAAGAGAGTTGTGGGCATGCTTTGTTTTCCCTTGCACTAGGCATTTATTTTTGGAATACATTCTCAAGCTGAGGAAAGATCTTTTTGAAATTTATTAAACCTTGTTTACATTTTGATATGATTTAATTGCTCCCTAAGAAGAAGCCTACAGCTCACAAAAATAAGCATAGAAAATAAAAGCTCTGCCACTTTCAAAATAATATTTGATATTACAGTTAGTCCTTGACTTGTAATCATCCATTTAGCAACTGTCCAGTTACAACAGCATTGAAAAAAAGTAAATGATAACCATTTTTCACTTATACGCATTTCAACATTTCCATGGTCACATGATCAAAATTCAAGGCTTGACAACTGGATGGTTGCAGTGTCCCAGGATCATGTGATCACTTTTTGCAATCTGACAAGTCAATGGGCAGCCAGATTTACTTAACTTACTAACGTAACTGCAGTGAGTCACTTAACAACTGTCTCCCTTGGCCACAGAAATTTTGGGATTGTCATACATCAAGGACTACCTGTACTTGCATTAACATTAAACTATGTGATCCATTCTCTATTATTAGCTGATATATTTTTAATGACAATTGTGTAATCCGGTAAGTTTAAATAAGAAAAATGTAATAGGTATAAGAAAAATTAACTTTATTTTTGAATAGCCACCCCCATCTTATGGATTTGTCATAGGAAACCATTTGACCCTGGTTGACTTGAACGCTGAATAATAAGTATTAGTCTGAATATTCAGTTTTCTTGGAAGATTAAAAATTTTGCAGTTCATTGTCAGAGAGAAGGAAATATTTAGGTCAGATTAAAATCGTGTAGATAGCTGAGGATACCGGTAGGAAAGAAGAAAAGGAAATAAAGCTATAACAGAAAAGAGGCAAAATGAATTGATTTGAAAGATTTCTTTTACAATTAAATGCAGGTGGGTGATTATGGTGATGAGGAATATTAGGAATGAATCATGAAAAGCACCTAAAAATCGGACAGTCAGCAATTGCCAAGCATAAAGGAAACATGGAAGGAAGAGTCAAAATCTAAGTAGGATTGAGGTAAATGAATGGCCTACAAATCAGACTACATGATTGGAAGAATTAAGTGGGCAATCAAGGAGCATAGAAACTAGGAAAGTAACCATGTTCAGTTTAATGTTTTGTAAAAAATCAGACAAGTAATAGGCTACAGATTACAAGTATTCTATTATGGACCATCTATAATTATGCCTACCCAGAGTCTATAGAGTGAGCTGCTGTAACAAACTTAAATAAATAATATAGCCTTGTCTCTATTACTTGGTTACTCCTTATCTCCGCTATATATATTATACCCTTGTCCCTTAGTTAGATTTATTTTATTTGATTCCCGGAAAAGGGCAACATCCTTTATTTTACCAATTAGTTCTTGCTTAAAGAGCCCTAAGGTGACAGCACTTACTCTCCTGTCAAGTCCAAACCCTCCAAAATAGCAAATGCCTCCATAGTTTAGAACAGTATATTTTCTTTGTGGATCCAGATCTTCAAAAAGAACAAGTTCCTCATCAAGATACACTTTAATGAGAGTCCAGTTTTGCACAATGTCAACAAAATACCATTTTTTGCAACACAGCATCTTTTGATGAATAAGAGGGATGACAATTCTTTCTCCTAGGTTAACTACAACTTTTAGCATTCCATTTTCAAGACCTACTCCAAGAAAGTCATTATCTTCGTCTTCAGCCCTTCCTAACCAAACAAGCAAACCATCCATTTGACTGGTGGTAAAATTGAAAGATACCCTAGTACATCTGAGATCTCTCTGTTCATAATTGGAATCAGTGTACTTGATGTATGAATTCCCTGTGAATTTTGCAATCAAAAATGAGAACTGTTTTTCACACCACAGGCCTGTCCAGCCAAGTTTACAGGCACAGGTATATGAAAATAAAACTGGGTTGGGTATACAAATACTTCCATGAAGACACTTACTTCGTGAACAATAAATAGACTGCTCACATGTCTTCCCCATCCACTGCTTGGGGCACAAGCAAGAGAAATCAGACTTTTCAACTTTACATTTCCCGTTATTTTTACATACTCTATAGCCACAGGGGGTTCCATCGCAGTCTCCTATATTGGAACCACCTTTCGCTCCTTTCTCGGTGAGTTTTAATTCTTTGCTATTAACAAAGATCTCCCTAATGCAGCCAGTAAAGCCAGTGGGCTCGTTCTTAATTGCCCTGGGATTAAACAAGTTTAAAGAAGGTAGTCCTCCTACATAGAAATCAGTTTGTGTATCTAAGGAAGTCATGCCATTGGCAGCTTTCTGAGTTACGTTGATTCCATCAAGATCCAAATAGCCTTCGTTACCAACTCTTCCTGCTTTAATTAAAAGCCAGGACTTATTTGTGCTATGGACAGGTTGAAATGTCTGCAAAACTACTGTTCTGTCCCCGAGGTTGTAACGTAATTGTATATATCCGTTTGCCAAGGTGATACTTAGGAAGTCACCTAAAGAGAAGAAGATGCAACATATTAGTATCTCTGAACAAGTAAAAGATTAAACATTAAATTGAGAGAGAGCAAGTGTGTGTGTGTGTTTCACTAAGATACATAGTATGTACTTCTAGCAGTTGGTTTTCATGTGGCTCAGAGTAGGGTGAGGAGTGGCAAATGTAAAAAAACACAATTTTCCCACCAGTGAATTGTTTATGAATTGCAATTTGTCATTGAAAGAACACCTTCCATTTTCTTTGGATTTGAAATTTCACATCCTGTATTAGTCTTAAAATAATATTTCAAACAATCGGTGACCCACCTTCATTAGAACATGTATCCAAGCAGAAAAAAATAACTTGTAAGATGATGTGTTTTACTACTAAAAACAGATTTTCTTGTGGAATAGTCACCGTTGTGTGCAGTCTTTTCACAGATAATCAATGCAAAGGCATCATTTAATAGATCATCCAGGATTTTCCTTCTCTTACCTTCATCACCTCAAAGGAAATCTAGTTGTTTTTCTTAATCCTCAAAGAACGGAGATGCACAGCACTTCTGACTTATTTGGAAAGGCATAATCTAATCCTACATACAGACATTGCAGGGGATTATTCCAATTTGAAGGGTTAAGGCTAGGGTTAGGGTTAGATCACTTTGGAGTCAGGGCTAGATTATAGGAGGTTCTCAAAGGAAAGAACATAACAGCTTTTCATTAGGATTCTTCTGTGAGCCGCAGTCGTTGATATTTAAGATGAAACTAGGGTTAGGGTGAAATCTCTTTGGAATCGGCTGGAAAAGGGTCTTAGGGTCAGATTCTAGGAGGTTCTCAAAGGAAAGAGAACAGGTTTTCATTCGGACTCTTTTGTGGGCCGCAGTGAATGAATAGGAAAATCCCATTGACAATTAAAATTAAACTAGCGTTAGGGTGAGGGTTTGGGTTAGAATTAGATCCCTTTGGAGTTAGGGCTGAAAAATGATATGAGGACTAGGTTCTAGGAGGTTCTCAAAAGAAAGGGAACATAACAGGTTTTCGTTTGGACTCTTTTGTCAGCCGCACTGAAATTCATTGCAAAATCCCATTTACAATGAAAATGAAATTAGGGTTAGGGTAAAGGATAGGGCTGGGTTAGGGTTAGATAACTTGTGGAATCAGGGCTGAAAAATGATGTGCATGCTAGATTCTAGGAGGTTCTCAAAACGAAAGAGAACGTAACAGCTTTTTCTATTTACTCTTTTTTGGGCCGTAGTGAAATACATGGGAAAATGCCATTGACAATGAAAATAAAACTAGGTTAGGGCTAGGGTTAAGGTTAGATCCATTTGGAGTCAGGGCTGAAAAATAATGTGAGGGCTAGATTCCAAGAGGTTCTGAAAGGAAAGAGAACATACCAGCCTTTTGTTCAGACACTTTTGTGGCTTCAGTGAAATACATGGGAAAAAACAATCATTGACCATGAAAATGAAAGTAGGGGTAGGGTTAGAGTTAGATCCATTTGGAGTCAGAGCTTAAAAGAGGATGTAAGGGCTATATTGTAGAAGGTTCTCGAAGGAAAGACAACATAACAGGTTTTCATTTGGATTCTTTTGTGGGCTGCACTGAATGCATGTGAAAATCCTAATGAAAATGAAATTAGGGTTAGGGTTAGGAATAGGGTTAAGGTTAGATTCCTTTGGAGTCAGGGCTAAAAAAAGATATAAGGGCTAAATTCTAGGAGGTTGTCAAAGGAAAGAGAACATAACAGCTTTTCATTCAGACTCTTGTGAGTCGCAGTGAATCTATGGGAAAATCCCATTGACAATGAAAATGAAACTAGGGTTCGGCTTAGGGCTAGTGTTAGGATTTGGGTTAGATCCGTTCGGACTTCATGCTGAAAAATTATGTGAGTGCTATATTCTAGGAGGTTCTCAAAGGAAAGAGAACATAACAGCTTTTCGTTTGGACTCTTTTCTGGGCCACAGTGAAATAGATTTGAAAACCCCCTTGACCATGAAAATGAAACTAGGGTTTGGATTACGGCTAGGGTTAGGGTTATATTCAGTTGGAGTCAGTGCTGAAAAATGTGAGAGTTATATTCTAGAACAGCGGTTCTCAATCTGTGGGTCGTGACCCCTTTGGGGGCTGAACGACCCTTTCACACGGGTCGCCTAAGACCATTGGGAAACACATATTTCCGATGGTCTTAGGAACCTGTCTCGCTTTCAACTCCCCCTAAAATTCTTCATTCAGGCAGGCTAACAGAGTTCGGCCTGCAGGATGCAGGTAACCCCTACCCCCTTTCCTGCCGCCTCCCACGGCACTGTGCCGCTCCACGTCCTGCGCCTCAAGGCTCTGTGGCACAACCGCTGGCATGGTCCCCAATGGCCGCTGACATGCTTCCTGCCACCGGCTACCATGCAAGCCCTGGCAATTGCTCCAGCTGAAGAAGCGGGTGGCTGGGAGGCTGATGCAGCGCCGATCTTCTGCGCCCATCAGCTGGCGACCCCCTGAATGTGTGCTTGTCAGCTGGGAGGTCTGGCGACGGAGCCGGCCGGCTTGGAGGGTGATGGGGAGGTGGCAGCTTGGCGGGCGGGTTCGCGCCTGCCCACGAATGTTGGGCCCACGGGGCTAGACACAGAGTCGACAGTCCAACATAACTTCCCTCCTTGGATGAGAAAGAAGGAATCTCTCCCGCCCGTGTCCCTTCCCCCCCTCAAGCAATAACAGGAGGTTGCAGACAACTAAGTTAGCCGGTGCAGGAAGACCTGGAATGGGAGCCTGGTTGCAGTGCTGGATGTCTTTTGCTCCTCCTAGAAGCCAGTGGCAAGAGAAAGAAGTCGTTCAAATTTCAAGCTAGCTACTGGATGCCTATTCGCACTCCCCCCCTTTTTTTGAGTACTTGTCTGCCAATCCACCCCATCTGTAAAAGAAAAAGTCTTCCAAAAGCATAACTTTTAAGGATTTTAAGGATTTTTGAGAGGAAGAGAGGGAGAGAGAGGGAGAGAAAGAGGGAAAGAGAAAAAGAGAGAGAGAGAAAGGGAGAGAGAAAGAAAGGAAGACAGAGGGAGAGAGAAAAAGGGAGAAAGGGAGAGAGAAAGGGAGAGGGAGGGAGAGAGAAATAGAGGGAGAGGGAGAGAGAAAGGGAGAGAAGGGGAGAGAGAAAGAAAGGGAGAGAAAAAGAAATGGAGAGAGGGAGAGAGAAATGGGAAAGAGGGAGAGAGAGAAAGAAAGAGGGAGACAGAGAGGGAGAAAGAAAGAAAAAGAGGGAGAGAGCGATTAAATTAGTAACATGGTTGTTAAGTGAATCTGGTTTCCCCCATTAACGTTGCTTGTCAGAAGGTTGCAAAAGGCGATCACATGACCCTGGAAAAATGTGACCATCATAAATATGAATCAGTTACCAAGCATCGAAATGTAAATCACATGACCCTGGCGATGTTGCAACAGTCATAAGTGTGAAAAATAGTCATAAGTCACCTTTTTCAATGCCATTGTAACTTTGAACAGTCACTAAGCAAACTGTTGTAAGTCAAGGACTACCTGTACTTTATCACTTTTTTCCATTTGTAACAATGAAAATACATCCTGTAGTATTAGTACTCATATAGACATGGATGTATGGAACCAGTGACATCATATCTATGTCCAATGTGTTTTTAATTTTGTATTATTAATAACAATTTATTAAAAAGAAGAAAATACATCCTGCATATCAGATATTTACATTAAAATTCATCACAGTAGCAAAATTACAGTTAGGAAGTAGCAATGAAAATAATTTTATGGTTGGGGGTCACCACAACATGAGGAACTGTATTAAAGAGTCGCGGCATTAGGAAGGTTCAGAACCATTGTTCTACAAGTTCATGGTGACCTAACCCTAACCCTTAGTGAAATTTTCCTCCAATGGGATATTCCCATGTATTTTGCTAGGAAACATACTGTAGATAGGGCAGCCTAGAAAAGTCAGTGCCCTCCTAACTATACCCAAGCACTCCAAGTTTGTTGGTGATGTCCATTTTGCTCTATGAGTTCATAGTGACCTAACCCTAAGTGGAATTTTCCTCCAATGGGATTTTCCCATGTATTTTGCCAGGAAACATAGATTGGGCAGCTTAGAAAAGTCAGTGCCATCCTAACTATACCGAAGCACTCCGAGTAAGGGTTAGGTCACCATGAACTAGTCCAGGAAAATGGACATGGTCAACAAACACAAAGTGCTTGGGTATAGTTAGAAGGGCACTTTATTATTTTTATTTCTTAAATTTCTATACCGCCCCTCTCCCGTAGGACTCGGGGCGGTTTACAGCCCAATTAAAACAGATAATAATAAATAGGCTGCAAAGTTCAGAAGCAAAGAGAATAAATACATTTCATGATCTTACCTTTAAACCCCCCCCCCCCTTATCTTATCCTGGTGAAAAACCTCAAAAATTATTTTATTTCACAAACATAGAAGCATTTGCACCCATTTTAAAAAATAGCGAGATGAGTAGAATGACAAAAATGGTGGTGGATTTGAATATGAAAAAAAAATGTTTCAGTGCTGAGAGGAAATAACTGACTGGTATATTTTGTCTATCCAAGCATGAGGCATAAGTCAAGCTTGATGGGACTATAAGCCAAAGGAGGCTGTGGCTTTGATTGTTGGTCCACTGGCTGCATGAATTGGCCTGTTTTTAGTATAAAGTGGTCAAGTTAATCATATACACTATGGTTGGTCACAGAGTCAGCCAGATCGTTAGACTGGATTTGGCATTTTTGTTCACCTATTGAGTCCTTCCCATGGACCTGGGATAGGCAGATGTTGTTTGATGGTGTTAAACTTACAGTCACAAATGTTTTTTATCAATTTATGTCAAGGAATTGCACAGCAGCTGTCCAGATGAAGTCAGAGACACTTGACACAAACTTGTTGTCTTTTAAATAAATATAAATAATGTTCAAATTTATAGCCGTCTTTGTCATCATCCAGAAAAAGAAGAACATAAGATAGTCAGGAACACAGGAACATCATGAGGTAAAACTAAAGTAGTATACAGAACATACTGAAGAATAAAAGGAGAGAAAAAAGGAAATTCTCCCTTTATTCTTTCAGCAACCAATCATATCATAGATTGCCTCATGCACGAGTCAGCACTCTCTAATCAACTATTGTAGTAATCAACTACAACTGTGCGTTCTGGCCAATTGTACACTTTATTGTTCCAGTTACTAAATTCAATACCCTAACAATTCATCTCATGCAAAATCATGATACAGATAAATCAAATCAGGTAATATTTCATTTGACCAATTTTAAAAATCACATTATAGTAGAATGAAAGCCTGACCTGATCGGGGGCTCAAGTGCTGAGCAGTGTAAAAGAGGATGCCATTTCCTGAAGAGGTCTGGAATTGCATCTGAATATGAATCTTGTGTCGAATGTTGAAGGGCTCAAATGACATCCAGGAAGATTTGCTGTTGCTGAATGATGCATCGCTTATGGTTAAAGCTATGAAATATAACAGGAAAGAGATTTCATCTCTACTAATAACAGAATATTTTATGATTTCTTTAGACCTTACCTAAATACACATACATTGATCCCGACCTAAATTCCTCTCCCTAATTTGGCTTTAATTTACTACATTTTATACTAGAAACAAGGAATGGTGAGTAGGGGGTTTGTATGCAACATCTAATGCAGGGCTTTTCAACCAGTGGTATGGGTACCACCCGTGGTACATTGGCACCTGGCAAGTGGTCCACGACCATCCTAGAAAAGTGGTAGTGGGGGAGGAGAATGAGCTGAACCAGTGGCAGCACCGCACAAGCCTGAGTGAGAGATGGCTGGAGCTGCATGGCTGTCAGGGCTCAGCAGAAGTGCCAGGATCAGCGCCAGGCTCCAGCTGGAGCTCAGCGCTGATCCTGGTGCTTCTGCTGAGCCCTGAAGAAGCACCAATCAGCTGGAATGTTGCAGCATCTCCAGAGTCTTGTGATTTACATTCAGATGCTTGGCGACTGATTCCTATTTATGATGGTCACAGTGTCCCAGGGTCATGTGAAGTGACCAAAACCTGCTGCAACCACCAAGTAGACAGGGGGAATAAAAACCAAACATCCCCCCACCCCACCCCCGCTGCCAATCCTCAAACAGAAATGCTCATAAGAATGAAAACCTCGGACAGGAGGAAGAACGCTGCTGAGCGGGCAGGCAGGTGTCTTGCTCGGCTGTAGCTTGGCAGGGCACTTTTTTCAGTGCCATTGTAACTTTGAACAGTCACTAAGTGAACTGTTGTAAGTCAAGGACTATCTGTACTTTATCACTTTTTTCCTTTTTTTTTTTTTTGGTCATCAAGTTTTTGACACTTTGCTAGGCGATTGGTGGTACTCGGATGTTGCCATATCCTAAAAGTGGTACAATGGGTGAAAAGATTGAAAAGCCCTGATCTAATGCAGTCAAGTCTCAGATTATGTGGCTTCTTTACATTAAGGAATGTTTCTATTCAGAGAGGAGTTCTGGAAAAGGGGAAACAGAGGCACAGAACATATTCTCATGGCAAATTGGGGAATACAGCTAAACTGGACTTTTCTCTGAATTTTCTGAACCACACTGATTATGCATGGACTGATGATATTGTATTAAATTGCATCATCTTACTGCATTTTTTCACTGAGGTTAAATGAATCTTGATAATCCAATCTGCAAATTCTGCTTGAGAGTAGTATCCAAAGCACTGGGTAGTAACTTTAAAAATGTCATCTTATGAAATACATATATTTCCTTCCTGTTTCATTAATTAAGCAGGATGCTTGAAAACTGCGTGGAAGAATACTGAGATCCTTTATCAAAAGATGTGGAAAATTGTGCTGATGTGCGACTGGGACACAAAACATACCATACTTAGAAAATACAGCACTGGCAGTCATTATACTTAGGAACAGAACTGAGCCCAGAATTATGATAACTCATGCCAATCATCAAACAGGTCATCATGTGGCTGAACCAAATTTTACAAACTATTTTATAGTGGTCATTAAGAGAATGCCACGATCACTAAGGGAATGCCATGGTCATCAAGCAAATGTGATGGCCATTGAACAAGCCCTTTGTACCCAATGAGCAATTAAAGACTGGTTTCCAGTAAAAAAAAAAACCTGTTTAATTATGGTCATGTGACCACAAGACTTTGCAAACAGCTATAAATGAAAGCCAACAGCTATAAATGAAAGCCAGTTGCCAAACTCTTAAAATGCAATCAAGTGACCAAAGGTGGTGTGTGTGTGTGTGTGTGTGTGTGTGTGTGTGTGTGTGTGTGTGTGTGTGTGTGTGTGTGTGTGCATCAGAACTTAAAACTGAGTGGCAGAGGTCTGTTATAATTTTAACGGTCACTAAGTAACTGACTGTAAGTCAAGGACTATCTGTATGGTGTTTCATGAATTGTTGTAGATCTGGAAAATAACTGTTCTTCTTTATCCCTTTATAGAATAACAAGTGTGTTCAAAAGCAAAACTCTGAAACCAACCTGTTCTTCAATGTTAGGACACACAAATCCCATTTGACCAATTAGAATCACAGAACTTTGTTGATTTTACAGGCACTGTAGCTACAACTGTGTCTCTCTTTCCCTCTTGCACTCATTATTCTCCGCCAGGTGCCTTTCAATGCACCATAGGTCACCAATCACATATTTGTTCTTCTGAATTTATCTGTTGTCATGGATGCTCCTCTCTCTAGATAATAATTTGCATGGCAGCTTTGTGCAACCTGCACCCTCCCATTTCATTACAGGAGAGTCTTTTTAACCTTTGACCTCAGAAATATCTGTGAATCTTGAAGTGAATACTAGTGGCAATGTCGTACTCGGCAGGTATTTATGGCTCCTCAAGGTTTTAAAACAGAAAAAAAAAATCTGTGTGTAAAAAAGGAGATGCTGAAGCCCTCCTCTTCCTATTTAAGGTGTTAAGGGTGGGTATCTTTTCCCCTTATGGTAATAGCAGAGGATGAGCTGAGCCAGGGAAATGTACAGGTTAATTATGAAAAGCCTGTTGGCTACTTCAATTAAAAAATAATAATAAAAAATAGGGAGCCTACTAATGGATTTCTTATGTTCTGCATCAAGGCTTTTCAACCTTTTCACCCATTGTACCACTTTTAGGATATGGCAATATCCGAGTACCACCAGCCGCCTAGTAAGGTGTCAAAAACTTGATGACAAAAAAAGTGATAAGTGCAGGTAGTCCTCGACTTACAACAGTTCGCTTAGTGACTGTTCAAAGTTACAATGGCACTGAAAAAAGTGCCCCCCAAGCCACAGCCAAGCAAGACACCTGCCTGCCCACCCGGCGGCACTCTTCCTCCTGTCCGAGGTTTTCATTGTTGTGAGCATTTCTGTTGAGGATTGGGAGCGGGGGTGGGATGGGAGGTGCTTGGTTTTTATTCCCCCTGTCTGCTAGGTGTTTGCAGCAGGTTTTGGTAAGTTTACACGACCCTGGGACACTGTGACCATCATAAATATGAATCAGTTGCCAAGCATCTGAATGTAAATCCAAGACCCTGGAAATGCTGCAACATTCCAGTTGATCGGCGCTTCTTGGCTCAGCAGAAGCGCTAGGATCAGCGCCGAGCTCCAGCTGATCGGTGCTTCTTCAGGGCTCAGCAGAAGCACCAGGATCAGCGCTGAGCTCCAGCTGGAGCCTGGTGCTGATCCTGGTGCTTCCGCTGAGCCCTGACAGCCCTGCAGCTCCAGCCATCTCTCGCTCAGGCTTGTGCGGTGCTGCCACTGGTTCAGCTCATTCCCCTCCCTCACTATCACTTTTCTAGGATGGTCGTGTACCACCTGCCAGGTGCCAATGTACCATAGGTAGTACCTGTACCACTGGTTGAAAAGCCCTCTATATAATCTAGTTCCAACAAGAATTGGATGCTATATGTATAATGTAAAAGAGTTTCTAGAAATAGTATGTAACTGAATTAGGCTGCATGGCTTGACAGCCAGAACTTGAATGTGTGGATCAGTATAATTCCTCTATAAATGAAATGTCATTTTTTATTGCTCTACAACAATTTCATTCTCTGATCTTAATTTATTTTCTTTTTAATAGTCCCATTACTGTAACACCATGGTCTTTGAATTGCACCAATGAAGCAAATATTGGAACTCTTCGATGTTTACTCATTTTTCTAAGTGATTATTATATGCAATTGCTTGGATTAGGAGTAAAGTATAAAAACTGCTGTTGATATTACCACATAATATTAAGAATACTACATATGGAAATTTATAGAAGAAATCTCAGCTCTGTAGGTTTATATTGGATGCTTGTTGTCTCATAAGTTGTTAAACTAATGTCAGCAACTTAGAAAATTTTTGGTTGGAATGGCATATAAGCCTTTATTAGTCAGAGAATATATTAAAAAATCTCTGTGTGCTTTATTCATTATACCCACTGGAGTTGTTCAACATATTGGAAAAGTGAATCTGGAAGGCCCAGCTGGTCCTTTAAATAAAGCAAAGGTCTAGTGGATCACAGTTCAAGATTTATTATTTACTTATTTATTTATTAAATTTATATACCATCCACCTCACAGTCATGCAATTATGGACAGCACACAATCTGATAAAACAATATTATAAAATATTAAAACAGGAAGACAATAAATATAACATTAAAATAATAGAGAAATACAGTAGCTTAGATAAGTACAGGGGCAGGGCGGTGTACAATGAAGTGGAGGTGGGATCTTTTATTAATCCAGTAATAAGATGACCAACTTTTTTACAATGAAAAGGAGGACACAAATAAATTGAAGAAAAAAATATCATAAATAAAAGAAACATTTTATTTGTTGCAACAATAACATAGAATACACTATAAGATGATAAATGCATAATAAAAAACATTTGTAACAATAACATTTTATATTGTAATTATGCTTACATGCCTATTAATTATTATTTAAATGAGTACTTTTCATTGAATGAATATTTTTGTCAATGTATCATCTTCTAACAATATATTGGAAATATCTGAACAAGAAATATCCTTCATCAAGATATTTTGAAGAATCCACCATATTTTTATCCAAAAAGCCTTAATTTTTTTGCAAGACCACCAAATGTGAAAGTAAGTAGCGTCCATAGAATCACATCGCCAACATTTGGGTTGCAAATTTGGATACATAGACGATAATTTTTTGGGATCTAAGTGCCATCTATAAAACATTTTATAAAAATTTTCTCTTAGATGCTGAGCTTGTGTAAATTTAACATTTTTCACCCATATTCTTTTCCAAGTTTCCATCATAATTGGGTGACCGAAGTTACCTTCCCACTTAATCATACAGTCTTTAATTAATTCAGTTCCAGAATCAATTTCAATTAAAGCATCATATATTCTTTTAATATGCATCTTTCTTTGATCTCTAATTTGTATAATTAATTTTTCATCATCCTTTAGAGAAAAACCCATCTTGACATCTTTTTGCCATCTGGCTTGAAGTTGTGCGTGATAAAACCAATTATGAGCTATACCTTCCTCCCTTAATTTATCTAATGATTTCAGTTCTAGGCTATTCCCTTCTTTATTTAAAAGTTTATCATAGGGCACCACGTCTTGGATTTGTTGTATACCTATGCTCTGTATTGCGTGTCTGGGAACTGTCCATAAAGGAATTTTACCATTTAACTTATAATAATACTTTTTCCAGACTCGCAAGACAGAGTTTCTTATTATATGCTCTTTAAAACCCCTATCCAGTTTTTTTATCATAAACTAAATACGCGTGGAGCCCATATACTAACCCATATCCTTCTATATTTAATATTCTTTCATTTGTTAAATTAATCCAATCACTTATAACCACTAGAACTGCTGCATAATAATATAATTTAAAATTAGGCACTTTCAAACCACCTCTCTCTCTTGTGTCTTGAATAATTTTAAATTTGACCCTTGGTTTCTTGCCATCCCAAATAAATTTGTTTATACCTTTCTGCCATTCATCAAGATTTCCATCCTTTTTAAGTATTGGTAACATTTGAAATAAAAATAAAAATTTCGGCAATACATTCATTTTAATAGCGGCTATTCTGCCCAACATAGATAATTGTAGTTTTTTCCAATTCTCCAATTCTTTTTGTACTTTACACCATAAGAGTTCATAATTATTCTTATATAATTTACCATTTGAAGCTTCTATATAAATTCCTAAATATTTAACTTTTTTAACTATCTCGCATCCCGTTATTCTTTCCAAATCTTGTTTTAATTTATTATCAAGATTTTTAACCAACATCTTTGTCTTGGATAAATTTAATTTAAAACCTGAAACTTTTCCATAATTTCGAATAATTTCCATCAAACTCTGAGCCGATTGTATTGGCTGAGTTAGCGTCACAAGTAAATCGTCTGCAAAGGCACATAATCTATAATCATGTTGTCTAATTTGTACCCCCCTTAATTCCTCTGATGCTCTAATCCTATTCAATAGTACCTCTAAAGTTAAAACAAACAATAAAGGGGATAAGGGACAACCCTGCCTAGTACCCTTTTCTATATTAAATGAATCTGTTAATTGTCCATTCACTATAATCTGTCCTGTTTGTTTCTGATATATAGCTGATATAGAATTAATAAACTGGTCCCCCATTCCCATCCTTACCACAAGCCTTTGCAGAAATGTCCAATTCAGTCTATCAAAAGCTTTTTCTGCATCTAAAAACATTAAAACAGCCGGTACTTGGATATGTTTATCCAAATATTCCAATATGTTAACAAGTTGTCTAACATTGGTTTTCATCTGTCTCCCTTGTAAAAAACCAGTTTGATCCGGGTGAATCCTCTGTGTCAAAACTGTCATTAATCTATTAGCCAAAATTTTTGCAAAAATCTTATAATCCGTATTCAACAAGGAAATAGGTCTAAAATTTTCTACTTGAACATTATCTTTGCCCTCTTTAGGAATCAAGCATACATTAGCCGTTTTCCAAGAGGGTGGAACCCGACCACCCTCTTGTATATTCACAAATAACTCCCTCATATGTTCCACCATTTCCTCCTGTAAACACCTATAATAGATCGTGGTAAAGCCATCAGTGCCTGGAGATTTTCCCAATTTCAATTGCTTAATTGCATCAATAATTTCTTCTGACTTAATCAAAGCATTTAATCTATCTCTTTGTTCCAAGGTAATTTCCGAAACATTTTGGTTTTGTAAAAAGGCATCTATCTCCTTCTCTTGAACTTTTTCTTCAGCATACAATTTGGTGTAGAACTCTAGAAAAGCCTTCTTAATAGTTTCTTGATGAAATACTTCTTGCCCTTTATATTCAACCTTCTCAATTAAACGGGATTTTTGTTTTTTCCTTAATGTATAAGCCAACCATCTGCCAGGTTTATTAGCATTAAAAAAAGTATTATGTTTAGCATATTGTATATTCCTGGCAACCTGATCGGTCATCAAAATATCAAATTGTTTCCGTAAAACCTTTATCCCTTCTTTAATATTACTATCATCTGGTTTATCAATTAATAATAACTCTTTCTTTCTTATTTCCGCTTCTAAAACTCGCCTCTTTTCCTCCTGTTTACGTCTATGCCTAGCATTCAGTTCAATTAATATTCCACGCATGTAGGCCTTACTAGAGTCCCACACCACTTCTATTGGTAAACCTACATTCTTATTTAACCTAAAAAATTCCTTGATAGCCTTTTTACATTCTTGCACATACATTTCATAATTAAACAGATTTTCATTAAGTCTCCAGGATCTGCTTAAAAATTGGCCAGACCTTAATTCCATCATAACTGGATTGTGGTCAGACAATACATTAGGTAAAATTTTAACTTTCTTTAAATTTAACATAAAATCACTAGTAGTTAAAATAAAATCAATTCTAGAAAATGATTGATGTCTGTCAGAGAGAAAAGTAAACTCTTGATCCCTACCATGTCTTTCTCTCCAAATATCTAACAAATTAAAATCATCTTTAATATCAAAGAAAGATTTAGGTAAAATTGAACGCGATTGAGAAACTAATGAAATCTTTTTCTTATCCAAACCAGCATCAAGGATTCCATTCCAGTCTCCCATTAAAATACAGGATCTATAGTCCAACTCTAATAACTTTTTGTGTAGTGATTTATAAAACATGCCTTGTTTTTGGTTTGGAGCATATATACCCATCAAGAGAACTTTCTTCCCATCCAGTAAAATTTCTATAGCTAAAAATCTACCTTGATTATCTGCTTCTAATAACTTAGCTTTTATATTATTTTTAACATAAATAACAATTCCATTTTTTTTTGAGGCTTATTGAGCGTATTGAGTTTGTACCACAGTTGTTTTTGTTGGGTATTACAAAGGATTGTTCCACCACAGAGACTAAGTTGATTTTGAACTTGATTACTGCTGCAAGACTGTTGGTGGGACAATATTGGAAGTCATCTGAAATACCATCTATTGAAGAATGGACATTAAAAGTTACCCATCTTGTGGAGATGGCCAAGATTTCGGCATACCTGAAGAACCACTCAAATGAAACGTTTTTGATGGACTGGAAGAAATGGATTGATTATATGCAAAAGAAATATCAGTTGAAAGAATTAGATTTGATATATAGTTAAATAGTTTAATATAGTAGTTTAGTGGGGTTTCTTGTGTTTTTACCCTGTATTCATTCTGGGAAGCCTGGGGGGGAGGGGGGAGGGAGATAATATACATTAGTTTATGTTTCTCAACTGTAGTTGGGGGCTTAGGGATTAGATAACTTTTGTAGGATGCTCGGTAGAATTTTAGTTAGCGTTTTGGATGGCGAGGAGGAGGAGCGAAAATACAAGAGGAGTGGGCTGGTGGAGGGTGTTGTGGAGGGGGGTTCCGAGCAGCTTTTTGTATTGTTTATTTTTATTATGTAATTTGTTTGTTTTCAGTTGAGTTAATAGGTTATTATGTTATAATTGTTAAAAGTTTTAAAAAAATTTAATAAAAAAATTATTAAAAAAAAAAGAAAAAAAAGAAATATCCTTCATACTGAATTTTATGGCAAGTGCTGCAGTATCAACATTCAATCTCGATTTCTCACTTTTCCAAAAATGATTAGCAATTGAAAAAACCCTTTCAACTGCTGCACTAGTTCCAGGACAGCACAACGTAAATTGAACAAGAATAAATAAATTTTCACATGGAATATGTTCATTTTTGAAATGGCTGAATATTTCCACCCATCTTTTATCAATTTCAACGTGTTTATTTTCCCATTGTATTAATTTTTCAGAATTTAAAAATACATTCAGTCTTCTAATTTCTTCAGAGAGACAATTATTGTCTATTTTAATGTCTGGCATTTCTTTAGATAAAAACTCAACACAAGATTCATTTTCTATCCAATATACTTGCGATGCAGTCAAAAAACACCATTGAAACTGTTATTTCCTGTGATGTTTGTTTCAGACCATTCTTCGATATATTGAAAATATGTTTGGTAAATATTCTGCTCTTCTTTGATAAACTTTTCCGTTATGCCTGGATTTGATTCCTCTAAGTCCGACAATTTTTCTTTTTATAACTAAAGGAAGAAATTTTTCTTCAAATCGAATTTTATATTGAAGGATAAGATGCTTGATTATGTACAAAATACATTAATATCTCAGATATTTCATTATTGAAAAACGATTCCAGGATTTTAGGACATTTGTCTAAACTTAAAAAATATGAACGGAGAGGCTCGAATAATTATAGAACACGCTCTATAGCAGGTGTTAGAGCAAGCCATCTAACATTTGAATATCCTAAAAGTTTTTTGTATTGAACATTCGCTTCTTCACAAAATTGTTTTTGGTAGCCACACGAACGGTAAAAGGACTAAAATACAAATAAATTGTAGTTATTATTACTTCTACATCAATTGGCATGGCACATGACGCTGTGTTGATTGCATTTGACAAAATATGTGCATTACAACCTATTCCTAGTATTTTCTTTTGAAGTAAATTTTGTAATTTTACATACACATTATTCACCCCTTTGCGTCTTCGCCCACCAGAATGTGTGTTTGTATTATCAGCTGTTAGTGCAACAACTTTGGATTTCAAATTGTTTTCATTTATTACTCTGTATAGATGGTTTGACAAAATTTCAGCAGTTTCGCCCTCAATGGATTCTAAATTTAAAATTTTTACTTGAATGCCCTTGGTAACATTAAAATATCTTACTAGTATTAGATACAATTTAGTTTCATTATGATTGGATGCATCAGATAAAACCGTTACAAATGCTGCAGTTTCCAAGTCTTCTGTAAGTATTTTGTCACAGTAATTTTTAAATACTGATTTAATAATAGCCTCGCATTTTGTCTTGGCGCATGAACATTTAGTATCGTGAAACTTTTTCAATAATTTAGTTGTACAATCCATACTACGAAAACTTTGACTGTGAATTATGGTATGGTATGGAATGCAAATGTTCCCTCCATTGCAGCTAACTGTTTTTTATCTTCAGAACACTTTGAAGTTTTAAAAATCTTGCTACTTTACAACTGGAAGCAGATGCATCTGATGATTGCTTATGTTTCTTGGTGGTCAAGTGTTTCGTAATAGCTGCTCTGCCCCCAACTGCAATACAAAATTCTCCGCTGCAAATATTGCAGAAAACAATATTAGCCTTCTTTGATGTGATGAATGGAAATTCCTTATTCAATTTATCGTTGAAATGGCAATTTCTCTTTTTTTATTTTTCCATCCCTAAATGGAACTTAGTCTCTTCCAGGTATCTTCGGGACTAACTAGGAGATGGTATAATTGGGTAGCAGGGAGGGGTGCAAAGTTCCTGCCAATTCACCTTCACTTTAGACAACTTGCATGTGCAAAGTTTGCCAGCCGGGTGTTTTGGTACGCTCAGCAGCAATTCCTATTGGCTTTCGAAAGCCAATAGGGGGAGTAGCACAGCTCATGCAAAAGTTGAAAAAAAAACCATCAAAAAAAGGTGCCAGAACGCCGTTCTGAGCGTTCTATGAGAAAAAAAAAGCCCTGCAGATTAGTCTTCAAATATCAAAAAGGAGGACATGTAGGAGGACACTTTTCGAGGGAGGACAGAACTTAAAAAAGGAAGACTGTCCTCCCTAAAGGAGGACGGTTGGTCACCTTACCAGTAATTACTTCCAGAATGACAAGGCCCAATCAGGGTCTCAGGCCAATAGTCAGAGCCAGATTTTAAGGCCCCTCCTTAAGGCCAAGAGAGTGGGTGAGGATCTCAATGTTCCAGAGAGCAGGAGCTACAGAAGAAAAGGCTCTTCTTTTATTTACAAGACCGCCTTCTGCCAGTAAATACCTCCCATCAACCAGTTCGCTCCCACAGAGAGGGCCTCCTCAGGGTGCCATCGGCTAAGCAGTGTCGGCTGGTGGCGCCCAGGGGGAGAGCCTTTTCTGTTGGGGCACCGACGATGTGGAACGAGCTCCCCCCAGAACTCCGGACGTGTCATGATCTCCGCACCTTCAGAAGAGAATTGAAGACTCATCTCTTCAATCAAGCCAGCCTGGCCTAGATCTCCTCAGGTTTTAAATTTTTAAACAAGGCTGTTCGGGTTTTAGAATTGGGTTTTTAACAGGTTTTAGTAACAGCCTTGTATTAATTTAATTTAATTTATTTTTAAATATTTATTGTTATTATATGTTTTTATTGGGTTGTAAACCGCCCCGAGTCCTACGGGAGAGGGGCGGTATAGAAATTTAATAAAACTAAACTAAACTAAAACTGAACCCCGCCAGGCAGAATTCCTTGACTGATGGGGTTTGCAGTATGCCGCTTCTGCTGGCACAAGGCCAATCCCATCCTATGGTAACCTGGATCTATGTCATAAAGAGGTTTATAAGTAATAAGCAACATCTTGAATTGGACCTGGACTTGCATTATTCAGCTGTCTGGGCAATTTGTAATCTGCTGGATAAGAAGATTAAGAATGCCTTTGAACTTTGGTATTGAAGAACACCATAGATAGCCAAAAAAAAAAAAAACCCTCAAACCAACAGCTCATCGAACAAATCAACCCAGAATTCTCACTCAAGGCACAAATGACCAGGCTCAAATTATCCTAATTTAGGAACATTGTGTGAGGACCTAGCTCTCTACAGAAGGCCTTAATGCTGGGAGAAGTGGGAGGAAAGAGAAGAAGACCACCAGCAGCAAGGAGGATGAACTCAGGTATAATCGCTATGATTGTATTATTGAAAGACTTGAAAGGACAGGTTGGGAATAGAGTGTCAAGGGGGAAAAAATCTGTGTAATTACTAGGAGTTGAAAATGACTTGATGGCACATAATCAATCGATAGATAAGTTTATTAGGATACTAACATAAAACCAAGAAATAAATATGAAAATGGATTTTCTGTCCTGCAGTAAAGGGATGAGTTTATAGTTGACTTCACCAGTGATGTGGATGCCTTTATAATTAGCCTGCAATCTTGTTATCTAAGAAATATTTGTTATCCACAAGATCAATCTGTAATATTACTTTTACCACCATTTTGAGTTCCCTTCACTGGGTATATTATCATGAAAAGAAAGGTATTTTTTTTCCTCTTTATTTATAGCATGAGGCAGAATCACCACTGTGGCCCTCACTACCAAGATTTATTAGTAACATTTCTTGGTTGGAAAAAATACTTGACGTAATTTGAGCTTTATTTATTTATTTACATTTATATCTCACATTTATTATTTTTATAAATATGTCACCTTTTATAAAGGTGGCAAACACACACAATAGTCCTTCCTCCTCTTATTTTCCCCACAACAACAGTCCTGTGAAGTGGGTTGGACTGAGAGAGAATGATTGGCTGAAGATCACCCAGCTGGCTTTCATGCCTAAGGTGGGATTAGAACTCAGAGTCTCCTCATTTCTAGCCTGGTGTCGTAACCACTAGACAAAACTGCCTCTTTTGTACTGGTACACATTACTACATAGAATTAAGCCGAGAACCAAATGGATGCACATATACACAGGTTGTTTTTGAGTTAACAACCATTTTTTCAGCAACCGTCCAAAGTTATGGCAGCACAGAACAAATGATATTTCAGCCCCTGATGTTTTGGCTGATGTAGCACCCTCACATTCATATGACCAAAATTTGAGGAATCTCAACTTTCCCTCTCCCTATTCCCCTCTCCCTGTAGATCTCTGCCCTTCTGATTGGCTTGCACAGGGACATTTCTCAGTAGTGCCAGTGGTGCTGGGGCCGAAGTAGAGACAGATTTTTTTTAAGTGTTTTGGTTTAATTAAAGCAATTGAACTTTAACAAAGTGTTTACAAATAATATTAATACTTGTATATTATTAAAAGTATTGAGGATTGCTGATTATTATTAATTATTCAATACAGCATATTAAAGCCATTAAAACTGCATCATATCAGAAAAGACTTCAGACTCCAACCTCAACAATGCAAAAAATCCACTGCTATGGCACCAGAGATTCAGTCCTGCTTAAAAATGGAGCTGAATCAATCCATCTTTTTGCAATGCTATCTGCATAACATCAAACAGTTCAGACTTTCAAAACATCTAGTTTTTCCATTAACTTCTGAACTGCAGTTCTGTGTATACCTAACCCTGCTGGAATAAATTTGTTGATTTGAATTGCTAAATTAGGTTTAGGCAGCACAGCTGCCACCTCCTAACATCCCATTTGTTGCATCCTGGATCCTGAGATTCCACTGCCAATCTCTACAGGAATACTGTAGAGTTTTGTAGTTTGTTCTTATGTTTGGGGATGGTTCACTGGATTATGTTAAATACCTAGATCTGTGGGTTTCTGTCTGTTCAATGTTCTGTTAATAATGCCATTTTGTGAGACCAAAAATTAGATCCTTTCAATATGCATATCGAATAAAGAATGTTTTATTTATAATGTATTGGGAAATTGGCAATAAGGAAGTTAAGCATCCTCAAAAAAAATATTTTAACATTCAGAATAGTAAAATGGTGTGTGTGTGTGTGTGTGTGTGTGTGTGTGTGTAAGCATGCAGAATTCTACACTAACCACTGAGACCATTTGTGGTAACTGCAGTAGAGAAAACCTTGTGCCACAATAAAACTGCCAGAAGATGATGATGATGATGATGATGATGATGATGATGATGATGATAAAGTTGGAAGGGACCTTGAAGGTCATCTAGTCCAACCCCCTGCTCAGGCAGGAAACCCTATACCATTTCAGACAAATGGCTGTCCAGTCTCTTCTTAAAAACTTCCAGTGTTGGAGCATTCACCGCTTCTGAAGGCAGGTTGTTCCACTGGTTAATTGTTCTAACTGTCAGGAAGTTTCTCCTTAGTTCTAGGTTGCTTCTCTCCTTGATTAGTTTCCACCCGTTGCTTCTTGTCCTGCCTTCAGGTGCCTTGGAGAATAGCCTGACTCCCTCTTCTTTGTGGCAGCCCCTGAGATATTGGAACACTGCTATCATGTCCCCCCTTGTCCTTCTCTTCATTGTCGGAATAGAGCTGGAAAGGACCTTGGAGGTCTTCTAGTCCAGCACCCTGCTTAGGCAGGAGAACCTATACTATTCCAGACAAGTAGCTGTCCAGTCTCTTCTTTAAAACCTCCATTGATGAACCCACAACTTCTGAAGGCAAGCTGTTCCACTAGTTAATTGTTCTCACTGTTAGGAAGTTAATTCCAGGTTCCAGAAACAGAAAGAGACTAACAGAAGTATTTCTAGCAGACCTGCCTCTCCATGGCTTCTTGTCATGGTGGAGGTATGCTATTTTCAAGGTCAGTTCTGTGCAGAGTAAAAGTGGACGTGCCTATGAGCCCCCCTTCCTTAGCAAAATTCAAAATGACATCTTATTGATACCTCATTCCAGCCCTCCTTAATATCTTGTGCATTTAGAGCCCAGTGAAAGTTTTGCCAACAAAAACAGCAGCCCAAGGCTCACTACACCCTGACCTGGAGATGACAAATATGAGCATTGCTGGGACAGGATAACTTGGGAGTTCCCAGCCATGAGAGTGACACAGCGGATAGCAAAGAAATCCTGCTGATGGGTTTCTCAGGAGCCAACTACGCACCAACTACGCACCCTCCCAACCTTTGGTACAAATGAAGCATCATTTTTAACGTAATAAAATGTAATATTATTACATCGGGTAATAAATGTAATATGAATACAGTTATTACAGTATTATTACAGTGTTACAACAATATAGGCAATGATAGTTTTTAATCCTGCTCCATCCATGTCCACCCACTTTTTGGAATGTACTGTTCCTCTACCATGCCAGTCATGGGGGGGGGCACCAGAATGCTGATTAGATAGGCAGATCTCTTTTTTTATTAACATTTCTCCAGTTATCTCTAGTGCCTGAGCAGTCATTTCCCAACGTCACTATTTATAAGCACAGAGCCAGTAAAAGTAAAATTCAATCAATGCCAATGGTAAAACAAACTGCTATCCTATGCTGCCATCTACAGATTATCTTTCATTATAGTAGTCTAATATGTCTTCTACCGTATGTACAGAATCATTAAATAAATAGTCTTTCTTTTTATCAATTTATTTTAGATTCCTATGCACTTTACTTTGTTATACTTCTATTTCCCAAACTAATGATGTCAACATTTATTCTGTTCAAACTAGCTGACTATGCTTTATTTACTGCCTTGAAGAGCAGTTAATTTAACTTTATGGTAAACACACTTGGTGTTGCAACTTCTCGATTATTTTTCAGCTACCAGCCTTATAAGGCTTCCTTCATTTTACATGACAATTATAGTTGTTTGGGTCTTAACTTGAGTTGTGGGAAGCGGATTTCCAGGTTTCTCTCCATCTCTTTTCATTTATCAGGCTTCATAATAGACAAGAGGGTCAAGACTGTTTGCTTTCCTTAGACGCCTTACAGTGAAATTGTATCAAGCATAATCAACCCTGGGAAATATATGAGTCCTGGGGAGCCTGAACTCTTTGAATATAATCAGTCACCAGTTAAGGTCCATGACAGCTGGGAAGCCACCCGTTCTGCATACACTGGCAGTGTTTCTCAACCTTGACAATTTTAAGGCATGTGGACTTCAACTCCCAGAATTCCACAGCCAGCAACGCTGGCTGTGGAATTCTGGGAGTTGAAGTCCACATGCCTTAAAATTGTCAAGGTTGAGAAACACTGGCCATACAGGGTTTCTAATGAGGATTTTTTGGGGGATGTTGTTACAGCACTAGGACAGAGAATAGTGACAGCAGTTAAAGCAGCAAGCATCTATAGAAAGTTAATACAAGTAGTCCTTGGGCCATTACCATTCATTCAGTTTTAAATTATGATGGCACTGAAGCCAAAGGGATTGGTCTTTGCAATTCCGACCATCTGAGTGCTCCTATGATCAAAATTTGGGCGCTTGGCAACCAGCCTACTTTTACAACTGTCACAGCATCACTCAGGCACAATCTCCTGCCCTGTGCAAAGTGCTTCTATGGTTTTTCAAATATACTGAGCCTTGACTCATTGGTTGTGATAAGAATTGACTGACCAGCCTGTTGCCTGAGCCTAATGTTGTGAGCTGTGGGGAAATAGAGGTAGTTCCCAACTTATAATCACAATTGAGCCCCAAATTTCCATTACTAAGCAAGACATTTTATGATTTTTTTTGGCCACCATTGTTAAGTGAATCACTGCAGTTGTTAAGTTAGTAACATGACTGTTAAGTGAATCTGCCTTCCCCATTGACTTTGCTTGTTGCAAAGGGACCCAGAGACACTGCAACCATTAAAAATATGTGCCAGTTGCCAAGCGCCCAGATTTTCATCATGTGACCAGGGGGGATGCTCCAATGGTAATGTGAAAAACGGTCATCGGCCACTTTTTTCTGTGCTGCCGTAACTTCAAATGGCCACTAAATGGTTATAAGTCGAGGGCTACCCGTAACTGGCCCAAAGTCACCCAGCCAGCTTTCATGCCTAAGGCCAGACTAGAAGACACAATCTCATGTTTTTTTTTAATCACTAGACCTGGTGCCTTAATCACTAGACCTAACCTGGCTCTTCCTGATAAATAGGAGAATCATATCTGCAAATTGCAAATTAATAGGCTTTAATGCATATGGTGTTCTGATAAAGCTCAGAGCACTAATAACCTTTCCACTAGTGGGTAAAGCAGCCAGGCTTAGTTCATGCCAAATGCTTCTCATGTTCATTTTTCCAAGAATGGGGAATTGCCATACAACTGTGTTATTATTTATAATGGTGCACTTCTATTGGCATGGCTTTTGCATCCAACTGTTACATAAACATGGCTGGATAACCTGTTTCACCTTTGATTGAAGCTATGCTGTGGCCTCTGGAAAGGAGAAGAAATCACTGTTTTCATAACTGCTGCCTATTATATTCTACAAATAATGGCTGCAAACAGTTCAGTCCCACCATACACTAAGTCACTTCTTCCAATTGTATAAACTCTAAACAAGGTGCCATGAAGTATCTTTCTAAACTATATTGATGTTCTCTCTGTTTTGTTGTTTCTTTTCTACTAACCTACATGCGTCATAAATTCTCAGTTATTTTTTGTAATGTTTCCTTTCCTTTCTTCCTCAATAGTTATTACTTTTCATGACTCCTTGGTTTATTTCCTGCTCTACTGAGACACTCTTTACTTCTTTGCTCCCTGATTCTGTACCTAAAAATCAAATATTTAGTCTGATTGTTTCTAAGATGCTTTCTTTCTTCTCAGCCCACACTAGGAAAATCATACTTTGAAAAAAAAAGTGACAGTTCGTTATGCTGCTAGGTGTAGGGAAAGTTGAAATTCAAGATTTTGAGACAGCAGCAGTGGGCTTTTTCATTACAAATCCTCAAGTTTGTTGCAATTTATGCCATCCTTACTTTTATTCACTGGGGGAAGAAGTATTAAAGAAGAACTTTAGGAGATTATATTTTCCTCTCTGCAGTTGCAGTTCTTATATGGATCAGAAAGGGATCATTTATAGCACATCACTTAAGGAATACAATGCCACTCATTAAGGATGTTAAGTGCTGATTCAGTAATTGTCTAATAATGTATTAGACATGGCTGATTCTTATTTCATGTCCACAGAATAAAACAACTTTGAAAGCCAAAGCAAGCACAAAAGCACATCTAAATATCAATTGCTAGATGTGAGGCGTTGTGTCAGTAACTATAATTAGAGTGATTTAATTGTATTTTAATAAGAGTGGCGTAATGGTTATGAGCATCAGCTATTAGACAAGAATTGCATAGCTAGATGGAGATGGTCCTGGAGAGTATCCAGAAGCTGCAGTTGGTGCAAAATACAGTAGCACAGCATGTGTACTTCTGGATCAGTGCATATTATACCTCTGCTTCCTGAGCTGCATTGGCTACCAGTATGTTTCTGGGTTTAGTTCTAGGTGCTGGTTATGACTAATAAGGGCCTGTGTAGCATGGAACCAGCAGGCGGCCACTCCCTGGTTAGATCTACTCCCCCCATCAGGAGAGAACTGTTGTAGGTCTTGTTTAGGTAGGAGTGTCATCTGATGGGATTGAAGAAGAGGAGCTTTTCTGCACAGCTCCCACCCTTTGGAACATCACTCCTCCAGAGCTTAGATTAGCCCCAATCGTACTGACCAAAGAAAGGCATTGAAAACATGGTCCTGCCATTTTGCTTGGTGATCACTTATAGTGGAGAGCTACTTCAATGGTTGTGCCGAACATGAAATACTGACTGGATTCTGCTGCTGATTATGTTTTTTATATTGTCAGACATAAGCAGCCAGAGCCACTCGTGACTAGCCTTAGTCAGTAACTTTATTGTTTATCACCTACATTACAAGAATCTCACCAGACTGCTTGCCTACCCCTGGGAAAAATCAGATATGGTCAAACTTACGCCATTTGTGGCTGCACGATGATTCCATGCTAGGCTCTCGCTTGACCCCTTCCTCCAGCCTAGCTGGCAATTCGCCAATGAATGTTGTGTGATTAAATCAAAGCCGCTGCTGTATAAAGGGTTTTTCCCATTGTGGCTTATCTCCCTACAGGGTTCCCTCAAGATATGTTCCCAAACCAGGAGGGAGACTCGTCATGATTGGTAATTGTTGGGTGGGAGAATTTAGAGAAGATTCAACAACATACCATCCTGTCTCTTTTTGTACTTAAATAAAACCTTCTCTTGCTTTAGAGATCCACTTTAAGAGATGGCTGTAGTGTTGCATATTCAGTTTGGATTTAATAGCCTGCTAAGTATTGATGATGATGATATTATCCATTCAGTCATGTCTGAATGGGCCAGGTCTCTCCACATCTTCCGATCTTGCACTATTTCTTTGAGTTTTTCTATGTTCTGGCTGATGTCAACTTTGACAGTGTCCAGCCACTGTTTCTTTGGCTGCCTGGTTTCCTTTTACTGCTAACTCTTTCAAACATAATTGCTTTCTCCACTGAATTTCCCACATGACATGGTCAAAATAGGTGAGATGCAGTTTTGTGATTGCAGTAAAACAGAACTTTTTTTTAATATCAAAAAGTCTTTGATATCTTCAATTAAAAAAAACACTCTGATTTCAATGTGCATTTCACACCCAACCACAGAATAAAAAGAAACCGGTGATACCACGTGATACACTTTTGATGGAGGTTTGTACCCTACCTCGTTCACAGTGTGTGCCGGTGGTTCCCAAAGCACAGTGGCAGTTGTATCCATCAGGCACAGAGACGCAGGTGGAACCTCGCTTGCACTGATGGGGGGGTTGGTGCTCAGGATCACACATTGACATTTTCTCTGTGCAGAAAGCCCCTGCCCAACCAGCAGAGCAATGACAGCTGGGAGGTGCAAAAGAGGAAACCAGAGGAAACTTCAGCACATGACTTAGTTACATTCTGTGTCAATACAAAAGGTAGCTTCTTAGAGCATTTTGAAGCAGAGAAACCAGGAGGTCTCACTTTAAACATTTTGAGGCAAGATATATAGAACAGTTATACTTTAAAACCTGATGTTGGCTTAATGCACATTTCTATATAAAGAAAATCTTGGCTGCTTCCCAAACCCATCCTTAACCAATTCATATTTTTGATAGAGCCCCACTCATTCTGAGTAATTGCCAGTGCCCTGCAGTCCTCTCCATCCTCAAAATAATGTACCAAAAGAAAGGCATGTGAAGCCTTCAGTCACCAAAATATTGTTCTTTTCTGTTCCATCCCCCCCTAATTTTAGAAATGGCACAATAGGGTGTCCCTTAATGTTCAGACATTGCAAGATTGATGTCAGCCTCCCAGGTAGTACAAACAGGAAACAGGACCAGATGAGATAATTCTACTTAATTGTCAGGCTACATGAATAGTCTTGCTGGTCTGAAGGTACAAATCTCCTGCTGTCTCTTTTACAGCTTGAAAAGGAAGTGGAGAAATCCCTTCTAAACTTCTTTTTATGCCCACTGTGCAGCTGTGGGCTATGCCCTCTCTTATCTGACTGTTCCCTAGACAGCACTTCTTCTCTTATCTCCCAAAATCATTCCCAAATGACATTACAGATCCTGAACTGTCACTTTTACTCTGATGGAAGAGGAAATACGTGGGAAGTAATTGAACAATTGTATTTAATTCATGCAATTACGTTTAAATTAAATTTAGTGCTCATCCTAGTCCTGTCTAAGGGCACTCCTCAGAAAGCCAAAGAAAAAACAGAAAAAAACCCCAGATGTGGCCCTCAACCTGCAAATAATTTCTAGCCTTGGGGTAGATATTACTGAATGAGGCAGACTTCACTCCTCTATTTGCTACCCCAGTATGATATTCACTTCAGATTGTTCCTGAAATGGATATTTATGCTACTAAGAATAAGGAAAAAAGTATATAAGAACTATAGCAAGGAAAGGAGAACTGCATGTGCATCTTGCAAGATGATTCTAAAGAAGATTATACATCTGTTCCTAAGCAAATATATGAGCTCTGATAGAACCATATGACAATCTGCATAGTGTCAATGCATTCCCATGCAGTGGTTCATTAAAAGTGTTACACTTCACTTACTACACCGCAGAGCCACTTTCCATGCATGTCCCCCCATTTCTGCATGTTATGAGTTGGCACGGAGACACTGCACATTGTCCTACATTGCGACCAGTGTTAGGATGGCCTTCTGGAATTCCTGGTACTTTAAACTCCTGATCCTTTCCAGCCCGGACTTTGAGGTCAAAAATGCAACCTAAAAGAAAGGAAAATTCTTTGTTTAAAACAATAAAAAAAACATTTATGAACATTCACCACTGTGGTCAGGTCAAGTTCAATAGTACATTTTCTCATGGTGATCTAGAGTTTACTTGGTTTCTTATTTTAAACTTACAAAAATCTGTCTGGTCACTTGTAACTGCTTGAAGTTCCAACAACACATTAACTTAAAAGTTCACTGCTGCCAAAATGGCAATCCTCACCCTGTCTGCCTTCAGTTTAATCCCTAGGTAATTGTTAGTGTGCATTTTAATGAGGAAAAAGTCATGATTTAAACAAACACATTCTTTCCAATGAAGGAAAATGAGGCTTCCGTCCTTGAATTCAAATTATCTTTTATGAGGCTTTATCTTCAATCTGTCATAACTTAGAAAATATATAATGCCATTTCTTGAGTGGATCACTGAAGCTTTGTTTTTGCTTTTTGTAAAGAAAGCTCAGAGAAAATAGGATACTGAGGGCAAGAAAGTAAGCTTTCTGCCAGGTTTCAAACTAGAAATCTTCTGTTATGAGACACTTAAAGAAAACCCAAAGCCAAAAAGACAGAATTGCCGTAAGAACATGGAATGTAAAATGAAGAGCAATAAGATAGATGGATTCAGTTACAGCATTTATGAATGCAGCATTAGAAGAGCTGACGGACCAGTTTAGGGACAGATCACCATGGGGAAAATCTATCTATGTTGTTGTCATTATCAAAGACATTAGAAAGAAACAGGATAGTAAGAAAGGAAGTCCTTTTTTGAATCTGCTGGCTGTGCTGCATGTATGTAAATGTTGATGTGTTTAATTCTGCAAATATAAATGCAAGTGAACTGTGTATGTCTCTGTATCCATACATGTGCATGAACAAACACAAAGACAGGGAGATGTTCAATGGGAGGAGATGGTAGCCCATGGTCTGGATTGAACATTTTTGTAAGCAGTTGACAAGGTGTCTCAGTCTGGAAAGGATTTTCTTAAATCCTAAATAAAGCCTTCCTGACTTTAAGACCAAATCAGCTTAAATGGTAAGCGTAGAAAAGATTTCTTTTTAAACCGTCAGGGAAGAGGGATTAAGTCACAGTGTTTAATTTCTGAGCAAGCTACTTAACATAAATAAATATAAGGCCTCAATTCTATATCCTCTTGCTTGAGAGCAAAGCTACTGGAACTTTAAGGGATTTCAAGTGAGTGGGATTGGGCTGTTGGCCTTGATTGTTCTCTATGTGTAGAAAACCTTTTTTTTTTTGGTATTTATATGCTGTATTGTTTGCGTAGGTCCTGGGGAGCCCTGTTTTTTTCACACAATAGCTACCTCTAGTGTTGAAAAAGCTTAATTACCCAGGGAGCCTCTAAAGCCCCCCAAAAGCCTCCAAAAATTCTCTCCAATTCACTATAACAGTGGTTCTCAACCTTTCTCAGGTTGAGACCCCACTTGCCCCACCCATGCGCGCCGCGCCCCCGACCTGGGTGTGTGCGCGTGTGCGCGCACGCGCGCCGAAAAAAAACAATTTTTAAAAAAACAAAAAAACAAAAACAAAAACAAAATGGCGGCTGCGACGGGCGGATCCGCGCATGCATGGATCGGCCCGTTGCGCGCGCCACGCATGCGTGGATCCGCCCATCATGGCCGCCATTTTTTTATTTTTTTAATTTTTTTAAATTTTTTTAATTTTTTTTTTATTTTTTTGGCGTGTGCGCGCTGCACATGCACACATCCGCCCGTCGCGCCGAAAAAAAATAAAAAAAATAAAAAAATTAAAAAAATAAAAAAAATAAAAAAAAACTAAAATGGCGGCCGCAACGGGCGGATCTGCACATGCGCGGATCGGCCTGTCGCGGCCACCATTTTTTTATTTTTTTTAAATTTCTTTTTATTTTTTTTATTTTTTTTTATTTTTTTTTTGGCGCGACGGGCGGATCTGTGCATGCGCAGCGTGCGCGTGCCAAAAAAAATAAAAAATAAAAAAAATAAAAAAATAAAAATAAAAAAAACAAAATGGCGGCCCGCGGTCCGGCGACCCCCGCAAAATGGTCGTGCGACCCCAAATGGGGTCGCGAACCCAAGGTTGAGAACCGCTGCACTATAAAGAAGCCTGCTGTCAACCAGCAGGAGGGCTCTCTAAAGCAGTGTTTCTCAACCTTGACAATTTTAAGGCATGTGGACTTCAACTCCCAGAATTCCACAGCCAGCAATGTTGAGAAACACTGCAAAGGGTGGTTTTGCTTTTACCTGCACAAATCAAATGAGGAAAATAAACCCCTGGTTCTAAAGAGCAGAACAGATTTACTTTACTTCTTACATTCAGAACCCAGAACCCATACATATTCACATACAGTGCACAGGCAGCATTACACAGATACAAGAACCACTTTAAAGAATACTAGAGCTCAGTTTGAATAAAACCCTCCATCCTAAGAGGATGGGCCAGAGATCTGAGCAGTCTCCCTACCTCCTTCACCCAACAGCCAGACCTCAGCTCTTCTTCACCCCCTTGATAAACTCTTTCTGCCTTGCAAAAGTCTTCCTTTTGACTGCTCCATTCTTCCAGAACTTCCTCCTGACTCGGCCAACCACTATTCCCTCCCAGGTAACATACACTTAGCGCAGCTCTTCCTCTCAGCCTTGCTCTTTTCCTTGTTGATATCTACTAGAGATGGCCTCCCCCTCACACTCCACATTAGCCTTGTGTCTTCTCTTCTTCCCTTAGTAGTTCTTTGGCCTCTCCCTTACTGTAAATCTTGTCCTTAGACCAGGGGTGTCAAACTGCCGGCCCACAGGCCAGTTGCATCATATGGATGCCGTGTCCACCCCAGCTCCAGCAATGCAAAAAAAGTCACAACACGTCACGACACATCACGTGACATGGCGAGTTTGACACCCGTGCCTTAGATTCAAGCAATCTGCTTTTCCTACTTGAAATGTCTGACTCTCTTTTATCTTTTTAGGCTGCCCATTTCTCTTTCTTTCTCTTTTTCTTACCCTTCACTTCCAGCACACTTCTGCTTCTCCTCTTCCTTTCCTTCTGTATCTGTCTCCATCAGCCTTTATATCTTTGGAGTTCGGGGTGCTCTCTGAGCTAGGTTGCTGGTTTGCAGATGTTTTATTACCTAGCTAGGCAATACCATCAGTGCAAGTGTAATGAAATGTCTGCAAGCAAACAACCGAGCTCTGAGAGCACCAAGATTTCCTGAGTTCAACCCTAATTCAGACACTCTCTTTGATTTATATCCTTTCCCCAACTATATGTTTTGTTCCTCTGAACTCTTTAGGGATAATTATCTCATCCTCTTCCAGGCGTTCTGATTTCCTTACCGGCTCCACACTGTCTCCTGCTCAATGATATAATTCTATCTTTGCAGCAGTGATCTTATTTTATTTTATTCCAGAGAGAATTTATTTGGGGCCCTCAGAATTGTTTTGAGATTTATGTGTTCTGCTGTAGTGCTGTTCAACCATATTTACAAATCTTTTTATTGCTTCAGATGTCTATGTGATAGTGTTTTTCTTTTTTTCACCAATTGACATCTGTGAGAAATTTTGCTATGCCTGTTTTAGACTTAGCTAATGTCCATATAAAGCTCAGATCTTGAGCCCTCTATGTTTAGTAGAAAACCAGTTCTTCCATTAAAAAGTATTACTATAAATACAATGACTTGATACACAAAGGCAATAACGTTGTTACTTACCTTGAAAGCCATTCTTAAAACTGGATCCTTTGGGTAAGAATTCTGGAATATATTCAGTATAACCTCCTACATAAAACTGACTAAAAACATTGAGTCCCGTCAACTTTCCTGGTGATGTAATAGTTTTGTTTTTTTGATTGTCCACCTTTCAAAGAAACAAAAATATGCAATTCATGAGCAACTAAATATATTATTTCTCATCTAAAATAAATAAATTAAAGTATTCATATACATTAACAGAGGAGGAAATTCCTTTGCCTTGTAATTCATTTGAAAATAATTGGAAAAAATTTAATTTCCTGCATTTTGATTAAAAGGGCAGATATTCAGACTTTTTGCTTGTGTTTCCATATTTTGCAGAAACGTTTGCATGCATTATTTCTCAGTCTTCCCTAAAATTTCAGGAGCAATTTACAAAAATGGGATGGAGGTTGTGGTGGTAGGGAGGTAGCAAATGGAAAATGAAATATGCTTTTGGAAGGGGGGGGACTTTTGTTCAGTTTATTGCAGATCTTTGCACAAAACCTTTCATAAATTCTCATTACTGGTTTTATGCAACACACTAAATCATGATTCATCTTAACCATAATTTATTGAAAAATACAATGCAGTACATAAGGTTCTATATCATAACCAAGCAAAATTCACTATGATTGATTTATCTCTTAAAACTGGGCACCTGCTATGCATTTCTGTGTATATCTAAGTGAAATTCATTGTTATTTATTTTTCACATTCTTCAAAGGAATTCAGGATGGAATATATAGATCTTTATTTATTTATTATATTTATACCTCCATCTTTCATACAGGAACTCAAGCTGGTATTTATAATACTCTCTTCTCTGATTCCCCCCCACCCCCAATAACAACAAAGCTAAAAGAAAACTGCAGATGCCTGCAGATAAGAATCTGGGTCTTCCTGCTGCAAATCTAACTCTGAACCACTACACTATACTGCCTCTCAGACAGATTAAAAGCATATCAATGTCAGATTAAAGTTATATTTTTCTTCTTCCCATTTTATCCTGATAGCAGCATTGTGGAGTAGCCCAAAAGCATGATAGCCACAATTCTAGTTCTGGCTACAATAGAAACTACAGTTAGTAGTGAGGTGAAGCTTTTTTAAAGCAAGGCTTACCTTCATCCAGCTGTTTCTAAGAAATCTGCCAAGGCTGACTGTGTGAATGTGATGTGTCAGATCAAGTGGCTCGCTAGTAATAGTTGCCATTCCAGATCCCAAGTTGTAACTGTATACCAAGCTACTATTTCGCAGGCCCAGCACTAGGAAATCATCCCCAGTAACACCTGGAATGAGAACAGTCACATCACTGTCAAAGAACCTATTAAAGAGACTTCACTTTAGGTAATTGTGATAAAGCTAGTTTGACAGAATTACCTTATTATGGCTAATTTGTTTGTATTGCATGAAAGTGAGTCTTTCTGTTGCAGTTCCTGTCCATCAGAAAATCAAATTCCATGAATATGGCCGACTGAATACACTCTCAGGGAGGGATCCCTGAAGGGTTTTTTCTTTGGAATGTAGCTCTTCAGTTACTAACTGAAGAGACTGGCACTCAGATCAGGGGGAGTCTAAGAATTTCCCCTCAAGACTCTCCAATACATCTGAAAGCCTGCAAGCTGGCTTCTGGACCTGGGCTTTGAAGCTATCTGCATGCCAAAAGCTGGGGGGGGCGGGGGGGGGGGCTGTAATCTGTTTGTGGTTGAAGAAGCTGCCATTTTGAAACTTACTTTTCAAACGGACAGTAAGCTGTGCCTTTTATTTCTCAATGACCTTCAAGGACTATTAATCTTTTCTAAATCAAGATAAAAGAGGCTTTCTTTAACCACAGCCTGCTACACCTTTTTGAAAGACCTGCACCATTTTAGGGATTTCTTTAGTGTTAAACAGCAACAAGGAAGAAGGCTGCTAAGGCAAGCCAAAATAAGAAAGAGCAAAAAAAGAAAAAGCTGATGGAGAAACATAAAGTCTGAAAATTGTGATTTTAGTTTATTATCGTAGTAACTTGTAGCTTGGTCTTCTTTGCTCTGAGTGGCTAATGTTTTCTGATCCTGTTCAAAGAGGGAGTCAAGATGGAGGAGCAAATTATTAGAGATATATTTGAAAGGTCTCTAAATAAAATCCACCAATTTGTTGACCAGCTGTGTTCCAAGGATAACAAAAAAAACCTCTCAAATTACTTTAGAGATGCAAACATGTGTAGAAAGTTACCAAACTACTGAGGCAACTTCACAAGTAATTGAAAATGCTACTTTGTTCATTGCAAATTTGGTATAGAAATCTGGCATTAACTTTTATTAGGATGGTTTAAATATAAATCTCTCAACACAACTGAAAGAAGAGCGTCAAGAAAATTGACAACTTTTAAAAAGACACATTTGGGACTATTTCTTTAAGAACATCAACAAGGTTGAGAAATCGGTGATAAAGGGGGAGGCTTATAACTACTTGAAAAACTTTCCAGAGGAGAAAAAGATTCTACTCCATGAAGACAAGCTAGAAGGAGTGACTTAATCTTAATGTGTTAACTGGATCTAGATGTTTTTTGTTTGATATTTGTAACTGAAAGAAAGTCTTAATCCAAAATTTGAAATTGTAATATATAATATATATAATGTTTAAGTAATTTTTAAAGTATGAAAAATGTTACTAAAATGTATTTGAGAGTATTGTGTTAAGAGAGAGTTAAAGAAAATGATGTACTAGTTTAAAGAAATTCATGCGTTAAAAAGAATGTTTATAAAAGGGAAAGAAATTCCTATTCTATAAGGGTAGTTTGGAGGGTGAAAAGGACTTTGGAGGTCTTCTAGTTTGCTTGACCAGAAGATCCTATGCCATTCTGGATAAATAGCTGTCCAGTCTCTTTTTGAAAGCTTCCAGTGATGGAGCACACACAACTTCTGAAGGTAAGCCGATCCACAGATTAATTATTCTCACTGTCAGGAAATTTCTCCTCAGTTCTAGATTGAACTGAATTCTATTAAATTTGTTGTTTTACTTCAGTGGGCATTATCAGTTTTATATTTTGGTTGTAATTTTGTATAGTGTTTTTATTTGTTATAACCCATCCAGAGCCACTATAACAAAATGTGTGACCATTTAAATCCAATTAAATACATTAAAAATAATAAAAATTTCAGGAATATTTCTTTTTGGCTTTCCTATTTCCCTCACTATACCATCTATATCAGTGTTTCTCAGCCTTGGCAACTTGAAGAGGTATGGACTTCAACTCCCAGAATTCCCCAGCCAGCTGTGCTGGCTAGGGAATTCTGGGAGTTGAAGTCCATAGCTCTTCAAGTTGCCAAGGTTGAGAAACACTGATCTATATAGTACTTTAATTACTGAAGATCCCAAGAATTTGCATTACCTTTTGGAAAGGTTTTGTTTTCAGAAAATGTCAACGTCCTCAATAGTGAAGATTGTCTTGCCATATCAGAAAACAGCCTTCCAAATAATAACTTAGCAATAATTGGAAAAGCTAAATTGGAGAAGGAGAACTCATTTACATTATAAGAACGAGGAGGGATCAATTTCTGATGATTTCATAGATAGATTCGGCCATATTGTTTTGTGACCAGCAGAACGAAAGTGGGTTTCTACTGTCTTTTACTAGATTTTTTTAAATTTCCTAGTTTAGTCTATAGCAGAGATGTCAAACTGCCGACCTGCGGGCCAGACATGTCATGCAGAAGCTGAGCCCACCCCCATTGCTGGCAATGGCAAAACAGTTCCCGATACGTTGCGCGACGTCATGTGATGTCATGAGTTTGACATGTCTAGTCTATAGCCTTGGTAGACTGCTACCAAAGTACTAAACAGGTGAAATCTTCCTTAGTGATTGAAGATCATCTAAGCTCAGCTTAATACTGCCAATCAACTGGGCATTGTAAGCAAAAGAGAATACATTAGAAAGTAAATGGTGGAATAAATCTGAACGAAGTCTACATTTACTCAGCTATGGTGGCATAGCAAGATGTTTGGGTGATTCTAATAATATTGGATCTCAGCCTGGCCTCCTGGTTGCTTGCTAAATCCTTTTAATAATTAAGAGGAAAGCTGGTGGATGTTGGTTAGGATGGCAAAAAAGAGATGATGAGATTCTCCCTTCTGTGGGGTCCTTTGGATTTTGGCAGAGGGATTGCAATGTATTCTATATTCTGATATGTTCTATAGCCCTGGATATATCATTTGATGTTTCACATAATGGTGTCTTAGAAAAGATAGTTAAGTAAGTAAGTAAATATATAGGTACGCAGATAGACAGATGGTTTATTATTGTTCAGGATTTCAGTGGAAACATTCTTTTCTATGTAATAATAATATACCAAAATTGGAAAGCTAGAAAATATGAATGCATATTTATTTCTGTTCATTGTTCTTATAATAATATTCATTCCATTCATTATCATATAATAATGAGAATATAAATATTATGGGGAGGAGCCAAGAGAGGGGTGAAACAGCAGCATTTACCCAGAGCTCTTCTTAGTTTTTTATTTATACTTATTTCTATTATTTCTTAAATTTTTTGCCATTAACAAATAATTTCTCCCTCTGGAGGTAATAACTGGCCAGAGAAACTAACTGACTGGAGTGATAAGGTAAAGAATGCTAACAAAAACAGCTTGGAAAAGAACAAGACCATGAAATGAAAAGGTGAACACAAGAGCCAATTGAAGAACAGCTGAAGGAAGAGCTCTGAGACATGAAAGGACATCCAAGATCCTAAACAACCTACGGGAGACCTGCTGCAACACAGTAATTCATTAAGTGTGTCATATCTTCATAGCAAAAACAAATATGTGATGCTTGACAGGGAGAGTGAGGAACTGACAATTCTCAAAAAGAAAGTGCAGTAAGGAACTGAGCAAGCAGGTGTTAGACTTTCGAGGTAGAAGCACAACCAGGAATAGGCAGTCTATGTTAATTGTAAAGTTACATTAATAGAATCTTGCAAGGCTGGAAATATTTCCCTTTTCCATTCATTTTTACTCTTAGAAAAATTATGGCGGAGCTCTTCTCAAATGTTTCCCACAGTCCTTTTCCTTCTGTAAACTATCTTTTACATACTGGATGTCTGATCTGATGTTCTCCCTTCCGTCTCCCCAAGTCATTCTCATGTACCATTACACAGGGAAACGTGAAGATCCTTACTTTGCGTTTGAATGCACATGCCGATATAGTCATCTAAGATCAGCTACTGGCAGATAAACCATAAACATTCCATCATAATTTCCTAGCTTCTATAGGGAAACACATTCCAAATCCTTACCTTGGCCCTTCTGACCGGTGAAAAAGATGAGATTGTCTTGTAGTGATGAGTTGTGATTTGCCAGCTGAAATTTCAGGTGGAATTCATAGCACAGGCTGATGTTTGGAATTGTTGAATATGCTAGAAATGAGGTATAGCCAAAAGCATCTGTCCCACTGAAGCTAGGATAGGTTATATTAATGGCTGTCAAAAAAAAAATGTTTGCAGAAAACTGGCATTAAAAAAATGACCTTACTCAAACATACATTTTCTTCCTTCTTAAACCATAGCAGTTGGGAATGAGAATTGAGATTTCTTGAGCCCTCCTTACTCTTTATAGCTCCCATACTTCTGATGAATAAATATGAAACAGCACTCCCCGTTTTCAATATAATGGAATATCACAACCGTATCTTGCCTGCAAAATTCTGGATGACCAATAGATTGCAAGAAAGAAATTCATCTTTGCTGTCAGCTAGTGATTTTCCAGAATTTTCCACTCCAAATATGATAGGCTTACAATTGTAATTTATGGTAATTGCCAGCTGCAGCTTTTCTGGAATAATTATCCTTCCATATTCATTGATTCACAACATTTTACCAGGCTCAAACCTCAACGTGTTTATCTTAAATTCCCCTGGATGTTTTCCTATTAATTATTCCTTTTCATTTTTCTAACCTTTTCACAGAAAATCTGTTAAGGAAGATTGATCCGTTAGGGAAGAGTGATTTTTGATTAGTAGAGCAGTATGCTCTCTGGCTGGGAACATTGTAAGATGTCTTGTATTGAGGAAGGGAGAAAACAAGAAACATTACAAGAACTGCATGGGAACCAGGCAATGTTCCAGATATTAGAAAACTACCGAAAAGTTCATTTCTTATAGTTCTGCCTCAGTCTTTTTGGACACAGCTGCATATTTATTTATTTATTTATTTACAGGACATATATGGCCACTTATATGATGACTCTAGGTGGCTCACAACAATCCCTAAAAAGATGGTTAAAAACAAAGTTATCCTTCTCCCCAGGTGCCAGACTAAACATTTTGCAGCTGATCCCCCATCCTAGCCCAATGCTTGGGGGAAGAGTCAGGTCTTCACAGCCCTCTGGAAGCCTAAAAGGGTAGGAATCCCTCAAATCTTAGCTAGAAGGTGTTCTAAATGGCTGGGGCAGCCACTAAGAAGGTGTGTGTCCAAGGTCTCATCAAATGGCAACTTTTAAGAGAGGGGATCTGGAGTGTGCCCAGCTTACCTAACCTAGCAGGAGGGGTTGAAACAGCATCTGAAAACATCCAGTATCAAGTGGTCTTATATTTCTCAATATGTTGGCAATGTGTGGGGGAACAAGAACAACGTTTCCTTCTTCAATTTTTAAAAAATGGCTATATCTTTTGCAAAGCTGGTGACTTTGAAATATGTTCCTGACAGCCACCACTTCTATGTGCACACATGGCTGCTTTGCTTCTCCTTCTTTTCAGAAAAACAACGTGGCTGTGCATACACATCATGTAAAGACAACCAGGAGCAGCTTCCCAAGTAGCTGCAAGACTCTTGTGTAATATTTATTAATTTGAAGATATGTGCTTTGTATTCCCATAAATTATGAAACACCCACAGAGAATTCCTCAACTTATGACCAGGATTGGGACCAGAATTTTCACTGCTAAGCATGGCGGTTGTTAAGTGAGTCATGCCCAGTTTTATTATGCTATGGTTGTTAAGTGAATCTCTGCAGTAGTTAAGTAAAATATTCAGCTATTAAGCAAAGCCATCTTTTCCTCACTGACTTTGTTTGTCAGAAGCTGGCTCGCAAAGGGTGATTACGTGACTCTGGGACATTACAACCAACAGAAATACATGCTGGTTGCCAAAAGCCTGAATTTTGATCACGTGACCATGTGGATGCTGTGACAATCTTAAGTGTGAGGACCGGTTTTAAGTCAGTTTTTTCAGTGTCATATCTTCAGATAGTTGATAAACAAATGGTTGAAAGTTGAGTACTATCTGGATTTCAAGATTTACACAGTCTAATGTTTGTTTGTGTGTAATACTAAACTAATTAACAGAAAACATGCATACACCCACTGACCTATATTTAAAAATGAAATATTCCAGAGAACTCCAGAATGTTATATTTTTCTGCTGGACCATGTGCAAATTCCTTTGGATAATGCCATTCCATTGGCACTTTGGTTGCTTTCCAAAGTAATTAATGCAAACTGGAAAGAAATTGAAGTGTCCCAGACACATTGTTTCAGAGGAAAGATTTAGATTACATCCAGTTCAGAGGCTTTACTTCAGAAATGGCCTACTCCAGTGATGGCGAACCTTTTAGAGACTGAGTGCCCAAACTGGAACCCAAAACCCACTTATGCATCGTCGAGTGCCGGGTGGGTGTGGTCCATTGGCTGGGTGTGGTCCATTGGGTGGGCATGGCCAATTGGGTGGGTATGGCTGCAGTGGTAACGGAAGACTGGGTGGGACTAAAAAGTTCCATCAATCAATTCCAACTTTGTAAGATCTTTTTTTTCCCGCGAGAAGTTGAAATTGACTGATTGATTAAACCTTGTTTTTTTGTACACGGTGGCGGAGGGCTAAAGCGAAACGGTTTTATAAAACCCAGTTGAAGGCCTAGGACTGGGGCGACGGTGCGCGTGCCCACAGAGAGGGCTCTGAATGCTGCCTCTGGCACACGTGCCATAGGTTCGCCACCACTGGCCTACTCCCACTAGAGTGGCATGATGCAGGGCAGAGGTGTTGGCACAATGTGGAAAGGTAACAAAACATTTTAGAGCTTTGTACATCCCATTATTATGACTTTAATCTCAAATAGGAGCATAATAAGATGAATTCAGATCATATAGGTTTCATCTCACTTTCAGTTTCCTAAGAAAAGGGGGGGGCTCTGGATTAGTACTCATAATTGCTCTTACCATCATTACAAAGAATTCCAGTTCTTCCGTACGGACAAAGGCACGCCACGTCCTGGTTGGATTTAGGAAAACAAGTTGCTCCATTCCCACATGGATTTTGTTCACAGTTTGAAAACTGACATAATTTTCCAGAGTAGCTAGGAGGACATTCACAGAACCAGTTCTCTGTGTCACTGGAGAGAGAGAGAGAGAGAGAGAGAGAGAGAGAGAGAGAGAGAGAGAGAGAGAGAGAGAGAGAGAGAGAGAGAGAGAGAGAGAGAGAGAGAGAGAGAGAGAGAGAGAGAGAGAGAATAAACACACATACACACATATACAGTACACACACGTGCATGCACATAGAAAGGAACAACAGTCACCCTCTTCTCTCAAATCCACTAAAGCACAAAGCGATTTTCAATCAAGCAAATTCTTTGCATATCTCCCTCTCCCCCCCCGTATGGGGAAGCCCATTGGATTATAATAGACTACAAAGAATATAAGACTTATTGAAGGTGAATTTAAAGGACATACAGGAACATTGATTGTAAGATTGGAGAGTTAATACAAAATTGATAATAGGGGTATATACTAGAATTGAGAAAGCTTGTGAGGGTGGGAATAAAAAAACCCCGAGTGTCTCAAATTTAACTAAAGTGAGCAAAAAACCATCCTCAGCTCCATTTTCTACTACCCCAGCCCTGTCTATCAGAGATCAATTGATGTAATGCTACAGCAAGAAAAAAACAAGACCTTTCAGAAGGATATGCAAACCACATAACAATGCATTCAGGAGGCAATTACATCACTTAAAGAAGATACAAAGAGAAACCATGAAGAACAAAAGATAACTTTGACAATATGAAGGAAGAAATTCACAACTTGAAATCCCAAATGGAAAACTTCCAACAGAAGATCGTAAAGAATGAATAAAGGATCCAGATGACTGAAGACAAATCAGCAGAAACCAATCAAAAGATGGAAGAAATAAAAGATGAAAACCAAAGACCTGATGTAGACAAATGGAGAATTAGAGGATTCACTAGCAGTTCTAGAAATGGAAAAGGCATCCTATTTTTTTTAATACACATTTTATTGGTTTTTTTATTTTTTACATCAAAATGTTCAGGAAAACACCGTGGTGAAAGGGTAATCAATCACAGCAAAACAAGTCATATATGTATAGCTAAAATTAATACCTTAAAAATTTCCCCCTCTATTTCCCTCACATAATATAACAAATTTAGTTTAATCTATTTCTTCTTAAAATTCAATCAATCCACAAAATCATCCCTATTACATCTATATAAATCACTCCTGCTTTTAAGCTCCACTAATTAATTAACGTATTCCAATTAATCTTAAACAAACATATTAATAAGACTTTGGGTATCCCTTATACAACACATAATATTCCAAGAATAATATTCTAATATTTTCATATATATTCCATCTCTTAATTTAATACATCATTAATTAATACCCTTTCTTCTCTTATAATAGATCTCTCTAACTCTTCTGCTATTACAAAATAGTTTTCTATATAAATAAAGTAAAAACAAACAAACAAAAAACAAAACATTTCAACCTGTTAAATAAAATTTAAATCTCAACAAAATTATCTATCGTATCTAAAACAAACCTATTATTACACCAATTATTATCTTACTACTTTCATTTACTCAATTAAATTGTCAAATCAATCCAAATCTCTAAAGCCTTTTTGACCCAATAATTAAGCATTTAAATCATATTTTTAAATCTGACTCTAGCTTTTTTTCCTATACCAAGCTGGTTTCCATAATGTCACATTTACATCATCAAATTTCAGTATTTGAGTATTAATGTTCATCAATAAATCGATCTGATCAAAATTCTCTTCCCCTTTTTCCAGTATCATGTAAGCAATATAGTCCATTTTGTTCCATATTATAATTTCAGCTTGATTATCCAAGTTGTCATAACTTTCAATCAATCGCGTCTGGCTGTCAATTCCTGTTAATTTTAGCAATGAGAGTACTTACTTAAAGTCATTTTTGGATCTTCAAAGTTCTCCACCATTTGTGCATAAATTTGTGAAATATCCTCCTCTATAATAGTTAGTTGGTTTGTAGAGTAATCATTTAAAGTCTCAATCTGGAATTTTGGGTCCAAAATTTTTCTAAAGTTCAATTGATCAGTGAGTTCCTCCATCTCAAATTGTGTAAGACTTTTGCATATAAGTTTGTCCTTGACCTGTAGATTGGTCTTTTAGAGTTTGAAGCTCAGCTTGTGGTTCTACAAGATAATCTTTAGTTTTTCTCCATGACTTCATCTCCTCTTTCATTTCCAATATTTTTTCCAATATCAGCTCATAATCCAGTCCAGAATTCAATTGATCAGTAAATTCTTCCTCCATCTCAGATTCTGTACACTGTTGTATATAGGTTTCTTCTTGGCCTATAGATTGATCTTTTAGAGTTTGAGGTTAAGATTCTACAAAATAATCTTTAGTTTTTCTCCATAGCTTCATCTCCTCTGACATTTCCAGTATTTTTTCCAATATCAGCTCATAGTCAAGCTGTAGGTAAAGGTCTGCTATTTTCATTGTAAAAGAGTCTTTTAATCTTTTTGTGGAAACTATATTTATTCTGCCTCCACCATTTTTAAATCACAAACACAACCTACAGCTGTTTCCAAGTCTTTATCTTTCCTTCTTATTAATTTCTGAAGGTCAAAGCAGTTGCAATAAATATTTTCGCCACAAGATGTCCTCAATAGGCTATAAAATTTTCCCCTTTACAAGTTAAAAGCCTTTATCTCATTAAAGATGACAAAGAAAAAGACAGAAAAATGCCAATATCTTCAGTATAGTAAGTAAAATAATGGTCTATATTACAAGTTTTTCCAGGGACATCCTATTTCTTAAGATTCCAGAATATAATGGAATACAAGGAGGAGGATCTTGCTGACCAGATGATAGAACTACTGGCTGGTGCATTGGAAGTGGGGAAGCAGGAAATGGAAGGAGAAATAGATCAAATATTTAGAGTTAACTCAAGCTACGCAAGAAGAAACAAAGTCCCCAGAGAGATCCATGTCAGATTTGTCAAAAGATCAAAGAGATGAAATATTGAGAAGAGTGAGAGATGATCCATTGCAATATAAGGAAAAATAAATTGTGGTGCTGAAGCAGATACTCAGGAGGATAAGGAACTCATGAAGAGAATATCAATTTTTGACGAAAAAACTAATTAAGAAAGGAGCAACCTTTAGATGACTGATGCCGGAAGGGATACTAATCAATTGGGATACAAAAAGATACAGATTGGATCCTATCTTCAAAGCAAGGGAATTTTATGACAGATATAGAACTTTTCTCGAAGAAGGAAACTCAGAACTTCAACCAGAAGAGGAATTTAGAAAACAGGAAGAGACAGCATTAGAAGGAGAGGCCAAACAAAAAGAAGTGCAAGAAACAGAAAGTATAAATCAAGAAGAAGGGGCTAAAGGGAAAGAACAGAGACAAACTGGAACTGGGAGAATAAACCCTAAATATAATTGAAGAGGATGGAAAAGGACAATGGGATACTCTCAATAAATATAAACAGACTAAATTCCCCCATAAAGAGGAAAAAACTGTTTACACAATTACCAAAATTAAAAATGGATATAGTTTGCTTACAAGAAACACATATTAAAAGACAATATTATAAACCTCTGGAGTGCCCGAAAATTGGGAAACTTCATTAGCACAACAAAAGAAAAGAGGAGTAGCTCTATATATCAAAGAAACAATGAATCCTAAACAAATCTATTTGGATGAAGAAGGAAGAATACTAATGGTAGAAATAACAATGAATCAAAAACAGACATTGATGGTAGCAATTTACACATCGAATAATAATCAAAAAGAATTGTACCAAAGATTACACAAGAAAATACTGGAAATGGAGTACCAAAATATTTGTTTAGTAGGAGATTTTAACACAATTGTAGATGGAAAGTTAGATTACAGGAGTAGTAAAATAGGGGGAAAAGGAAGGAATATTTTGCCTAAGGCTTCTTTCAGAATGGCAGAAGAAATTTGTATATAGGATATATGGAGAGAAATAAATCCTAAGAAATCCCAATATACATTTTATTCAAACAGCCACAAATTATTGTCCAGAATTGACATGATATGGTTATCCCCTGAATTAAGAAGGGATATACAAGAAATTGAGATAGAAACTTGAGAAATGGGCAATCCGATAAAGATGACTTGAAGAGGAACAAAGAAAAAAGCAAGATGGACTTTAAACCAATTCTTACTGAAAGAGAAAGAATTTATAGAAAAAGCCATAAAGGAAATGGAATTTTTCTTAAAAAAAAAATAAGAAATAAGATACATCACTCCAAAATGTCTGGGATATAGCAAAAGCATATTTTAGAGGAGTAGTCCATAACTAATATGGCGAAAAAGATGAAAGACAAAAAACAACAACAAACTAAGCTCAAAGAAGAACTTACAAAATTAGAATTAGAACTACAAAGAGACCCACAAAAGAAAACTCTTAAAAAACAAACGGAGATAATAAAACATAAATTAAATCTAATAGAAGCTGAAGAAATGGCTCAACAAATCAAAAGAGCAAAACAATTTTTTTAAAAATACCAATAAGCCGGGGAGATGGTTGGCTTATAAACTGAAAAGAGAAAGAGAGAAGAAATTGATAAACAAACTACAAGATGTGAGAGACGATCTACAATGTCAAAACGATGCAATAAAAAAATAATTAAAGAATTTTATAATACAGAAGAAATTCCTCAGGAAAATATAAGGTAATACTTAGAAAATGCTAAGTTACCAAAAATCTCAGAAAATTTCAGAAATATGCTAAATGGGAAAATAACAGTGAAGGAGTTGACAGAAGCTATAAAAAGACAAAAAAAAAATAAAAAAATAAGGCACCAGGCCCAGATGGACTACCAGCAGAATTTTACAAATGTTTACAAGATACATTAATTTTACCAATGTAAAAAGTTTGTAATGAGGTATTACTAAAAGCCAAATTACCAAATACATAGATAGATGCCAATATTATGCTAATATCCAAAGAAGACACAGACTTGACCCTGATAAAGAACTACAGATCCTTATCTCTACTAAATGTGGACTATAAAATCTTTGCTTCAATAATAGCAGAAAGACTAAAGAGATTCTTGATTGAATTTATACTTTCAGACCAAAATGGATTTTTACCAAAAAGACAAATAAAGAACAATTTAAGAATAATTTTAGACACACAGGAATATTACGAAATGCACCCAGGCTTTGATTATTTTAGATGTACAGAAAGCTTTTGACAACATCAATTAGCAATTTATGGTTCAATAACTAAACCATATGGATTTTGGAGAAAATTTTCATAAATATAATCCAAACAATTTATCATAGAAAAATGGCTAAAATAATTGTGAATGGAGATTTCATGGAGAGCTTCAGTATTAAAAAAGGCACAAGACAAGGATGTCCATTATCCCGACTATTATTTATCTTAACTTTGGAAGTGTTGAACAGGAATGTTAGACAAGATCCAGAAATCAAAGGAATGGAGATAAAAGATGAAAAGTACAAACTACAAGCATTTGCAGATGACCTGGTATTTATATTGGACGATCCGTTAGAGAAGTCCTAAATTATTAGCAAAGATTAAGATTTTGGAGAAGTAGCAGGACTGAAAATCAATAGAGAAAAGACTAAAGTTATAGTTAAAAATCTCATTGATAAACAAAAAAACCAACTATTAGGTAAAAACAGACCCACAAGTAGTTAAGAAAGTTAAACACTTGGGGATATATCTAACAGCAAGAAGTGCAACAATAAAAAAGTCAATTATGCAAAATTATTAAAATAAATAAAACTAGATTTGGAAAAATGGAAAAATCTACAACTATCAATCCTGAGAAGAATAGCGACAGCGAAAATGAATATTTTACCAAAACTACTCTTATTATTTCAAACATACCGATAAAAATTGGCAATTTTTTTTGATGAATTAAATACATCGATATTGAAATTTATCTGGCAAGGGGAAAAAAGCTAGAATCAGACTGAAAATGTTACATGAAGCAAAAGAAAATGGAGGGTTTGGCTTACCAGACTGGGTCTTGTACTATCAAGCAGCTGCACTAACATGGTTAAAAGAATGATAACTCTTAGAAATAAGAGACTAATATATCTAGAAGGGCATAACCTACAACTTGGATGGCATGCTTTCCTATGGTATGGGGAGAACAAAATTCACAAATACTTTCAAAACCACTATGTAAGAAATGCATTGCTTTTGACATGGGAAAAGGTAAAATCAAGAACTTACATGAAAATACCAGGATGGATCTCGACAATGGAGGCGTTTGTACACCCAAATTTAATCAATTATGAGAAACTTATGACTTATAAAGATATTTTGAATACTGATGGGAAACTACAAATTAAAAAATTGGAAGAACAGGGCATTGAGCTATCATGGTGGCCACACCTGCAAATGCAAATGAGATATGAGAAAGATATGGTTTTTACAAAGACCACACAACGTTAGACCAGATACTATTGTCATCAGATGACAAACTGATTAAGAAACTGTACAGCTTTCTGTTAAATTTAAAGATGGAAGATGAACAAGTTAAAGAAACAATAATAACATGGGCAAAAAAACTTTGAGCACAAGGTAGAGTTAGAAAAATGGCAAAACCTATGGGAAAGAAATTACAAAATAATGAGGGCAGGTACTTACAATGAAAATTTATAAAAAAGTGTTCTATAGATGGCACTTACCACCTGCAAGATTAGCAAAAATGTTTAAAAATGTGTCTAACAATTGTTGGAAATGCAGACAAAATCCAGGCACATATTATCATCTTTAGTGGACATGCCCTAAAGCAAAGAACTATTGGTCAAAAATACATAGAAAAGATAATAGGAACACATGTAGACTATAAACCAGAATTATTTCTTTTAGGCATAATATCAGAAAATTATGATAAGAAATATGTATAATTAATACTACATATTTTAACAGCAGCAAGAATTATATTTGCTCAATACTGGAAAAACGAAGAAATACCATCTGAAGAAGACATAATTAAGAAAATTTTGGACTGTGCAAAAATGGATAGGCTCACATTGAAAATGAAAGGGAAGCAAGATTCAGAATACTTTCAAACATGGGAAAATTTTTACAAATGGTTAGAAAAACGGAATAAAAGGTAGGAATGGAAATTGTATTACTATTAATGTTAAACACATAAACCCAGACTTGTTGCTTATTAAATACTAAGATTGTTACTGTACAAAATTAATAAAATATACATTTAAAAAAAGCATCACATTGTCCTAGAACCATGGTGGTGAACCTATGGCATGCATGCCACAGGTGGCACGCAGAGCCCTCTCTGTAGGCACACGCACCGTCGCCCCAGTCCTAGGCCTTCAGCTGGGTTTTATAAAACCTTTTTGCTTTAGGCCTGTCGCATGCAAAAAAAAAAGGTTCAATCAATCAATCAATTTCAAGTTTTTGCGGGGGGGGAAGAGAAATCTCGCAAAGTTGGAATTGATTGATTGAACTTTTTAATCCCACCCAGTCTGCCGTTATCATTGCAGCCACGTCCACCCAATGGGCCACGCCCATCTGGCACCCGATGATACATACTGTAAGTGGGTTTTGGGCTGCAGTTTGGGCACTCGGTCTCTAAAAGGTTCGCCATCACTGTCCTAGAAATTCCCCATTATGTTTCCCTGGTTAAAGACATGTTTGTATAACCTGGGAAGGTTACTGGACAGTATATATTTCGGCTTGTGGACATTTTCTACATTGTTTATAAATGCATTAGGCGGAATTTCTAGGGAAGGAGCTGTATTTGTTTGCTAAATGTCTAAGGAAATGTTAGGGAAAAAATTGTTTATCAGACTTTATTAATTTGATTGCCTTCCTACCATAGCAGCTGACAATGTGTTCTGATAGCTTTTTTGTAAGCAGAAACAATTAATATCCTGCATTACATCCTGAACAGATGCTTGCAGCTTTATCATTGCAGATGTTAAGTAGTTTTTCAGTTTCACAATTTATCCCTTCAGCTTTTATTGGCAACTCTTCAAACAAGCTACTGTTGGCATAAAAACAAGCCTACATCTGTGAAAAGGAATAAGAACATGGTATTAAAGTGCCTAAAATACAGGGAGCAATAAATTGATCTTAGCTTTGTACAAGTAATAGACATGATTTACAGTTAAGACAGTGACGAAAAATGTAACTTTGGCACTAGATCTCACATTTATGAATTTCACAGGTCTGTACAGCAAAATAAGAACATAAGCACAGTCATGGTTTCATTTTATTTAATGACTAATCCCAATTGTAGTTGCTAAATGAGGTCCATCTGTAGTTTTGAAGTAGGTAAGGAACAGGGAAAGTTGAATAGCGGTAAGACAACATGCTCAGAGATATTGTCCTGAAATGGAGGGGTGTGTGTCTTCCAAGTGGTAGGCATAGTGCCACATCTCACAATTCCTGGGTGGGTCTCAGCAGGTACCTTTGGAGGGTTTGTGCTGCTGCCTCTTTTTCCGTGGTGGTACAGTGGTTAGAATGCAATACTGCAGGTTAACTCTGCCGATTGCCAGCAGTTTGATCCTGACTAACTCAAGGTTGATTCAGACTTCCATTCTTACGAGGCCAATAAAAGGAGGACCCAAATGCTGACTCTGTAAACTGCTTAAAGATGGCTGTAAAGCATCGTGAAACGGTGCATAAATCTAAGTGCTCTTAACTCTTGCTTCTAAGCATGGCATCTGAAGGCAGAGAAGAGAGCTACCCTGCCTTTTGCAGGGACTCTGACTAGGTGGTCCTGTTCCTATCTGCAGATTGTGAATGACATTAGAGTGCTCCACTTAGCATTTTTAAAAAAGTTAATCAATTTGCAAAAGTCAGATTGAAATGGGTAAGTAAAACTCTTACCTTTGCTGAAATTGATTCCAAATCAGTTTAAACTGAAACAAATTATATTACTGAATGAGCTAAATGTCAGTGTTTCCCTTACTGTACTCTATACTATATATTTGTGTATTTTTTTTAAACAAATCATTCTATCTCAGTGATGGTGAACCTTTTAGAGACCGAGTGCCCCAAAACTGGCCCCGCTCCTGCTTCACCCCCTGCCCTGCCCTGCCCCCGCTCCACTCCCCATTTCCTGCCCTGCCTGCCCACAGGGCCACTCACCGCCTCCAGGGCCCACCGCAGATCGCCCAGGCAGCCCAGCAGCGCTATGGAGGTCACACCCTCTGCCCATGCCCTGCAGAATCAACTGTGCACAATGGGGTGTGAGGGCAGAGTCTTGTCTATGCTGCCTGGCTGCCATGTCCTTGACTGCGCTGCTCCGTGTGGGCCACAGTCAGGGGCGACTCGCCTTCAGGGGGGCTGCTGGAGAGGAGCGGGTCACGGGGGAGGTGAGGCTGTGGCAACGACACATGTATCCACAGAGAGGGCTCCAAGTGCCACCTCTGGCACCCATGCCATAGGTTCGCCACCACTGTCCTATCTTCTTCCCTACTTACATTGTTCTGGTTCACCTTTATTGAAACAATACCCAAGGTCCTCAGATTGTGTACCAGAAAAATCCCTTGCATATTGGCAACATCCTGTTTGGTACAATGGCTAGCTGAGAAGTCTTTCATGTTCTCTGAGCTTGGTTGTTTTGTTGCAGACATTTCATTATCCAAACTAGGTAACATCACCAGTGCACTGATAATGCTAAACAGTTAATGAAACATCTGCAGAAAACAACCAAGCTCAGAGAATACCAAAGAGCCCTCATTTCAACCCTGAGCTAAAAATATTCTCCTCTACTGGTTGAGTTTTAAGACTAAGATTGATGAAATATCCAGATGCTAATCTTTACTCAACTTTGAAGCACCCTGGGCAGTTTTGTCCAGCTCTGATCTTTTGTTCAGATTTATTATACAGCATTGTTATTGTAAGGATAAAGTGGGGAAGAACTATATAAGGTGACATGACCTTCTCAAATAAAATTGGGATATAAATCTAGCAAAAAATAATAGAATACCAAATGCCTGCTGCCGGGTGCCAATAGGTGGAAATTGTATGGCCTTCATACCGCTTGTGGATTTAAGGGACATTAAGTTATGCAACTTACAGGCAAGGATCAACAATATTTGAAATGACAGCTGTTAGAAAAAAGGAATCAGAAATTCTCTATCTTTTCCCCTTAACATATTTTTATCTTTTGTACTGCTTGTGTTTATCAGATAGAAAGGTCAAATGCTTCCTTGCTACTGCTTTGGGCAGAAAGAAAAGTGGTGATTATTAACAATGAAAATATCATTACCTTTTTAGGGGAGTCTATAACTCATTAAGCCTCTATATATTTTCACTATAGTGCAAGCAATGGGGGAAGGGAGTTCAGAGTGATATTTATTCAGTGGCTTGTTATACACAGTATTAGAAACTGAGGTCATCTCTGTTATAAAAATGAAAGATGAAAAATTAGAATATGCTCCTAATGATTGTCATTCTCATTAACTTTAGATTGTTGATTCTTATTAGATTATTTCTTAATAAGGGGTTTGGCATCATAGGCCTACTGTGGATGGGCATTAATTGCATGGGAAAGAACATGGTTTATAAAATGCAGAATCACCATCTGGAATCAGGGAAAGAGGATGTGAAGGCTGACATTGTTTAAATGGCACAGAAAGGACATTTTTCATGATGCTTATATTAATCAATACCTGGACCTTTCAATCTGATTTGGCAGATATCTCTTTATAGTGCCATGTTTAATTGTCCTTTACTTTTCTATACATTAATTTTTGGATGGTAAATTACATTTCTTTCACTATCAATTTTTTAAAAAAAATAACTGCTTCTGCTTGGGTTTATTTGTAGATAACACTGCTGTAGATGTTCTCCCCAGGAATCAACTTATTCATAGCCATTAGCACAGGGGTGTCAAACTCAATTTCACTGAGGGCCGCATCAGCATTGCGGTTGCCCTCTGGGGGCCAGGTGGGTGTGGCCAGGGTGGGGGCGGCCTACTGGGTGGATGTGGATGGACTGGGTGTGGCCTACTGGGTGGGCATGGCCAGCTCTACATCGTTCGCGTCAAGAGTGCCTGTGTGGGCCTCGGCAGGAGTGGGACAGATCTGAGGGTCTCTGGCAGAAGGGGGTGGGACCAGGGCAAGTGCCAAGGCATGGTCCACTGGAGGAGCCTTACTGTTCCTCTCAGGCCATGCGGGGGGGAGGGCTGGATGGTGGTGTGGGCTGCCCAGAGCCCTGGGCAGCAGAGGTCAAATGCCCAGCCTGGCCCTTGAGCACTCATGGCACCAAGCCCAGCCCCACTTCTTCAAGGCTGCTGCTCAAGGTTCTCCTGGTTCCTCGCTGTTTCCAGACAGCCTTGTGGTGCTAAGACTGAATGCGTTTCAGCATAGATGGCCACCACAAAATTCTAAAGAAGGGAACCTGTTGTCATTAAAGTCCTCGAATATGCTAAGAGATGAAGGAATAGTTTACACTTGGTTTGCATATTTACAATTGCAGTCTAGATGGCAAAAAGACCTGAAGATGAGAATTTAATTAAACAAGTTAGAGACCAAAGGTCTATGCATATTAAAAGATTGTATAATGTATTGATAGAGATTGATTCGGAAACTGAACTAGTCAAGGATTGTATGATAAAGTGGGGACAAAACTTTGGACAACCTATTATGATGGAAACATGGGAGAGAATTTGGGTGAAAAATGTAAGATTTACGCAAGCGCAACATTTAAGAGAGAATTTTTACAAAATGTTTTATAGATGGCACCTGGATCCGAAAATCTATCATATATATACCCTGACCTCCAACCCAAATGTTGGAGATGTGAAAGTATGGATGCTACTTATTTTCATGTATGGTGGACCTGTAGAAAAATTAAAGCTTTTTGGAGAAAAATATGGTGGACACTTCAAACCATTTTGAAAAAGCGTATTGAATTTCTATCTCAGCTGTTTTTGTTAGGGATCACAAAAGACTGTACCACCCTGGAGACGAACTTAATTTTGAATTTGATCACAGCAGCAAGGCTGTTGGTGGGACAATACTGGAAGAAACCAGAATTACCATCCATTGAAGAATGGACTTTGAAAGTCATAAATATGGCAGAAATGGCTAAAATATCTGCATATTTGAAGGACCATTCAAATGAAAAATATATGTTGGACTGGAAAAAATGGATAGACTACATACAAGAGAAACATCAATCAAATAAAATGTATCTTGCTTATAGTTAAATCTTGATATACCGAGTGAAGAATGTTTACAAATTCAAAATGATTGTATTAAGTTAAGTAGCATTCAACTTGAATTTTTCCTTTGTTTACATTTACAAATATATACTTAATAAAAAATTTATTTAAAAAAAAAGTACATTGGCTCCTGGCTGGCCTGGGCCAGGGCCAAGGCAGAGGGGGGCGTTCCCTCACTGTTTCCAGGATGGCTTCGTGGGCCACATGAAACCACTTCGCGGGCCGCATCCGGCCCCCGGGCCTTGTGTTTGACATGTCTGCATTAGCAGCTGATTAAGGTGATACACATCTAAGAGTCTTCCTGTTACCTTCTCTTTTAAGCATCAACAGCAAATCAGAGCTTCATATTCAGTGTGAGTAATGGAGGTGTAAATTGCTGCTGCTTTCAAGTCAGTGAAGAATATTATTCTCTGAGATAAATATCTGCCATTACATTCCTAAATAGTAAAGGTGAAAGATAAACAAGCCAGATACCAAAGACAGGAAAGCTTAGCATTGTGTGTTATCTTTATTTTTGGTACAAATTGTACTTGGATCATTTTAGTTAGCTAAAATTTATGATGAATATTATTTTGTTCTTCCTTCAATAAAAAGCAATATAATTTGGTGTGGATATGAAAACCACATTGTGTTCCAGCCTATATTTTTTTTCTTGTTGAATGAATACATTTTGTAGTTATATGAATCTATACATGATAGTTATACCCAAGCTTTGAAAAAGCAGGTAATTCTTTTCAGGCTTGTAAACTAGAGTAGTGTTGAAATCCCATTTTTGGCCAAAGGATTATAAAACTGAACAATGTAACATATATCTTGAAAGATAGGCTTTATTTAAATCAAATTTTGAATTATTAGGAAGAAGGCTCAAATTTATTTTTTAAATTGTTTATTAATTCCTATAATAATTATTACTAATAAAAAGGCATTTTTGTTCTTTGATATTACCTGGATAACATTTTATAATACATAGAGAGAAAGATATAGATTTCATTTAGCAGATTTTTATGGTTTTGTGTATGTGTGTGTGTGTCTTAAAGTTAGTGATGACTGCTAACATTTGTGTAAGCTCCAGTAGAAACATAAACACCTAATACCCTATTCCTTTTTAGCCAGAGTAAACCATAACATATAGAACACAGAAAAGGAATAAGAAATAGTAAGTCAAAAGAATTAAAACATGAGATAATAAAGAGAAATAAACTAACTAAATTTTCCATATGACATTGTTCATTAGCAGACAAGACCAAAAATATCGCTTTGATCAATCATGGATTTCATATAATGTTTTTAGTAAGATAGAGGTAGTAGAGGCTAGGCTATTGATTAATAAATGTGCTGTAGACTAGGTTAATTCTGGCCCAATATACCACAAAAGTAACCAAAACCCAGGTTTATTCCAAGTATACTCACATTATTCTACACAAATTGGGAATGATAATTTACAGGCTACCTTGCGAGTTGATTTTGAACTAACAATAATAAAATAATAATTTTTAAAAAAGACAATTTTAGACAAGTCAACACAAGAAACTTAAAATAACAGGTGAATAATAAGTAGAATCATCATCTCTATCTTCTTTTACATTCAGAATCTGGGAAATAAAAGGCTAACTCCAACATGTCTTCTGTATTCTTTTTATGAACATTAAAAATGACATTGGTGGAGTGCAGACCATTATATCATTCTTTTTTTGGAACCATCTTTATTACAAATTGGCTTGGCCAAAGGTAGGCAATTATTTTTAATGTTTCAAAAATCAGTATACATAGCCAGAGCATTTCTAATAGCATATGATGAGGTTCATGTTTTTCATATCTGAAAAGGATTGCTAGTTGCTCTTCTCCCATAATGAAGCACAGATAATGCAGTGCACCTCAATATACACATAAGTTGCATGTCCTTTTAGACTCCACCATCATCTTCTGCAATTTCAAAAGCGTGGTTTATTTTATAATGTTAGCTAGTTTATAAGAAGGTATGCTAAATCATGTAGGAGATGGAGTGACAGAACCTGGGGGTGGAGATAAAAGAGGGATCAGCCTAGAATCCCTACATCAGTGGTGGCAAACCTATGGCACGCGTGCCAGAGGTGGCACTCACTGTGGGCACGTGCGCCATTGCCCCAGCCCCACCACTGCCCGTGGCCCCCTCCTCACCAGCAGCCCCCCGGAGGAGAGTCGCCCTGGCCGCAGCCTGCACAGAGCAGTGCAGCCAAGGACATGGCAGCCGGGCAGCGAGGACAAGACTCCACCCTCGCGCCCCATTGTGTGCAGATGATGCTGTGGGGTATGGACAGAGGGTGTGGCCACCATGACGCTTCTGGGCTGCATGGGCGATCTGCTGTGGCAGGCTGTGGCAGGCTCCTGCGGGCAGGAGAGGCAGGGCGAGGCAGGGGCGAGGCAGTTTTTGGGCACTCGGTCTCTAAAAGGTTCGCCATCACTGCCCTACATAGTCATAAGTGGACTAAGTCCAACCTCCTTACATTCCATTGACCCTTACGTAACTCCAAGCAGGTGCTAACCATTAATGTGCATAGGCTTTTTAGTAATAAATCCGTTTAATTGACCATCACTGCATGCACCTGACCCGTTTCCCCCTTTTGAACACTCCCCTTAAACTTATGAATGTGAATGGGAAAAAAATGGCATAGCAGGCCTAAAAAAAGAAGATGGGAAAGGCGAGGAGTAATGCAAGAAAATAAATTCATGAGAAACAATGGAGAGTGAGAATAATAAAAGGATAAGAATAGTTAAATAACAAAAGAGACTTTTATTGTTTTAAAGGTTTTTCTCCTGTAAAAAGAAAAGGCGGCTGTTACGTATAAGCTGGGTTGACAAGATCAGAAATGAGGAGGTGATAAGCCGCCTGGGAAAGCCAAGGGAAATCATCAAAACAATTAAAAAACAAAAATTAGAATATTTCGGACATGTGATGCGACACCCAGAAAAATATGGCATACTCCATTTAATCCTCCAAAGAAAGATTGAAGGCAAACGAGATCCAGGCAGAAGAAGAACATCATGGCTTCAAAATCTAAGGGACTAGTTTGGACAAAACTCAGCAGCACTTTTTCGTGCGGCTGCTGATAAAAACAGGATCGCCAACATGATCACCAACGTCCGATAACGGATATGGCACAAGAAGAAGAAAAAAGAAAAGGAAGTGTAAAGAAAATTTGGTTTTAATTAATGAAAGATAAAATTGAGGCAAGAAGACCAACCTAGATAGATTAATTATGAAACTAGGAAAAACAGTAGCCATCTTATTAATTCAAGAAATTCCTTGTTTCCTCAGCATATCAGTTCCATTCTGTACATTGAAAGTAAGAATGTCCTTAACTCCTTCATGGTTTGAGCCATACAAGATAAGCATACCACAAAGACAATGTACTTTTGCCTGAACCTCAAAAATGTGATCCAAGAGGCATCACTGATAAAACTTTTCTTTGAAACAACAAGTACTCTTCTATCCCAGATTAAAATGATACAAATAAAGACCTACATCCCATGAAAACTGTTCATGGGTGGAGGGGCTTAATCACGAAAGAAATTAAACAAGGGCGGATTACTTTTTGTGATAAAAAAAACACATTTAATTTTGGGGGGGGGGGAAACTGCATTATTATGCAGAGTAGAGCTGCAGTGGATGCAAAATTGTCTTTCTGTTTTGTTTCCTATGTTTTCTTTTCAAAATACATGTAAGTAGTTTTTACCTCCAGTGGTAAGAAATAGTCTTTCAACAACTATTTCACTAAAATGTGGTGGCTGATCATAGGCACTGGTAGACCACAAAGGGATCTGGAGATCCAATTCATCTCCTACTTTCCTGACATTTATAAGATGTTTACGTGAAGCGGGAAAAAAAAATCTTAAAATATCCTTTGTGCCATAAACATTTTGTGTATTTTTTAAACAAATTGCTGCTTTTTACATTCGGGAACTAATTTTGCGTAATTAGGAGGAATCCATGTAATTGATCCATACATTACCCTGTAGTTGGTCCACTTTAAGTATTTCCCCACCTGGGAGATGTTTACAGAAAAGTCTCCCGTAAAGTAAGAAAGGATCCTGGAGAGATCCTTTTTCATGCAGGTAATAGGTATTTATTTGAGGCTTCACGGAATGCCAACATATTAAATAGTTGCTAGGCTATGGACTAAAACCTGCAAACTGCTACTTAAAATGTATTCATAGATCATAGTAGGAAGTTTAAACCTGCAGGTTGTATATTCTAAAGATCTAATGGCTGCTGTCTATTATAGGAATGCAAGAGCTACTTCAAAGTTTGCTATCACTAGATAAAACAAATATAAAAGTATTAGGTAGCCCAGATAAGTGGGTTCATCCATCAGGTTTCAGAATTGCTTTATGAGAATCTGCAAGGTTTATGATTCTGGCAAGTACCTCTAATGTAAATGCTAGAGCCATAAGGATAAAATAAAGCTCTCCTACTAATACAATAAATCAAAACTGTGCTCAGAGTTTAGCACTTGCATTTCAGCTCCTTTTATTTAAAGAAATCTCAATGGACTCTAGTGCAATAAGCCACTGCACATTTACAGTAATGTTTTCTTTCTTTCTTTCTTTCTTTCTTTCTTTCTTTCTTTCTTTCTTTCTTTCTTTCTTTCTTTCTTTCTTTCTTTCTTTCATTCATTCATTCTTTCTTTCCTATTTAAATGAAAGTTCAGTGGCTTTATGGACATTATTTTAGACAATATGTGCTTTGAAATAATGGAGTAACGTAACTTAGAAATTATATACTGAGCCATAAGACCTTAACATTATAAAACTAATGTATAATAAACTCCCTGATTTATTTTTCTTTTTATTGTATTATTCCTACAGGTCTCTAGTAAGGCAATATATTACTACTACTACATGCTTATTCAATATCCAAGTAAAGCTTTGCAGTACATACAAAAGGCTCAAGGGAAGGCAGGACAAGAAGCAATGGTTGGAAACTAACCAAGGAGAGAACCAACCTAGAACTAAGGAGAAGTTTCCTGACAGTGAGAAAAATCAACCAGTGGAATGGCTTGCCTTCAGACATTGTGGGTGCTCCATCACTGGAGATTTTTAAAGAAGAGATTCGACAACCATTTGTCCAAAATGGTATAGAGTCTCCTGCTTGAGCAGGGTTGGACTAGAAGACCTCTGACATCCCTTCCAACTCTATTATTCTATTATTCTGTATAAGCGTTGATTGGAAGTATCAGTTTTAATTACTCATACCGTCTATTTGAATTGTGCTTAACAAGTGTGGCAGAAAGGATTATCACAAGATGTCAAGGATGAAACTTTGGCAGCTATATGCCTCTGCATTTCAACTTGTATTTAGATTAAGGGGGGGGACGTGTTACTTTCAATGATGGAGAAACAAAACTTCTATGATTCAGTTGAAGACCATGAGAGCCTGAAACCTTTTCAAGGACACCAGACCAGGTGTGGATTTAAAGCAGATGGTTCCCAAAACAAAGTGAACTTGTTTATGTGGACTGCGTAAGATGTTGGGGGTTTGGCTGGGAAAATTATTGTTTAAGTTTATGAATTGGTGTTGGAACCTCAGAGTTAGTTTTGCTTTGACAGTACCACACAGGTATTCAATAAACAGTAAGATTTTCAGAGGTGGGATGAACCTGGAGTTTTATTTGGATTCTTGAGGTGGATGTTGACACAAGATTTATACTACAATAGTTTCTGATTCCTCATCCGATATCTCAAAAAATCCATAGAGGAATTCCAAAAAACAAAATCACCTTTTGGTTTTCTTTTTAGCCATAGGCAGTTGCCTCTCTATTGTACACATAGCCCCTTTTTACCCTCTGCTTTTCTATGACTTAACTTTATCTTAGCTTCCAGCAGACAGTCAATGACTCCTCAAGTCTTTATAAGCATTCTACTAGAGAAGCGTCTGTTGTGAATAAACTGTAACTTTAATTAACATACTGAGACTTGCTTAGATAAGCTCCAGGCAGTCTTCAACTTACAACAGTTCATTTAATGATTGTTCAAAGATACAACAGCACTGAATGGTCTCACAACCCATCGCAGCATCCCCTTGATCAAAATTTGGATGCTTGGCAATTGGTTCATACGTATGACCATCATGGTGTCCTGGATTCATGTGATTAGTTTTTGTGACCTCCTGACAAGCAAAGTCAAAGGGGAAGCCAGATTCACTCAACAACCGTTACCAACTTAACAACTGCAACAATTCAGTTAACAACTATGACAAGAAAGATCATAAAATGGGGGAAAAACTCAATATTTGTCTTGTTTAGCAATGGAAATTGTAGTGGTAAATTAAGGACTGCCTGAATCTGAACAGCCCTCCCAAAAATAGGAAGGAAGGAAGCTTAGAGATGTAGCAGTACTATAAATGTTTGTGGTTTTAGCTTATTCATTACATCAGGAACCATAATCTTCATGAGCTTTTTTTTAATCTCACACACACACGATTTGCTGCACACTTGCTGAAAAATGAAATGCATGAAACTTCTGGGGTGAGCATATGACATATGCCCTACTATAGAACTGGGCTACTGTTTTGTCACTGAAAGCACAAATTGAGCTCTGTGAAAGACTGGTGAATGCAAGCACTTCTTTCTAGGCTCACCTTTAAATTTTAAGTATAAATGTAACACATCTGAGGAATACAACTAAAAATATAAGCTGCAAAATGTCTACTGTAAATTCAGACCCCAAGTTCTGTACTGCATGTGGCATTTAAGAAACATAAAATTATCCTCTAGTCTAAAAATAAATACTGGCAATTATTGCAGGATCCCATCATAGGCATGCTTACCTAAGATAATGCACCATTGAACCAGTAGGGATTTACTTCTGAATAAAGATGGACATGCTTTCTGTACATTATTTGAATGAGCATTGTTATCTGGAAACCTGCCTAATTTTTGAAAGATGAAGATGAATTATAATATATATATTATATTATCCACAAGAATATCCACAAGAGACAACTCAGCATCCTCTCTCCTGTAGGACCTACGGCGGCTTTCCCCTTATTTGAAACTCCAGCGGCGCTTCCCCATCCCTTCCCGCTTTTGTGAAGGAGCGCCTCGAAACAAAAGCACAAGTGAAACCAGACATATTTCTTATGGGACTAATGGACAGGCAACTAGCAAAATGTTATGGAGCTTTATTTTTATATATGACAACTGCACCAAAACTATTATATGTTCAAAATTGGTAAGGCTCTTGATACTACCCACATTGGAGGAATGGTTGGTAAAGATGATGGAGCATGCAGAAATGCCTAAATTAACTTCCTTGAGAGAAAAGATATGATTGACTGGAAATCCCTTTTTGCATGAAATGGAAAAAAAATGCTCTGATGACTTATGGTTTTGATGACCTGAAAAGAATAGACAATTGAAAAACTAGCATAAAATTAGAGATACTTTTGTAATTATATTTGCTGCAGACAAAAATCATTTTTCTATTCCTTCCTTCCTCCCTTCTTCCCTTCCTTCCTTTTTATATTAATTTGTGTTTGTTTTGTTCTCTTTAAAAGTTTTAATAGTTTTTTTATAAAAACTCCAATATGCTTGATGCAAAACAGCATTATGTATAGTTGTAATTTTCTCCAAATTTTGTATATACTATGTGTATGTGATATATATAAATTTGATCCTGTGTTCTCTACCTTATCAGACTGGATTCCCACAGTGATAGTTATGTACACCCAAATGCACTAGATGGCAGCAAAAACCATCTGTATGTTTTAACTATCACATTAAACATAGCTGAAAATTTTACATGATAGAACCACAGACACACCTGGCAGCATTGTCTGTTCCCTCTTTGTTACTGCTGTGAAAAATGTGCATTGAAGCATATTATGATTCCCTTTCAGGGTGGACTATCCTAGGCCAGTTGTATAAAAGAAGTCAGCAATAGCAGGCAAAAGAAACTAAGGAGAGAGATAAGAGAATATAGAACAGTGATGGCGAACCTTTTAGAAACCGAGTGCCCAAACTGCAACCCCAAACCCACTTATTTATTGCAAAGTGCCAGGGCTGCATTAGTATTGTGGTGTCCTCAGGGAGGGCGTGGGGGGTGTGGCCCACTGGGTGGGCGTGGCTGCAGTGGTCACAGCAGAATGGGTGAGTGTGGCCGGAGCCAGGGCAGCGGGGGCCAGTCCCTCGCCATCTCCAGGGCATCCCTGGGGGCCAACGCCACTTGCTCGCTCACTTCCTGCCCTGTCGCTTCCAAACACCATGTGCTCGCTACTCTGGCGAACTCTGCCGGGGCAACGGTGCGCGTGCCCACAGAGAGGCCTCTGAGTGCCACCTCTGGCATGTGTGCCATAGGTTCGCCACCACTGATATAGAAGCTTACATAGTTAATCCTTGTTTGCACAATTACTGATAAGATGCTAAGTAGACAATAGTGTAAGTCTTCATACTTCTCTATCCTTGCAAACCATGCTTAGTTCTAACCCTGATAACATATTGGTTTCATTCAGTGAAGTTTGGTGTCTTGTCTTCTCACTTCTATCTTTTGGAGGAATTAATCACTAGCAACCAACCCTGACTTTCTCAGTCTGTCTCTTCTACTTGACCCATTGATTCTCCTTTTGTATGTTTGTTTTAAGATCTGATCCTTGTCCATTATTGGAGCATGAGCAAAACATCCCAATGAAACTCACTATTGAATTCTATCCATATTTATTCATTACTTATTTATTCTTGTTTTCTATATGTTTTCTTGTTTTATCACACACAGACACAGAAACAGACATAGACATTGACATGGAAATACACACAGACACAGACACACACACACACAGACACAGACACATACACACACACACATACCGGGAACCCAATTCCCACTGCATTCAACTTACTTTTATATTCCTTTTGACGTATTCAGTTCTGGCTTGTGTATACCCAAGTGTGAATGTGCATTCCTTTATAGTACACACAAACATTTTTGCTTTCCCCCCCAATCATTTTTTCTTTCCAGGAGAGCACATATGATCTACTACTTTCTATCAGCATTTGCACATCCTAAACTTTCTCCATCAATTTCCCCGTTTTTTAAATTAGACAACCTATCAATGTTCATACTTTCATTACTTGTTCTATGCTTTTTGTGTTTTTTTTGTTCTTTCGCCTTTTAATTATAGCCAGCAATTGTTCATTCCATTTAATCTTTCATATATTAATTTTCATATCCATACTCCTTATTTCATCATAAAAACTACTATTTACTGCAATAATACAAATTCTCAGCCAACAGCAGACAATGTCTGCATATAAAACTACATGTACGTTCACATTCCTAACAAACACACATCCTAATGTCCCCAGAAGCAGGCCTTATGTATTTACTCATAAATCAGTTAAACAAGCAAGGAGACATTAGATAAATGCTTAGCGTCATTCACTAAATATTCCATTTTTTTTCTGCACAAATGCTAGTAATCATATACTAATAAAAGAATTAATAAATAAATTACTCAAGATTTTAAATTATTTGAGATATTGCAGGAGAGAAATTTATGATATAAAACTGATACAGCGGAATATTTTGGTCCCATCTTTAGCATCCATCTAAAACACTTAAGTTATTATTGATGTAGAAATGTGTTCTGAATGATTCTAGATCTATGGGTGTTTGTTTGTTTTTTAACAGACAGACAGACAGACAATGTGATAAAAATAATATTAGTTATTTACAAGAACTCTGAAGTAAAGAGTTGGAATACTCCATTATAATAATAAAATATGAGTTTTAAAGAATAGTAACTATATTTTTTATGAATTTAAATTAAGACTCCCAAATGTTTTTTTATGCTAACTGAGCACCTGATAGGATGTTTAAAAAAAGGTTGAGAGTCAGGATTAGGGTTGGAAGTGTGAAATAATGAAGGAATTCCTTATATGTATAATATGGGGTTCCCAAATTTCATCCCACTTCGGTTTAGTATGCATTATCCATATCCCAAATATTGCTTTGGGAAGAATAATATGGTTCAAGTATGTGATTGTGAATTAGGTAGCCAAATATTTGGACTCTAGCATTATTTGAAGAATTATGGATGTATGGAGCATAAATTCTTTTACAATACTCTCTTAGATTAATGATTTGTGTTCACTCTCTTCTATGAGCCACCTGTATTGATGTAATAGGAAGTTTGATTAACTTGTATTGACAAGGAATAATGCTGTGTTTTCCAGATACTACTCTGAATGGGCATTCTGTATTTTCTACTCCAGGGCTTCTCAAATTTCAGGGTAAGTAACTTTTAAAAAAATACATTATTATGTAAGGTGTGATCAAGCAGCAAACCTCAAGTGAGTGAAAATTAGTTCATTCATTCCCCCCCCCAGTCTCATATGGAACTTCGTGAATTTTTATGGAAGCTTTATGTGTCTGTGAAACCCAGTTTGAAAATCATTGTCTTACTTGATAGACCACTTGGGCATTTGGAGGAGAGACATGTAGGGGAAGTAGACCACAAAGAAAGGACGAGAATGAGCCTCTTACATGGAAAATTTAGGCTTAGTCATTCATGCTGTTTGTTAAGGAACCTGCAATTTATTTAATGAACTTCGTCTTTTTGGACACCCCAAAGGTGCTTTTATTTTAAAGGCAAGTGGACTTTCTGGTTTTTCTTTAAGACATTTCACTTCTCATTCAAGAAGCTTCTTCAGTTTTAACTGACTAGTGGGGAATCGAAGGGATTAACTCACCAGTTAGTTAGAACAGGAGAAGCTTCTTGGATGAGAAGCGAAATGTCTTACAGAAAAACCCAAATGTGCACTTGCCTTTAAAATAAAAGTACTTTTGGGACAATTATGATCTGGATGGATGGATGGATGGATGGATGGATGGATGGATGGATGGATGGATGGATGGATGGATGGATGGATCAGTTGTGCCATGGATTTGACCTGGAACTGTCTGCACATAGAGTATGTTTCTTGACACTGAGCTTCAACCCTTTCTTTACAATAAACTTTAACTTTTTTGTTGAATGGTTTGTGGCTACACACATGCGCGTGCGTGCACACGCACACACACACACATGTAAAATCATAGAGAACAGTTCCAGTTTATATTGGCAATAAGGAGCTAGAGGGACCAAGGTCATGAGGACAACTTATGTTCCTACCCATAGTCTAAACATGGAACATGGTGTGACTTAAAAGCTTACATACAGTAGAATGGGAGAACGGCAGATCTAAAATAATTGTGGTTTATAATGGTAGCAGTACAAATTTTCCAAGGGGGGAAAAAACCAATTACTTAAACATGCTAATAATTTACATTTTGTGTGGCATACTATTGATCAAAGGACAATATTCTCTCTTTGATGCTTAAATTTGAAGATTATAAGCCATCATTTCACCATCATTTGATGTTAAATCTTGTATTCATCAAACCAGGTGTCATAGCCTGTGCATGCCAATAAAAATTTACATGAGGCTTAAAAATCTTCCATTCCATTCATGTGCCCTAATTTTAGGTATAAATGGAACTAATGTATTAAAGACAGAGCTAATGGAGAGATGAACTGCTGTTATTAAGCCAGACAGAGAGGTAAGGGCACTGGAAATGAAGCTGTAATGCCATTTTCCTGGATTTCCTTGGGCTCCTTTCGTATGACCTTTTAAATGAACATTAAAAAAAATGTTAAATGGAAAAAAATGAATGTTAGACAAGTAATGGAATGTAATGAGCCATAAGAATACAAGCTTTTTTTACTCAAATTTTCCAAGTGATGTAGAATTACTCAAAGAGACAAAGATTTATCATTCCCTCTTAAACACTAATAAAAATAGTTGAGCCTTAGAGAACTGATCCCCAAAGAAAAGGCTTTGCCTTTTGAAGAGCCTGCTTCAGTAATTTGTCTCCCCCCCCCGAATACTGGACACACGGGTGAATCTGAGAGACAAAAGATTCTGAGGTATGTGAGCGTGTACAGGTGGAGTCGCTGCTATAGGAGAACAGCAGAGTTAGCTGCAACCAGGCAGATCGATGATAGATAGAGAAAAACCAACATGGAAAGCTATGAGCTTACCTTTTGCACTCTGTCCCATCCCCTGGATGCAGTAAATTGAGGAAATATTTTTCCATTACAAATTACCAGTGGAGACTATTTTTCCATGGATCTACTTACTGCCCTTTATTACAGCCTTTTTTCTTTTGAGCATTTTCCTTTTTTTCTGTGAGCAGAATTTGTGAGCAGGAGGAAACAGAATAATGACAATAATTGTGAAGTGAGGGTCTCTGTAATTTTGATTCACAGTAATAATCTTGTGTGGTAAGTTGGCGTGAGAGAGTAATTGGCGTGAAGTCATCCAATAAGTTTCCATGGCTTTATTTGGTCTTCTCAATTATAATCCAGAACTTTAATTATTGCCTGATACAGGTTGTCCCCATCTTAGCCTAGAGGCCCTAGCCAATACTGTCAATGAATTTACTGCAAGAAGTACAAATAACTTTTCCAGGGGAGAAGCAGACATTTCTGAATGGAGACTGCTTTGGGTACTGCTTTGCACTGCCATGTCCAGAATGGGACAACTCACTGCGTCCATCTAGCCATGGCCATCTTGCCACGGCCAATTCGCCGTGGCCATCTCATGATTCAGTGACCAAGGAACTTTGGATATAAAAGAAATTAAACCATACCAGTTCTGGTTTAGACTGCCAGGATATATCAGGATGACAGACTAGAGTGAAAAAATCATATATTTCTTTTCTGTTGTTTTCTTCATTTTTTTCTCTCTCTCTGTCTCTCCCCTACCATTCAGAAGATAATGGCAAACTACTTCTGTATTGTTATCCAGTTTAATTTGGGGAAAAAAACCTTTCATTATTCCTTTGAAAAACAAACATCAGTTTAAAATCTGAAGTGTTCTGCCTTAGTAGGAATAAGTAGGCAAAAACTGTATTTCCTGAAGGCTGAATAAGCAGAAAGACAAGGATTAGTAAATATATGCATAAATAGAACAACCAACAAAACCTGTGCCATTTATTTATGCTCTTCTCTCTGATGATTTGCCTGCCTACCTGTTCATGCCAAATGCTGTCTTGGGTAGTTGTAAACTAGTGAATAATATCCTATTCGCTGGGAAGGAGGTTGCTAATATGGCCACAACTATGAAATACATGAACAGATGTTTCTGCATTATTTGAGTCATCCAGGGTCCACCTCAGACCACTCCATTATGTCAAGGAATAATCAAAGTAAAAACTAGCTATGGAAAATTTAGGAGGCTATCACTCAGGATGAATCTGCTGATCTCCATTTTATGGGTAATATTACATTTTGGGTTTGACCATGTTTTCTTGGACAAACCTGAAAAAAGAGCATATCTGAAAGAGGTTCATAAGAATAAAAAAACTATTCATGTTAATAACTTTGCTTTAAAAAGAAAAATTCAAGAGTAAAACCAAGAAAATCTTTACAGAAAAATATATTCACATAAAAATATCTAAAATCCAACTTGTATATAATCTATTTTTTTTTACATTTATTTATTTATTTATTTTACGATTTTTATACCGCCTCCCGAAGGACAGCCCAAATATAATCTATTTTTAAAAGACAGTTCAGTTTCCATATTTTTCACATGAATGTGGAAGACTGGGCATTCAGCAGTGCCATTTATATGGCAAAAGTTAAATGATCAACATAAAGGACAAACGTGAGTTTTTGAAAAATAAATCTAAAGGACAGCTTCCTGAAATAAAGGACTGTCCTTTATAATAAGAGATGTATGTTCACTGTAAGGGTAGGAGAACATTGGGTTAGGAAACCTATTGAGTTTTCTGCAGTTACAGTGAAATATAATGTTTAAAGAATGTCCAATGTCCAATTATTTGGAAAAAGCCATTTAATACCATTTAACTGCACTTGAAATAAAAATCACAAAGCAGCCTGTATTCAACCTTAAATGCTTGGAAGTGCAAATGGCTATGACTCTTCAAACACATCATTATTAGCAATAAAGTTATACACCAACTTTGAAAATGCTAAAGTTTTAAACTGTTGTGAAAATATTTTTATATTTGTTTTAATCCATGTTAACATGTAAGAACAAAGGTGAAATGCTGCATCCAGTGGAATATTCTTACATTATGTTCAAGCTTTTCAGTGAAATGCCAGTGTTCTGTCATGTCCATGTGTCTTTCTTCTTCTCCCCTCTGTTTTTTTTCCTTTTAATGTTTTTCAAAAAAACATACACTGTAACTTAAATTGTAAGGGAGGAAAGAAGAAAATTATGGGTGCATCCTTAACCATTCTCTAATTTTTGCCTGATTTCTGTTTAAGATTTTGCTTCCTTCCATAGTGCTAAACTTAAATCCATCCATGCTTAACAAAAATGAAGATGAAAGATAGTCAAAGAATTGGAAAATAGGAATTAATGAGAATTTCCACTAATGAGAATCCAGTCCACCCCAAACCTGGTGAAGCTCCAGGATTGCAAAATATGTAACATACGTTTTACCATTTGAGTTGTGCTCAAAGACAATTGGCCCAGTTTCCAACACTAGTGATACTGTGTGATCAGAATAGCTATCTGGAGAGCAGCACTAAAACCCTAATCTCAAAATGTCTTTGTTAGCAAAGGAATTCTTCAATTGTCAAACTGAAGTCAAATGTTTATGATTTCAGGAAAATAACTCTCAGATTCATTTTACTACATTGTAGATAGTATCGGAGATGTTTTGTGAGAACACGTGGGTGTTCCAAAGTCAGAATCTAATCAGAGCAGGAGTTAGTAAAGCAGATTTTATAATTACAACAGAAAGAAAAATCCATTTACAGGAAATGCACTATAGGAATGGGCAAAGCTTAACACCTAATTAGTAACTTCCTACTCGGAGAAGAGTCCAACAGCATCTGCTCTGTGTATGTGTGCCTGAGAATAAAAGAGAAAGGAAGCGGCTTCAAACTGACAATCTCTTAGACAAGAGCTAGAAGAGTGACAGACAAAGAGAGGACAGGGAATACATTCTTGTGGTGGAATGTAGTCTGGAATCCCAGGAGGAAGGAACTACAATCCAGAGGGCAAAGAGACAGCGAAGCTTGGAAAGAAGGCTAAAACTGTTCTTCCCTAGTAATTCCCAGGGTAAATCTGTAGTTGATCACATTAATATGGAACCAGATAAGAGAAACACTAATCAAACAAAGTGTAACAGGAGTATAGTTGAGGCTAGACGCGAGGGGTGGAAAAAGGCTTACTAATTCAGACGTTTTCAATGACTAATACTTAGTATTGTATATCAGGTGCCATGATGATTGCTGCACAATATGTTTTTATGTTCAATGTTGATTGTTTTAATAAAAGAATTTTATATATTAAAAAAAATAATGATCTTTTGGACAGTAGGGAAAACTGAACTTTTTCAGAGAATCTTTGGACAATGATTGATTGACACTGACATTGCTCTTGGTTTTGCATGTTATTATATATTTATTTAGTTAGTTAGTTGGAAGCATTGATATTGATATATTATTATTAATTTCTCTGTACAGTATTATCTACACTGTGGAGAGTTCATTATAGTACATGATTTGTTAATGCTACCATGAGCCTTGTGGAATCAACAGCACATAAATGTAATAAATAGTGGTAATAATAATAATAAAAAAAGAAAATAGTTGCTTTAATCTGGCAAGATTCTAAGAAACTACTCAGAAATAACTTTGTTCTTGGGGTCTGACTGTTCTTAACTTTCTATCTATACCCCACTTCCCCCTTACGGTCAGTAAGTCATGAAATGCTGAAGAGTCAATGCCATTAGATTTGAATCTCCAACAGTTAGGCCATGTATGCTCTCCTTGACATAAAACTCAGAAGGTAACTTCCTTGTGAAAAAATCCTATGCACATCAGCTCACTAGTAGGTTCTGCTGAGGCTTCTTCCTAATATTTAATTTGTAGTAGAATTTTAAAAAATATAGCTTGAATATGCTTTTGCTTTGGCCTGCACAACTGATCCTCTGCTGCTCTGTTTGCAGTTCTTAGCCTGGACATAAATCCAAACTGAATAGATCATATATTGCTCCGTTATTGCTGACCTGGATCTAGTACCCTACAGCCGCATGACAAAATTTCTGCACATGGAAGCCCTTTTCAAGACCTTAATTTTTACTGCTGACCAGGATTAAAACAACAATGAAACTTTATCAAGATTATAAAGCCTTTAAAGATCTACTAATTGCTTTTACTATCAACTGCTTTTCACACACATCCAGTTTTAGAAAGACTATTTATTCTCAGGATAATAAAACAAGAGAAAGCATTAAAAGTGATGAAATGATTGAGAATGCATTATGCGGCACTGGATATTAAGGAAATACTCCATCTTTTAATTCTTGTGTAAATGTAACGGCACTGCAGCCCAGATCAATACATAAGACAAATATGCTTGCTATCTATATCTTAACTGTTCTCAGTTCACCAAGTGATCATTAAATTCTTGATAATGAATTAGACACACATATATTAGTGCTTAATTAGATTGTGGTCTAATTAATACCTCTGCTCTGCCTAGAGAAATTCTCATCTGAATAGATAGGAAAGAAATGAGATTTCTCATTTCTTTCTGCTTCCTCCATAACCCCAGGTGAAGAGCCAATAGTGTTTGAAATCAAAGCTACTTTAGGTAGGTTAAAATGGCATTGCATCTCCCAGCAACTGCTGTTACTCATTTAAATCATTTTCTTTGGCAAGGTGAAAATCCAGAATAATTAATGATGACAAACACAAGACATATATCTGTTTGAGAAAAAAAAACCTTCCTATACCAACATCCCATGGTAGCACAACTTATGGAAAGTGATAGGGTAAAGAGCCATGTTGGTGGAGTGGTTAGAATGTAGTACTGCAGCCTAACCCACTGCTCATTGCTAAGAGTTTGATCCTGACTGGCTCAAGCCTTCCATACTTCTGAGGTCGGTAAAATGAGGACCCAGATTGTTGGGGGCAATATGCTGACTCTGTAAACCACTTAGAGAGGGCTGTAAAGCACTGTGAAGCAGTATATAAATCTAAGTGCTATTGCTATCCTACTTTATATTCCAATTATAATAATGCAGGTAAGGGTAAAGTTGCCAGAGTTATCCCGTGGTAAAATGGATGGCCAATACATTTATAAACAAACAAACAAACAAACATTTCCTCTGAATTAATATAGAACAACACCTTGTTGTTACATCTGTCTGATCCATTGGGTTTCTACTCTAGGAATCCAAAGTGTCCTTTTCTACCTTTGAAACTGTGCTTTGATTTCCTTCATTTTATCTCCCACCTCTGCTCAAGATTTTACTTCCTTCTGTAATGATAAAATTGAATCCATCCATGCTGACCTTTCTTTTCTGCCTGGCTTTTCCACCTTTGCTTTATCTGAGAACTTTTTTACTCTTTCTTATTTACCCTATTGTCTTCCATGAACTGATTTAACACCTCCATGTATCCCATGGCCCCATCTTCTGTCCTCTATCGAGCAGTCATCCTACCTGTCATTGTCCACTCTCTCTAACACATTATTGATCTCACTCTGCCTCTCTTCACATCATGTTACTGACCACTGCTACTCTTCTTCTCCCTTAATTTACGTATTCAAATGCATTACTATTATCCTCGTTCCCAAACCAGTTTTCCTTGAAAGAACTCTGGCCATTTTTACCTTAAGCCTGACACCGATCCACCTTAGTTGCCCTACAAACATGCCTATTTTAATCAACTGGGCTTCATCCAAAAGAGCTCTAGGAAACGTTCTTCTTGTAACGAGACCATTTCCATTGGGCTGCCTTCCTTATTTTCACCAATAGGAGAAGAGAGGATGGTGGCTTCCTACTGTCAATTGTTTTCATGGATCAGCTTCCGTAACCAGGAAAGGGGTAGGGGAGCACTGACATCCAAACCCTGTTCCCAAATATTAGTTTTTAGCCTTTATAATTCCAAAATATTTTATTATCTATAAAAATTAATAAGTTGTTACTTATTTATGATCAAATCTAGCAAATAAACTGGCTCCCAATGAAAAAGAAGAGTTCAGAGCATTCTCCTCAACATTAAAGAATAGAACCAAACCTATTGCTAGATGCCACCATCATTTTATGTTCTTCTTTTTTTAAATGTTAGAGCTATTCAGTGAGCAATAGGACATCATGCTATGGGTGCTCCTACATAGCCCCACTTCAGGGCTATCAGTTTCAAGGCTGATTGGAAATTCACAGTGTGAGGATGACAATACCAAGGTACAGTTTTTCATTAGTAAGTTACTAAAAATTTGTCTGTCTGGTTTGACCTTTAAATGACTTTTAAATGAAGCTGTTTTTTATCTTTTCATAATTTGCTTAATTAAAAAGTATCTTTTTAATTTTATAAAGCTTATTTTTGCCTGAAAACTGACTCAACTATTTCCCCACAAATAGAAATAAAGAAAGTCATGTTATGGAGCAACCACAGCTTGTAGTACTAGAAGGATAGTTGCTGCATTGTTGGTTAGATTTATAACCCATATTCTCACTACTAGTTCAATGCAACAATAAGTAGAGTCATTTTTGTCCTGCCTTTTGAAACTAAAGTCATCATTAGGAATGAATTTTTATCCAAACATGCAATATGTTCAATAATATTTTGATTCATGGTACTTAAAGGAAACTACCCAAGTCCTCCCCCTGGGCAACACAAATGAATTGTACTGTCATTTTTTAACGTATGCTTCCATTCAGCCATTTCAGTATTTTATAGCTCTATCAACTGGCTTGTGGTTTGGGTATTTCATTTTCTTTGCAGCTACATTTTTTTCCTCCAAGAATTGATGTTAAGGGATGTCCTCAGGTTTAGAGAAAAAATAACTTGATAGAAAAAAAATTAAGAGCAAAATCTGAGGATTTTTTTAAAGAAAATTGTATTGCAAAGAACAGCTGTTTTTAGACTAAGCAACAAAACACATTTTGTTTCAAATGAATGAAATAAAGATACATGCAATATTATTTGTATTGCACTTGTATTTATTAGAATACCATTTGTATCTTACTTGAGTTTAAACCTAGTTGTATACTACTTGTAGTTATATTTTTGATATTGTGATTTAAAAATATACCCCAAAGTTTTTAAATGACTGGGGTTTAAATCTGCCTAATGATTTCAATATCCAAAAGGAAGTGGTAAGACTTTTTTTTAAATTCAAGACCATTTTTGCATAAAAAACAAACCAATGATTAAATTACTAAGCTTGATAGCTACAGCAAGTGTGGCAGGTGACAGTATCATTGGTATCAATAGGCTTTGGTGCAATTAAAGGGGTTTGACTCATATATGTATAAGTAACTATACTCTGTACCATAGTATCAAGATGTAAGCATGAGAAATGGGGCATGCACTGAGATGATGTGCCAACCACCTAATGTCACAGAGTATTGTGATTTGCTTAGGTTAATATGCAGGTAAGAACACCTGTATTTACTTTGGGCTCCAGCGATAAGCTGGGATCCTACCTGGTGTATTGGCTGCCTTGTGGCCTAGTTGGATCTCTCTGCCTGGATCCAATCTGGAGCCCCCATACCTTTTGTTGATGGGTGACTACAATCTCCATGCCCTGGATAATGGGTCTGGGAAGATGTAGGATTTAATAACCTTCAGAATGGGCCCAACGCATACATATGAACACAAGTAAAACCATCTGTCTTGGGGCAATTGTTGGATGATCTGCACGTGGAGGGTATTTCTCTTTACCCATTGCCATAGCCAGATCAGTTCTTGATTTGGATGGGTTTATAGCTACCTTGGACTTCTACAAGGCAAAGAAACTGCTATGGTCTGCCTCAGACATCTAGAAGGATTCCTGAGGGCACTTCGAAGATTCCCCAGCAATCTGGTAAGAAATCTGATAACCACTGCATGGTTAACTGCTGGTAACAAGAAGTGACCCAGAATCTTAACAAGCTTCTTAATAAGGTCTCAACTTGTTCTTTGATCCTGATTGACTCGTTTATTGAGGAACTTCAGAAGTTGTAAGAGCAGAAGTGATGCCTAAGGCCCTATTTCAGACTTAAAACTGAACCTGACTGAACACGAATACAAGCCAAGATTTGGGTATAGCATTTGTAACTTCTCCTTATTATGTCAGTGGACTGCTAGCCATTGGCCTTGTTAAAGATTTTGAATTCCTTTCTAAAGAAGAGTAAGAAAATATTCTGCTTGACCATTTTGTGCAGTGTTTGCTAGTGAAATTGCTCAGATTCACTTTAATCTTGGGTCTTTGTTGCTGAGTTTATACTGACGACTAAGGCAATAGCTTATGGTATTAGTTGGAACTCCTTTTCTCTTATGGACACCAGCAATATGGGTCTGCATTATCTAGCATGGCTTCTGTCACCAATGAGATAAACCCATACCATATATGGCTCCTTCTGCAGGCAGGTGGGAATATGGCTGGCTGGATCCAGGTAGTGGTTAATCCTTAACTGAAAGAGGAACTGTATCTGTGTTTAGAAGCAGGCTGTAGTGTACTGTCTCCTCAGGAAGCCTTTCTAGACCTAAGCAATTTGGACAACTATAGTCCAGTCTCCAACCTTCCCTTTCTTGAAAAAATTGTTGAGAGTATAACAGGACAGCAGCTATGGTTAATCTACAAGAAGCATATCTGGATTCATTTCAGCCAGAATTCAGTCCCAAATGTAGGATAGAAACAGCACTGGTTGCACTAGCGCATGACAGTTAGGACTCAAATGTACCTCCCCTGGTTCTTTGCACTTCTTAGTGATATTTAACAGTGTCAGCCATAGTATCTTTTGTAACCATCTACACCCATTGGAAATTGGGAGTTCTGTTCTGTTCTATTCTTCAACGTTTCAGCTACTTCCAACACAAAATGTAGGTTGTCTCAAGGTCTGCCTCCTCTGTTCTTTTCTTTTTAAAATCTACATAAAGCCAGCAGGGGAATAAATAGAATCATCAATAAGATGATATCTAATTTTACATTAGGCACAGTTTTACATTAGGCACACCTTAGGCACAGTTGATGATGCTGTGAATATCTCGTTCCAGTAATTGAGGCTGTCAGGTTTTGGATAGAAGGAAACAGATTCTTGGCTAGCTCCATTGTTTCCCATTGAAGGGGAGGCACAATTCCTGAAGGAGCAGGTCCACGGGTTAGAGTTTTTTTTTCCTGAACTTCTGGTTTTTTAATTGTTCAGACTTTCAGAGGATCTTTGGTGCTTGACATTATTTTGCTGAGTTGCTCAATTTTTAATTCTATAGAGATGGCTGTAGCAATGGATATTGATTATAATTTAATCTTGATGCTTTGGAATTGATGTTTGCTTTTATGGTGAATATTTTAATTTGTTGTTGATTGCTGTTAAATGCATTATGCATTTTTCATAATACATTTATGCTACACAATGAATGTTTTTAATTTTGCAGTAACCAGCATGAGTCTGCATAGGCATTCGTTTGCTCAGTCACTCAGTCAATTGTTATGCTTCTATTTTCAGTGTTATGGTATGGCTATAACTTTGAGAGAATACCAGGTGTTTTATGAAAGCAGAGTCAAGTAGAGCCAACAGATGGGGGTCAGTAAGATTATTTCCTATAGAGGCCTGATGTGGTCACTAACAACTTACTGTCATACAGTCGCTGTATAATGCTGTCTGTTCCTAATGTTCAGAAGTAGCAGGAAAAGAGCTTGTCCATGAGGCCAGAGCCTCTATCTATTTGAATGTTTGAAGGCAAGCTTTTCTAAAACCCAGAAATCTGCTTTAGATCTGCTGAGCATATTCCAACTGAACACTGCTGCCCACCTCTTTGTAGTTGCTGCATCTTGCCTATTTCCCCATTCAAAGCTAGAATCAAGCAGGTTCTCTTACAAGTTTCTTTTTTAAATGTGAAACAAATACTATAGATTTTTTTTTAACATTTAGAATGCCAAGTATTGATGACACCGGTTTCAAGAGGATACCTGCTGTTAGACGCAAGACAACAGCACCATGAGAATTTTCCTCAAGCAAAGGCATTGATTGAACAGTTTGAATGGATAGAACAGTAAACTTACTGTTCTATTTAAATAAGAAAGGAAAAACTATTCTTGGACTTCTCAGGCATCCTAAGTTCTATTCAACCTGAAATTGCACTCTTTCTGACTGAGTAGCTATATTACAATAAACTCTTGATTTAACGGATTGGTGGGGGCAAGCAATGTTCCCCAAAGCAACATGTCTGCAAATTCTAAACAGGGTACCACAAGCATAACATGGCAAATAAGATTTTATGTGTGCAAATTTTATTCCTGTGGCATATGCACATAATGAAATGGGATTTTATGACTGCATATTTTTAAACTGCAAGTAGGGTTTTGCAAACATGCAGAAGCATATAGCTTACAGATAGATTTTGTCTGTGACTTAAAGCCTGTTAAACTGAAGTCCATTAAACAAATGTTATTGTATGTTATAATCATACTACTACACTGAAAAAGAAGTACGCTCTAATCTTAATATTAATTAATATTCATATTAATTTTTCCCATATGTGATTTGGCCTGGAATATGGCATAGGAAACTTTTTGAAAAGACATTGAAAGACTAGACAAAAGAACTTTTTAAAACCTCCCATATTGTTGCATATTAACTTAATTTGGTTTGTGTAATATCTTTCTTGAATGTCAAATTGCATTGGTAGGTAAGTAATGACCGCTGATCAAGAGTTTTATTCAAAAGGTGATTTTTTTAGCATTGGGCTTAAATATGAAATCTGTTGGCTCAAATCATGAGTCATACCAAATGAAGAAAGCTGCAATGCATAAAAAATTGGACTAGGAATAGTAAAGCACACAGCTCACTTTCTCTAAGCCTAAGTAATTTTTTGTGCATAAAATGAGTATAAACTATACTCCAGATTTAAGACACTTCAAGTTTCATAGGAATGGTGGAATATAAATACTGCAAAGAGAGTCAGCTTGGTCTATGGTTAAGGCATAAGGCTATAAACCAGGAGAAAGTGAATTCTAGTCCTGCCCTAGCCATGAAAGTCAGTCTCTCTCAGCCCAAACCCACCTCACAGTATGGCTGTTGTAGGGAAAGGACTATTATGTACAGATACTCCTTGACTTACAACCAAAACTGAGCCCAGAATTTCGGTTGCTAAGCAAGACAGTTGTTAAGTGAGTTTTGTCACATTTTACGAACTTTCTTGCCACAGTTGTTAAGTGAATCACTGAAACTGATACATTAGTAACACAGCTTTGTTACCTCCCCATTGACCTTGCTTGTTGGAAGATTGAAAAAGGTGATCACATGACCCTGGGACACTGCAACTGTCATAAACATGAACCACTTGCTAAGTATCTGAATTTTGAACACATGACCATGGGGATGTTGCAACGGTCGTTAAGTATAAAAAATAGTCCTAAGTCACTTTTTTTTCAGTTCCATTGTAACTTTGAATGGTCAGCAAACGAATGATTGTGTATGTTCACTGTCTTGAGTTATTTATAAAGCAACACAGGCAGGATAAAATAATAATAATAAAATAAAAAATGAACATTTTACTTTTTAAAATTGCCCATTTCATCTGTTTAAACATTTTTTTTATTCTTCAATGTAGTCTAGAGAAGGAAGCGGAATCCCTGAATATTTTATATACCATGCCTTTAGTTCAGCGGTTCTCAACCTGTGGGTCGTGACCCCATTTGGGGTCAAACGACCATTTCATGGGGGTCGCCAAACACCGCAGTCCGCCATTTTTTTTTGGTCGGCCATTTTTTTTCTCTTTGCGATGCGGGCCGCCGCACATGCATGATGCGCCCCGCCGTGCCACGCATGCGCGATGCGCCCCATTGCACCGTGCATGCATGATGCGGGTCGGGGTCGAGCCCCGGAAAAGGTTGAGAACCGCTGTTTTAGTTCAATTTGTCACTTAGTTATTCCTGAAGGCACAAAACCTATTTTAGGTGATCAATTCCTCCTTGGGTTGTTTAATCATAACCCTTGAAAACTAAGTTGAGCAAGGTGATGGTCCAAACCAAAATACCTGCCTACCCAGAAGTAAGTCTGATTAAGTTATGTTGAGGAAATTATGAAAAAACATTTTCTGACTTGGATTTCTTTGCATATTAATCCCATGTGTTTTGAATGAGATCTTACAGAGAAATGATTGCTTGTGCACACATAGACTTGTTATTTCAAAATAGGAATCCTGTGAAACTCTTTCCTTCCTAGAGGTGAAAAAGCTCTTAATGGAACCAAATAAGGAAGTGTCAGCCAGAGTGCTGCAGGAGGCCTTTGGTGAGCTAGTTAGTTTAATTCATTTGCAGCACTAAACCAGGGGTTCTCAACCTTGGTAACTTTAAGACTTGTGGACTTCAATTCCCAGAATTCCTCAGCCAGCAAAGCTGGCTGAGGAATTCTAGGAGTTGAAGTCCACAAGTCTTAAAGTTGCCAAGGTTGAGAACCCCTGCGTGACTAAACTCTTATTTTTCCTGCACTACAAAGAATGAAAAAATCACCATGTCTAGTTAAGGGGAGGAAGCAAAAAAAAAAAAAAAAGACAGCAAAATGATAGAGAATGAAATGCCGTTTATATAAAACAGGGAAAGAAAAAGCTTGCTTTTATCTATTTTATCTGTGGAAGAAATCTTTTCTTTGATGGAAAAAAAAACCCTTTAAGTGAATGCAGTGACTAACCAAAGCAAGTAAAACAGTGGGAAGGAAAGGCACAAAACTGAAATATTAGCGAGCATCTTTTATTCCTGGTGTCGCTAGGAAAAAGGTTTTCTGCTTTCCTGCCTCTGCTATTTTTTTTTAAGCATTCAAGGCAAACTGAGAAAATGGTTCATACTCTATAGTAGCTTGAGTGAGCCCACAAATCTTTTACTATTTAAAAGTTTTGGCAGAAGGAAAGATGCCTATTTTAGCTGCAGTGCAGGTCTATATAGAGAGTTTCTGCTTATGGGCAGCAAAGTAAGATCTATTTATAAATGGTGATTAAGCAGCTCAGCTCATCACTAATTGGAAACCTGTTCTTCTGGTAACATCAGTGGGGGGATTCAGACGGTTTGCATCACTTTGGCAGAACCGGTAGCTAATTTTTTGTTGCCCAGGCCCAGAATGGCCTTTCAGAAGCGGCATCCACACAGAGAATCAATTGTTCACATATTTGAATCCCACCACTGGGTAACATCCAGGGATTGACCTTTCTAATCTAGCAAACCAAGTTACTTCATCTCCAACTCACCATCTCATTTTCAACTTGTCTCTTTTACATTAACTGTTTCACTTACAAAGATGAGTTTATGCCCTGAGGATACTAAACTTGTTTGTATCAAATCATATTTCAATGTGAAGTCTATGCATATGAAACAGATCAAATAAGTATTCAAGGACAACTAATGTCTTGTGTCAGTACTGAATATTTTCAAGTATAATTTTAACCTAAATGACACAGACACTTCTGACCAGGCTTTTTGACAGCTTCTGTATGTATAGTGTGTGTAACAACTGGTTTTATGGGTGGGGGGGGGGAAAGGCTTCCAGATAAATTGTTAACTCCACACTAATTTTTACTTGGTCTGTAGGTATATGTGATCAACAAATTAAATTGTTGTACATATAGGATCCCCATGTCCTTGACATTTAACTAAAATGCAGCAGAAACCTTAGAAGATTTGTCGCTTGCTGAAACCACACTTAATAATTTAGTTCAGAAGCTCAAACTGGCACAAAACATTATTGTATAACAGAAGGTTAGCTCCCTGTTGGCAATCTGGAAGATGTCGAAGACAGAATTGTTCTGTAGAACAGTTTCCTCAGACGTGGTCATCTTTTATTTTTTATTGATTAACTAGGACTTTGGAGTTTTGATTACTTTTTAATTGGTCTAAGTAAAGGGTTTTAACTTTCACTGTGAACGTTTTTAAATTGCCAGCATTTTGTAAACCACAGAGGGTTGACTCAGATTGCGGGAGAATATAAATAAACTAGCATCCACACATTCTTAAAAACAAAACAAAGCAAAGCAAAACATATTTCACCTTTTTACATTTCACACAGCTTTTCTACAATTACATTAGCTCACCTAAGCAATTAAAAACAGACCAGATAATTATTTATTAAAATGAAAGATATAATTAAAATGAAAGATATAAATATAATTATGTATTAAAATGAAAGATATGATTAAAATGAAAGATATGAAATGAAGACTTATCTTGTCAGTGCACAATGAACAGTAAGTCCATTAATTTCTGTAAGACTTGTTTCTAGAACAATATAGATAAGAATCCAATCTGGGTCTGTCACCAGGACTAGAGGTTTAGTCTTCCAAACTTTCAGACTTGTGCTGGAGCCCATCCTCAGGGAACTTCTCTCTAGCAGAGAGTATGCTTTGAGCTATTCTGTGTGTAGTATTTAAATGACGCCCGGTTTTGTGTGGCTTTTTAGTAATTGATTGCGATGTTGATAGCTGGCTGGCACCCCAGTCAACAACTGGATGACTGGCACCACAATCAACAATCAAAAAACCACACACAACCAGACACCATATAAATATTGCACACCAAATAGCCCTGTAAGAGAGAAGTTCCCTGAGGATGGGCTCCAGCACAAGTCTGAAAGTTTGGAAGACTAGACTTCTGGTCCCGGTGACCAACCCAGATTGGATCTTGCAACATTATCCTGGGACACATATATTTGCCTACATTTGTGAGAAATATACAAGATTACAAAATTCCCCCCTCCCGCTCCAAATGGCTTCACTATTAATGTATGCAGGTTTCTGCCTTTTTTCAATTTCGTCATCTTGGCTTACTTCTTTTTCCAGATACATATCATCAAATCCAACAATTTATCTACCTGTTAGGGGTGAAAATGATAGTTATAATATGTAGCTCAATATATGGAACTCGATGATGTCATCATCACCATTTAAGGCAGGGGTGTCAAACTGCCGGCCTGTGGGCCGGATGCATCATAGCAAAATCGTGTCCACCCCATTGCTGGCATTGGCAAAAAAGTCGTGATACGTTGCAACACGTCACATGACGTTGCGAGTTTGACATCCCTGATTTAAGGTATCTGCTGACTTCCTTCTTTTGCCTGAGATGATCATGGATACATTTCATAAAGAGTGTGCTATTCTTTCTTTTAAAATGCCAAACCTCATAGAGTCAGTAATTCTGTCCTCTCTCCCTATAGCATCAGCCAGTTCTGGGGTTACAATGGCCTAATAATTTTCTTGTGTGACACAGTGGTGTCTGTTGTGTTTCTATGCAGCTTGCACACACTCTAAACATTAACTTACATCCTGATTTTTAAGACGAGACTAAGAAAGAAAGACCTTAAGGGATACATTTTAATTTTAGTGACACCAAAATAGCTTTATATGTCTCCCAAATTCTTGTAGAGTATTTGTAGAGGGCTAATTGTGTCCCTTTTGTTCTTCTTTGCCTATGGATACAAGCTGATAAAACTGTACTAGATTTTTTTTCATTGGATTTTTGCTTACAGTACAGATATGTCACATTTATTCTATTTTTAAAGAAAGCATCCTGAGGGTGTGAGCAGGCTGGGAGTTTCTTTTTGACTGTAAACTGTTTCAAGGAAGCATCAGTCACCAACTTGGCATCCCATCCATGTCCCAGATGCAAGGCACAACATGATCCTGTGTACAGACTCTCCTAGGTCACAAGAAGCATATCACTGATATCCTTTGTAAGATGCAGATAAAGCATCCATGAAGAAAACAATAATTTCACTGTGGGCTTGCCACTTATAATAGCAAATAATCAGAACAACAATTTCTTAATTGTTGTTCACCCCCCCCCCAGACAAGGCATGCTAAATGTTCAAATGCTCCTAAAATTTTGTTAATGTTCACATATATCAAATTTGTGTAGAACAGGGCTTTTCAATCTTTTCACCCATTGTACCACTTTTAGGATATGGCAACATCCGAGTACCACCAGTCGCCTAGTAAGGTGTCAAAAACTTGATGACCAAAAGAAAAAAAAAAGGAAAAAAGTGATAAAGTACAGATAGTCCTCGACTTACAACAGTTCACTGTGACTGTTCAAAGTTACAATGGCACTGAAAAAAGTGCCCCCCCCAAGCCACAGCTGAGCAAGACATCTGCCTGCCCACTCAGCAGTGCTCTTCCTCCTGTCTGAGGTTTTCATTTTTATGAGCATTTCTGTTGAGGATTAGCAGCAGGGGTGGGGTGGGGAGATGTTTCGTTTTTATTCCCCCTGTCTACTTGGTGGTTGCAGCAGGTTTTGGTCACTTCACATGACCCTGGGACACTGTGACCATCATAAATATGAATCAGTTGCCAAGCATCTGAATGTAAATCACAAGACCCTGGAGATGCTACAACATTCCAGCTGATTGGTGCTTCTTCAGGGCTCAGCAGAAGCACCAGGATCAGTGCCGAGCTCCAGCTGGAGCCTAGTGCTGATCCTGGCGCTTCCACTGAGCCCTGACAGCCCTGCAGCTCCAGCCATCTCTCGCTCAGGCTTGTGCGGTGCTGCCACCGGTTCAGCTCATTCCCCTCCCCTACAATTTTTCTAGGATGGTCGCTTACCACCTGCCAGGTGCCAATGTACCACGGGTGGTACCCGTACCACTGGTTGAAAAGTCCTGGTGTAGAATATCTTTTCTAGGTTTGCTGACAGCCGCTGAAGGATGCTAGTGCAATAGCATTTTTTCTTATGGTCTATAAAACAGAACTGGATCACGCAGACCTATTTATTTATTTATTTGGGGGCCTTCAAGTCAGTTACTTACTGACTCCTGGCGACTTCTTGGATTAGTCCCTGAAGTTTTCTTGTCAAGGTTTTTCAAGAAGTGGTTTCCCCTTGCCTCCTTCCCAGTTTTTAGTCTGATGCCTTAACTATAGCAGCAGACTAGCTCTCATGCAGATAGGTACTTGGGTGACATTCTGAAAGGGATCAGTGCATCAAATCTCAGACTCCATAGTAACCTCCTCTTCAGAACCTGAGAGAAACTCTTTGTCTCTGCCTGTCTGTCTGTCTGTCTGTCTGTCTGTCTCCATCCATCCATCCATCCATCCATCCTTTATTTATTTAAATTTCTATGTCACCCTTCTCACTGAGGTGACTCTAGGCAGCTTACAGTCATTCAATAAAATACCATGTAAAACATTTAAAACAATAAATAAAGAAAATAAAACTTTCATCATTTGTTCCCTCTAAAATGCTAATAAGCTTCCCTAAATATCTCTACATCCTGTTTTTCAGTGGTGACCTAGAGCTCTTTCCATTTTAAACTGAGTGTCTGCATTAGCAGCACACCATTTCCAAAAATCCCTCTTTCTTATTTAGGTAGCATGATTTCGGGACTGAATCTCCTGGCCTTGGGAAGATTCTTGATTGGCTTTCGTGTTGAACAAGTGGTGAGATACCTCTTGCCTGGGCAGCTTGCTTAATTTAAAAGGTAGGAAACAGACCTGTCAATAAATTGAGCCCTAAAATTTGGTACGGTAGCTGTCCAAACTGTATCAAATGTTCAGCTTGAATCAACTGTCTTAGAGCTTAGGTATCCTTAGTAACTTCTTGGAATTTTGTGCAGTGAAAATTCTGCAAACTCTATACAGTATTTATGCATTTTTTTCACAAACTAGACCAAGTGCTCAAGAGCAAAAAAATGTCCATTTAATTACATCACAAATCATCCTCTACTTTCAGCATATCAGTGGCTTTGACCTAATTTGGCATGCAGATTCCTGTTTCCTGCCAACATATAAAATGATGAACAGTACATCATATCTATTGGTGGTGGATATGTTTCAGAAAACAAACAAATACACTTTCTCATTTTTTAAAATTTTTCTTAGCATTGCCTCCACCTTCTTTTCTGACATATTTTTTGGGGAATAAATATATTAGTTCCACCTGTGTCACACCACATTTTATTCTTACAATTTTCCCATTCTTTGCCAATTGTGTACATCTTTGGAAATAGCACTTAGAATGGTAAAACAATCTGCCCATCATACATTTCACATTTCAATACAGTCACCTCATAGCTATCTTTCATCAGATGTGTGTGGCAGTTGTCACTTGTAGTTAAAGGCCTATGACAGCAACAATATTCACCTGAGGTCAATTTACTTTTGATGTTTTTGACCTTATAGAAACAATTGTTACCTGGCAAAACACACTCTGTTTCACGTTGAGGCCTGCCTGTGACAAAAAAAGTATCAGCCTCCCTCCTACTCATTACACAAACTCTTGATTGTTAGACCAAAGTGTTATTCAGAGACCTGTACCTGTGAAAAAAATTAATTATAGTCTACGGTGGCGGTCTCTGGCAGTAATTTCTTATTTTATAAATGCTGAAGAAACTAACAAATAGACTAGACATCCTACAAAACATGTCTGCTGTTTGCTGGAATCTATCAAATGATACCATTTATTTTTTTTTGCCTTCTAGGATTTCACCATCCTGGAGTCTTAAGCCTTGTTGTTTGCTTACTGTGGATGTTTCGATACCACATGTATCTTGTTGGTTAACCACTGGGATTTGTTTCTAGCATTTGCCCCTTGAGCTGTAGGATCCACTTCTTCTGTACTGTTGCTTGCTTGCTGTAGTCCCATAATCATCTATCAATGCATGAAGAAAGAAGAAATTTTGTTTTTCAGGCAGCTTGTTGCAGAGGGACACCAGGGAAGGAAGTAGTATCTCGAGATCACCAGCAGGTTTCTTTGCCTAACAGAGAACCTCTGTGGAACCCCGGGTCTTTTGTAGTAGTAGCAGTAGTAGTAGTAGTAGTAGTAGTAGTAGTAGTAGTAGTAGTAGTAGTAGTAGTAATGTTGGAAGAGATCTTGGAGGTCATCAAGTCCAACCTCCTGCTCAGGCAGACAACCCTATAGCATTTCAGACAAATGGCTGTCCATTTCTTCTTAAAAGCTTCCAGTGTTGGAGCATTTACCGCTTCTGAAGGCAGGTTGTTCCACTGGTTAATTGTTCTGTCAGGAAGTTTCTCCTTAGTTCTAGGTTGTTTCTCTCCTTGATTAGTTTCCTTTCGTTGCTTCTTGTCCTGCCTTCAGGCACTTTGGAGAATAGCTTGACTCCCTCTTCTTTATGGCAGCCCCTGAGATATTGGAACACAGCTATCATGTCCCCCCTCGTCCTTCTCTTCGTTAAACTAGATATACCCAATTCCAGCAACTGTTCCTTATATGTTTTAGCCTCCAGTTCCCTAATCATCTTTGTTGCTCTTCTCTGTATTCTTTCTAGAGTCTCAACATCTTTTTTACATCGTGGTGACCAAAACTGGATGCAGTATTCCAAGTGTGGCCTTACCAAGGCATTGTAAAGTGGTATTAATACTTCACGTGATCTTGATTCTATCCTTCTATTAATGCAGCCTAGCACTGTGTTGGCCTTTTTGGCAGCTGCAGCACACTGCTGGCTCATATTTAAATGATTGTCCACTAGGACTCTGAGATCCCTCTCACAGTTACTACTATTGAGCAAGGTACCCTCTATACTATACCTGTACATTTGGTTTTTCTTGCCTAAATGTAGAACCTTACTTTTTTCACCATGGAATTTCATTTTGTTAGATAGCGCCCAGTGTTCAAGTCTGTCCAGATCTCCTGTATTCTAAGCCTGTCTTCTGGAGTGTTGGCTATTCCTGCCAGCTTGATGTCATCTGCAAATTAGATGATTTCCCCATCTATCCCCTCGTCCAAATCGTTGATGAAGATGTTGAAGAGCACTGGGCCCAGAACAGAGCCCTGGAGCATCCCACACTACACACTTCCCTCCATGTAGATGCAGTTCCATTGAGGACTACACAGAGTATGGCTGGTCAGCCAGCTACAGATCCATCTGGGGGTGATGCTGTCTAACCCACATTTTTCTATCTTATCAAGTAGTAGGTTGTGATCTACTTTGTCAAATGCCTTACTGAAGTCCAAGTAAATTATATCCACAGCATTCCTCTGGTCCACTAATTTTGTCACTTGGTCAAAGAATGCAATAAGATTTGTCTGGCATGATCTGTTTTTGACAAATCCGTGCTGACTTTTAGTAATGACTTTGCGTTTGTACTCTTATCTTTAACTGACACTTTACCACAATGGCTCCTTTGTTCAATTCTGGGAGCTGGTACAATATGGAAATATATAAATGGAATAAATAATCCCAATTGATCAGAGATTATAGAGGTAACATGATAATGTCATAATACTGGAACATCAGTGAAATTAGATTATAAGATACTATCACAAATAGCACATTGATTCCTGCTATTGCCACCCCTGTGATATCAGCCCTTCTTGCCTTACAAACTTCAGCTGAGAGGATAGCCTTGCAAATACTGGATGGGACTTTGGCCTTCATCCAAAACATGGCTAGCATTATTGCTTTTTCTGCATAAGATAGCTGAATGTGAATAAAAAGCCCCCAGCAATTTTGATTCCTAGTACTAATGTGTACCATGTCAGCAGGATTTGCTAGGCAATCTAAGGGTACAAAATACATCTCTGTTCCTTTTTCTTGCTTCCTAAAAACGTAAACTAATTTCTTCGGAAGGGGGAAATGAGAGAAAAGGACAGACTTCATTTTAAGATTATTTCCGCCCCCCCCGCTGAGATGTTCTAAATATGGGTTATTATTATCCACATAATATGAAGACCTCTGTTCAGAAAAGCACCACAGGCAAAGATAGAATCTTTCACTCTAAACTTTAATAAAAATTTGTCCTATAAGATGACCTCTGACCAATTATTTTCTTCCTATCAGGAGAAAGAGAAGACAAAATGGGAGCCACGATGAACCCTACTATCAAATCTTTAGCCAAAAAATAGCAGCCCTAACATTTTCAGCAGTTATCCATTTTTCTGCAGTGAATGAAAACAATTATGAATTAGTTATAGGCCCCTTTTGAATTTGTGTTGAAAGGAATTATCATAATGATAATTTCCTATGGAATATATCAGCTTGCTTTGTCCCATAGTTATTTCTCTTTTCTATTACTTTGGCCAAATAGGTTTCATAAGTTTTTGAAACACCCAAACCTTTGATCAAAATTGCTGTTGAAATACCTAAATAGCTTGTATGCCATAATACACTTAAAAGCCGTATGCATACACTCATTCTTATGCCAAAGCTATTCTTATAACTCTGGGAGTAAGTTAACATCTTCAGCTAATAAAAGACAGCTACATTACTGTCTTGAAATGCTGGTGGGATCACAAGCAGTTCCAACAGTGATACTCCAAATTATTGAGAATAATTAAAATACAGCTAGACCTTGCTTAATGACTGCCTTCTTTAATCACCATTCAAAGGTATAATAGCGTTGAAAAAATAATTTTCCAACTTTTGCAGCATCCCCACAATCACATGACTGAAATTTGGGCATTTTGGAACCTGCGAGTAAAAATGACAAGTAGTCAACTGGACAAATCCAGAAGTAAAACCTCATGTTGTAGTTGAGTGATGCTTAACAACCACAGTGAAAGTAACGTTGTAAGTCTGTTGTGGTCGGTGCTGTTTCTCTTAACAAGTGATAGAGTTGCCGGTGCCAGTGGTGGCGGTTATGTGAGAATTCCCTGTAATTCAATTAATATGACTGAATCCATTCATGGAAAAATGCATACAATTTTTAGGCTTCCCCCCCCCTAGTAGTTTGAAGTTTGAAGAAGTTTGAAAGTAAGTGATTTTGCTCTGATTCCTTATCGTGGTCAGATCACATCCAGTTGAGATTTAGGATTGAAGCAACTAGTGCTCTGTGTAAGGATTGGAGATGTATCAGAATAATCCACCCAAGGAAGATGATGGAATCTAAAGGAGTCCAAAAAGTCTGGAACATTTTCTTCCTAATAGGACTGACATTCCTACAGCGGTTCTGACTGTTCTATAAAACATAGAAATTACCAGGGCAGCAGACAGCCAATACCAACCCCTTGGTACCTGTCTCAGTTGAGGACAATAAAACAAGTCAAGACACAAACATAAGTGGAGTAAATATGTAACTTGAATCTAATCAAACTTTAACCTCACAGCTGAGTCCATTTCATTACAATATTAAAGACAGAAAGCATTTTCTTCCTTCCATCATTGCATTCTCTTGGTGTTGGCCACAATTGCCTCCTAAATAAATTATCCTTCACAACAGGATATTCTAGGCAGTATTCAAAACAAATATCTATTCAAAAATAATAATGCAGTTCAGTTAAAAAAAAAGTAGCTAATGCAAATATTTCATTTGCACAAGCAATACGAGAGATAATATAAATAAAAAATGCTTCATAAGACAATGAACATTCTGTAATTATATCCTGCAAAACTCACTTTGGGAAGATTAAACTTATTTCTAACTGGAGATATTGGGAATGAACCTGAAAGCAGATGGAATTCAGTTCCTGAGCAGTATTCCTCATCTCAGTGCTCTATTGTTACAAGGTTGGACAAAGATGTCAAGGTCAATTTCACTCAATTTTTCATTTTTCTATAGCTTAAATTTACTCTGTCCCTCAACTGCATCAGGTTGTTGGTTTCTTTCTAAGCAATTTCTTTCTAAAATATCCATGTCCTATTGCCCCCTTCAGGGCAAAAAGACTGGAAGTGGAACAGAGCAAGTAAGTCTACAGGAGGGCTTGGTAGGATACAAGTCAACTTTGAAAAGCAGATAAAAAAGTTAAAATAAAGCACATAAAAACAAAACAAAATGAATGAAGAATCAAATGAAATGAACACCAAGCCAGTTTTCATTGTTGAATACATACTCAAGACGGATTTCAAAAAATACAATAGAGCTCATTCAGAAAAGAGCTAAAGTTAACAATGGATTTAAGCAAATACTTTTTGTAAGTGCCTATACTAAGTTACTAAAGATGTCACCTGTTGGCATCCATCCAACAAACTGGCAACCTTTCTCCCCTATCCCACCAGATTAGGTCTACAATCAGCATGCTATCATAGAGCTGGGCTTCAACTTTTTGACTAGTTATTCTCTGAACTGACTAGAGCCTGCAGTTGTGGCTGGACTAGTCCTTTTAATGAGTTATGGGATTTGTTTCAACTTGCATGCGGTATGCCAATTAGGAGTTTGAAATGCATGTTTTCCTAATGCTTCACCTTATTACAGTACAGTTCCCCCATGAAAACAGGTATACATTTTATTGCTTGTTTTGCTTGAACGGTACATTTTTGCCTGTACTACTTCTAACACTCTGTTTCAAGCCACAATCTCTGTCCTAAAGCAGATTTGTGTAACATTTTGGTTTTTTTTTTGATCATAATTTTTATTAGTTTTTTACACAAACATAAGTCATTCAATAGTTGGTAAACAGTGTGGTGTCTGGGTTACATTTGTAAAAACAAATTAATTTCTATAGTCTGTATTTCATATATTAATTTTGTTTACTTTTCTCTTTCCCTAAAAACATCCTTTTTTGCAAACATTGCATTAATACAATTCTTATTGATTTAATAACTGACAATTTAGTATATATTTTTTCCGATATTTCTAAAAATAATCATCATATTAATACATTTTTTTTCTTTCTATTCATTTGGATTGCCTTATCATCAATCCTGTTACAGTCCTTATTTTACTTTATTTCTCTCACCAAATTCTGAGTATTTTTACTGGTAGCAATTAGTTACATCTACGTTGACAGACTTGATTCTATTTTTTCCATATAAGCCATCTCACATTTCTTAAGTATTAAATATAAAAGTAAAAAGAGAGGGGAAGAGAAAAAGAATGAGAGGAAAAAAAATACAAAAGAATAGAAGAAAGCAGTTGTCACAGAACAGAGAAAATAACATAGTACTTAAAATATATATCTCTCCTAGCTTAGTAGTATTTATTTTCTCGAATTTTTAATTCTTTTTAATCATAGTTAAAATATATTTAATCTTTAAACATTCTATTCAATAAATCTAGTCATCTAATCCCTTAGCTCTAATTCAAAACATTTTATATGTATTATATATATTTTTCTTGAGTTCAGTCACCTTTAAATATCTAAAATATTTCATCCTTCTTAAAGTGTTCCAATATTCCTAAACAATCATCATATTAATACATTTCTTTTCTTTAAAAAAAGAAAATGAAAAAGAAAAGAGTAAAGCAATAATAACAAAACATAAGAAATAATATAGTACTTAGAACATATATCCCTCCTAGATTAATTGTATTTATTTTCTCGAATTTCTTATTCTTTTTAATCATAGTTAAGAATATAGTTACTCTTTAGACATTCTGTTCAAATAAATCTAGTCATCTAGTCCCTTAACTCTAATTCACTTATATATATATGTACTTTTCTTGAATTCAATCACATTTAAGTATCTAAAACATTTCATCCCTCTTAGAATGGTGTGTTTCAATTTTTTTCAATTTCTTTAACCATATTCAAACACATGTTTCTTTTTTAAATATTCTCTCTGATATGTCCCATTATCTTTTTTCTTAATATCTTTTCTTTGCTCCGAATCTTTCTTGATCAATATGCTTTGCTGGATCCAAAGGTTTTCCCATATGATCATAGGTGTTTCTGTAGATGTAGAAAGTAAATCAATATCTCTGTCCTGCGCACTTGCACTCTTTTTTCCATTAGAATCCCTTCTCTTGTCTTCCAATTTGTTTTGTGATGTTGAAGTATAAATTGTCTTTTCTTCCACTTGAATTAAGTCATACTTAATTTTGTAAAAGTCCATCTTTAAGCCTTTTCCCTCTGATTTATATTCCATCATCTCTGCTGTGTTCTCCTGAGGATTTTTTTGAAGTGAGCTGAAATTGGAGATAAGTTGACTTATACTTTCAAAGTTGTTTTGTATTCTTTATGGTTTAAGATCATTGTCCTTTGAATGGATTGCAGCATATCATATATTTCCTCTTGTAAAACATCCATTGTTTCTGTAAATATCACTTTCTCTGAACAGCTGTATTTTAAGATTTTAAAAGCCACAAATAAAAGTTTTTTAGCTCCTCATCCACCAGGTGTCATTATTGGATCATTTTTCAGTTTTCTTTTTCTCCTTAAAGAGTTAAATTCGCCACTTCCAATAGCCAAAAAGGGGGCGAGAATCCCTCCCCTTTTTTCACTCTCGGAGGTATTTTTGCTTCTTGGGAGTTTTTTTTTCAGGAAAATAAGTAGGATAGAGAAAATTAGTTCTTACCCAGCTTCAAACACAGTTTACAATTAGTTTAGGTAGAGCTTCTTGACTTCCATTTGCTTACAGCTAGGGCTAGACAAGGAGTTAGCTAGCCTTTCTTCTGTTGGTTTCTGGGAGGCTTCTCCTGGACCGATTGGAGAGACCGCCATCTCTCCTAGGTCCCTGGAAGTACCTTCCTTCAGTGCCACCTCTCCGAGGTGGCTTCTGGCCCATTTAGGGTCCCCAAACAAGAAGAAACTCAGCTGAAGAGCTTGGCATCCCGAGTCTCCCAGCCAATGATGCTGCTGGCGGAAACAGGAAGTCCAGATTTGTGCAACATTTTGACTAGCTGCTGCATTTTGTACCATGCCTTTGGTTAGAAAGATGAAAATAAAGACAAATAAGTTAATCAGATTAGATAAGTCCATATTCAAAGATAATGGAACACGTTCTTCACCTTGCTATTTATTGCTGGATGTATAGAGACCTGTAGAAGCTGCCATAATGCTGCTCTGACCTCTGTTTTGGGTCAGTATCAATGCATTTCCACAATTATCGATTTTTCTCATTGACTGTAGATAGAAGTTAATGACAGAAGAAGCAAATGCCTTTGTCCTAAGAGTAAGCATACCATAGATATATGGGACCTGTTTCTGTTTTCTTAGGAATGAATGAATGAATGAATGAATGAATGAGACATAATTAGTATTCTCTCATCAAATTCTTCCAGTCAGTGACATTGAATTACCCCCTCCCCCCGGCTCAGCTACATCACTTGGCTTGACTAATTAAAGCGGCTGACTTCTTCTCCCAGAAGGAATGCATTATCTCAAAGGATCAAATGCAATGAAACTTTGCCAGTCAGCCTTCAGCATTTCTGTATTGAGTTACAATTGCCACTCAAGGTTGCAGACAAAGAACCTAAAATAAATTTGCCATGTAAGAGAGCTGTGTTGCTCAAAATGCAGGCTGTTTCCTTGTAGGACCAGAGCAGGAAGCTATGCTTCCTATGCCTAGAAAGATTGATCAGAGCAAATGTATTCTCTGTCCCTGATTAGCCACAGGCAGATGGAGATAGCCTTCTCTCTTCTTCATGCCCTTCCCCAGCCTGTTTGACCTTGCTGCAGAAGTGGCATGATAAAACTACATATGGACTCCCTATTAGTCCATGACTTTCCATTTATTTTACAATCCTCAGGCTACTCTGCAGACAACATTCACGAATAGTAAGATTTCTTTCCACAAAACCCAGCCCTTGGGTTGTTAGAAAATCAGGTGACGTTCCTGTAATTCACTAACATAGCAATCTCAGTTGCAGAAGGAGGCTCCAGAGATTTTAAGACACTTTCACATTCCAAATTAATCGCTGACATGTGCCAACTGGCAAAGATGTTAGTAATAAAATCACTTAGAAAACCATATCAGGGGTTTTCTGACCACACTAAGAGTCTATACACATACAGACTGGAAGAATTGTGTGTCTTGTTTTCCGAATATCTGATCTGTTGTTAGAAGAGCTTCAAGGCTTGCAGTACAAATCATTTTCAGTACATAATGAACATTCTAAGAGTTTGACTCCCAAAGCGAATTTCCATGTATTGGAAATATATGAAACATAATATTAGTGCAGGCAATTGGGGCAAAAATAACTGATACTGCTTTGCTTTGGGGAAACATTTTTGCTAATTTTCCTTCCTTCCCTCTGCATTATGCACGTGAGAAAATAAAGCTATTAGGCATGGTAATATGAAGAGAGTAATAGTACTTTTCCTTATTTAGTTTGGGGCTTCTTGTTTTACAGCCTTGTGAAAATTCAGTTAAGACCAAAAACAATGCAAAGCAAAACAAAATCCATACAAGTTAGCATTGTTAGGGATTCCTTGCCCTGAAGCTTTTGAATATATTGGAACCAGAATAATCATAAGAATGGAACAGAACAGAACAGAATAGAATACTTTATTGGTCAAGTGTGATTAGACACACAAGAAATTTGTCTCCAGTGCATAAGATTTCAATGTACAAAGTAATAATAATGATAATACAAAGGATAATAATCATAATAATACCATTAGAGAAGGTGGTGGAACAGACGAGAATAATAATAATAATACTACAGCCATACTACATGTGTAAATATAGTTAGAACTGTAGAAATGATGTGCTTAGTAGAGTGATGCCATGGGGGAAGAAACTATCTTTGCGTCTAATTGTTTTGGCATGCAATGCCCTATAGCAGTGGTGGCGAATCTATGGTACGCGTGACAGAGGCGGCACTCAGAGCCCTCTCTGTGGGCACACACACCATGCCCAGAGATGGCAACCATCCTTCAACCAGCCGCCTGCTAACTCGCTGAGGTCCCACATGGCCAGATGCATCCCAGCACCCATGCGCTCGCTGGCCTCTGTGTGCAGAGGCCGATGGTGTCAGGCAGCCGCCGCCCCGGCCCGTCTCACCTTGCCCTGTGACAATGGCACCCCCGCCTTGCCTCACCTCACCCTGCAGGACAATCCTCCTGCTCACCGCCCCACCTGCCAGAGACCCCTTAGATCTCCACCAACCCTGCCCGGCCCCCACAGGCATCCCTCCCCACGAGCAACATCAAGGTGATCACACCCACCTTGGCCACACCCACCCAATCTGCCATGACCACCACAGCCACGCCCACCCAGTGGGCCACACCCACTTGGCACTCAGCGATAAATAAATGGGTTTTGGTTGCAGTTTGGGCACTCGGTCTCTAAAAGGTTCGCCATCACTGCCCTATAGCAATGTCCCAAAGGGAGGAGTTGAAACAGTTTATGTCCAGGATGCGACGGGTTTGTAGATATTTTCTCAGCCTTTTTTATGATCTGTGCAATATAAAGGTCCTCAATGGAAGGTGAGCTGGCCTTCATGACATGCAACCTACTTTTAGAGAGATTGCTATGCTGGCCAAGTTCAATTTGACAGAATAATTCTTCAGAAGTGAGAAATGGAAGTTATATTTCACTCTTTTCTAGATTCAGAAATCCATACAATTTGTTGGAGGTATGAATCCAATGGCACTGACTCTTTAGCACCTGATGACCTACTGACCACTAGTAATCTTTTGGGCCTTTGTTACCAGTACATTTGCACAGAGTACATAGTCTAGGATTCCTCTCTTGGTAGGACATAGGGAAATCAAGATGTGATCAGAGCACACACACCGCAACCTCTTCTCCATACTTAATCTATTATACATGAATGGAAGGTAAATGGTAAAGCCTTCCTCACAGGGCCTAGGACATCTAGATGTGGCCAGTTTGGCTTGGCCAGCTCACTGCAGCCAACTCACCACTGCCAAGTTGCCTCTGTCAACTCACTGCTATCAAGTCGTCAGAGGACAACTACGCATGGCCAATTCACTGCAGGGGCAACTTGCAGGCAGCTGAAAGGAGAGCTGGCAGGTGGGCAGAGCGCAGAGTACTGGTGGCAGACAGAGGCTTCCCATTTTCATGGTCCCACCAATACTGCCACGGGGCATTTGGCAGCAGTGGCGGTGTGTGGGCTGTGCAGTGGCAGTGAGTAGGGTGGGCCATGGGGAGGTAGCGGCAGCTGGGCACATCCCATTTTCACACATCCTATGACCAGTGCCGGGCTCCTGAAGGTTTGTGTGATAGCAGTGGTAGCAGCAGTGCTGGGGTGTTTGAAAATGGGATGTGCCTGGCCTCTGACTCTTCCATACTGCCTGCCCACCACTGCTGTCCCCACTGAATGTCCCAAACACTACTGCAACACCCCGCAGTAGTGGTGGTGGGGGATATTGAAAATGGGATCCACCCGGCTCAATTTTAAGTCATAATAATTAGCCATGGTATAAAAAGAATACCAAATACAGCTAAATCTAGTTTTCACCAACATCAATTCTTTCTCTTATAAAGAAATAACTTTAGAAAGTATATCTGCACTGATGAGGAAAATGTATACATATGTTGCTGCCTGAATACAACTGCTGAAATATTATGCAATAGAATGAAGTTGTGTTAACTCAATAAAATGGGACCTCCAAGTGTGATTTTTCCTTTCTAAAAAACGTGTCATAAGCTATCTTACCAAATGCACTTTTTCTATTTAAGCAATATTATGTGGGTGAAACCATTCATAAGCCCTTATTGATGGTTAGGTGCATTATTGATCACAAGATAATAGATTTGGGAGTATCTTTCGGAATAATGCGACTGCCTCCTTTTTGTTAGCAGAAGTTCACTCACATGACTGAGCTTCAATATGGATTGTCATGCTTATGGTGATCTTTAAATCTAATGAACCAGCCAAATGTAGAAAACAACTCACAGACCCCCTGCTGTACAGTCTAGTTTATGAACTTTTGTAGAACTGTGATTAACAAGTTTTTGCTTGTTTTGAGCATTCACAGTCAGTCAACTGGTCTAGCCAGAAGCATAGTCCACCTACCCCATTCAGTAGGATTTGTTCCTACATCAGCATACTTAGGACTACAGCTGAGGAATCATTTAAATGATACCTCCTCATTTAATCATTTATTGATTTCTGGCCTACATATTGTATGACTTAGCTTTGAAAGATTAAAAAAAACCCTTCCACCCTTGTCTGTTATTCTTTGAATCAATTATTGATTCACATCTAAATATTGAAATTTAGCATATTCAGAGACTGCCAAGTGAATATATTGGGGGACGTAGTTGATTGCATAGTTTTGTGGGTGGGACATTAAACTTTGTAACTGGGTAATTTTTAGTTGGAAATTCAGACTTGGTTTCACTTTTGATTGTGCTGATACTTTGTAACTAATAAACATGTTCTTTGAGGAATTTCCAAGCCTTGGAGTTCTGCTTTATTTGTCTCTGTCTGTCAGAACCATGACACTAGATCCATTGGGCTTTTTCTATTATACTGTAGATGATTACTTGGCTACAGCCATTCCCGTTAGGCTGCAGCAGTAGAAAAGATGGAAGGAAGCATCATGTCTTCTCTTGAACTATTTTCATTGCGGCTGGTCATCAGAAGAGCTAAGTCAATTTACTTAGTCTTAGATGTGACCACTAAAAAATGTGTGTGAATGTGGCATCTCTTTTCAACACTAAGAAGTTGGACCTTTTCCTAAGAACATGCTGTCCACGACATCTTTTTGACATACTGTTTGTTTTTTGAATAAAGGGATAAACAAGCCAAATATTTAAATATTTTAGAATCATAGAGCCAGAAGGGCTACTCAGAGTACTGAGTTCAACCTCCTGTTCAGTACAAAATCCAAATGAAAGGAGCCCAGAGAAATGTCTATCTAGATTCTGCATAAACACAGTCAATGAAGGGGAAACCACTATTTCTGTGGATAATTGGTTCCATGATCATATAACTCAGATTTGTTTCTTAGGGCACAAGCAAAAAAAAGGCTTTCCTCTTCTTATACCTTCCTTAACCTCAGAGGTTAACCAAGTGCAAACCCTTCACTCTGAGGGAACATTTATTAGGGATTTCCTCTTAAATACCTCTGGTCAATTCTTTTTAGTTCTCCCTGAATTAAACCTAAACCGAACCCATCTTGAAAAGACAAGAGTGATTCCTACATTTCAAGCAAGACCTCTGGAAATTCAATAGAAAAATACTACAGGTAGTCTCAACTTAGGACACAATTGAGCCCAAACTTTTTCTTGCTAAGTGAGGCAGTTGATAAGGGAGTCTTGCTCCATTTTTATAATCTTTCTTGCCACAGTTGTTAAGGGAATCACTGCAGTTGTTAAGTTAGTAATGTGTTTGTTAAATGAATCTGGCTTCCCCATTGACTTTGGTTGTCAGAAGGTTGTCAAAAGTGATCACATGACCCCATAACTATGAGTCAGTCGCCAAACGACTGCATTTTGATTACGTGACCATAGGGATGCTGCAACTGTCATAAGTGTGAAAAATAGTTGTAAGTCATTTTTTTAGTGCTGTTGTAACTTTGAATGGTCACTAAATGAACTGTTGTAAGTTGAGGACTACCTCTGGTCAGTCTGACATAGGGCAACCTACAAACGTTGCAAGCAAACAAGCCAAAGAATAAATCAAATGATGGCTTCCGGTTTGCGATCGCAGCGCTGGCGGACATGCGGGGAGAGCACTCCGCCGTCTGGTTTCCCTTCGTCAGAAGACCCTGAAAGTCACCCTGGAGGGGCAATCAACACTGAGGAGGACCCTCGATAGATTGCAGAAGGGTGGCAGCCCTTCCGTTTGATCCGAGGCAGCTCCTCTGGATTGATGAAAAAAAGATTGGCCATTAACATGGCCGATCACTAAGCCATACCAGCCAAAAGCCAAAAGCACTATCAAGCACAACGAAAGCAAGGCAAAGGAATCAGGTGAGACCTTACCTTACCTTTCTTGCATCCCAACTACTTTCCTGTAAAAGCCTTTGGAAATTTCTCCCCCCCTCTTTAACTTGGCGGCTTCTGCCTACTTTGGGAATATAAAGCTATGGAAAAAAGAACAACTAAACTAAATGACTAAATAATTGGACTTGTAACTTTCGAACATTTGGGGTCCCAAAAGCTTCCTATTCTTACAGGGACCTATTGCCTTACCTATCTGCTAAGCTGGGGAACAAAACAAAATATTTTTTTTAAACTCAAAGCTTAACTTGAGTTTGGGAAAAGACTTTACATGTTACTGGGGACATCTTGTGGCAAAATGTGGTACAACAAGTGAATTTCTTTTTGACTGGGAGACCTGTGAGATTAAGATTTGGCCTTGGCACTATAAAAAAAGATAAGAACTTGAAACAGCTGGGTGGTAAAAACAATTTTTATAGTGGAGGTGGACATTTATTGACTTTTATTAAAATAGCCTCCACTAAAGGACTATCTGTAAACACCACAGAAATGGAGGAATACTACCCACAACATAACTACAAACTTATACTTGAAAAAATCCTTGAGGCCACTGAGCTAATGAATTCCAGACTGAAAGATAAAGGCGCCACCTTAAAGCTACAAAATGCAGCCCAGATTTCAAATGAGGAATTTACAATTCAAAAGGCTACAGAAGAGGAAGGAATTAACATTAAAAAGGACTTTAACGAATACCAGCTACATCCTACGGAGATCCCTGACAACCAAACCTTAACTAAAAAATCTGTAATGCCAACAGTAACAGAAACTGAAGAAACCAACACTAAGATGGAAGGTGATGAAAATCTACATGCGGAGCACACTGAGAACCTAAATAACCCATACAACCAAAAAACTACAACACTGAACATGACTTTTTACTTAAACCAGCTGAAATCAGAAGAAGAAGACGACCAGACTGAACTGATGACAAATATACTAAGCCAAATATGGAGATTTGAATTATTAGCCCAACAATCTAATGATTATGAAGGGGCCAGTTCCCTGGAAAAATTGATAATTGGATGGTCTCCCTTGATTCAAATGACATGTGTAGGAATGAAGGGAGATCCACCTGAGGATTTAAAGGCACTGCTATGGAAGCCTGCTTGGCACAAAATGAAAGCTAGAGTTAGACTTAAAAAATGGGATTTCTTTATGTGACCTATAATGGAAGAGCTTAAAATCTTACTTAATGGGCTAAGGAGATTTTAAAAGATACTAACTGATTTAATATTTAGGATCTAGACCTATAAGGGAAATAAAAAATAGTTACTAGAATAATAGTTTTGAATTATAATATAGAAGTTGGATTGAGACAATAAAGGTTATTTTATTAGTAAATGATGAGGTATTAGGATGAGAAACAGAATATGTTTGTGAAACAAAGTAAGAATTTATCTGAATAAATAATAAGTATATTTTAGACATGACAGCTATTTTGTAATGAACTAAGGGAATTTTGGGCTACCCGAAATTTAAATACTATGGATATTAAGCTAACTGGAATACTGTAATTGAAATTAGGTAAAATTCAAAAACAGGACATGAAAGTGTATAAGTTAAAATATATTGATAAATGTCTTAACAGATTGAATTATAACTAGCAATGTATTAATTTGAATGTGATATAATAACTAAAGGAAATAGAGAGGAAATTTTTGATGATGTAACCTGACATATGTATGAAAGAGCTTGTTATTGGATTATGGATTACCCAATCACCATGTTGCTTCCTTAACACTTGGAGTTTTGTAAATTGAAAATTAATAAAACTTGTTTTAAAAAAAGAATAAATCAAACGATGCGCTGACACATATAATTGCAATGACTTTATGCCTACCTAGTGCAAGTGCCACCATTGCGGCATGGATGATAGTCACAAACCGGAACATTACAGTTGTCAATGTTCTGTCCTTCCAACGCCTCCTCTATAATGAAGAGTTCGTGGGTGTTGACTTGGAACTCTCTGATGCAGCCTCTGAAGCCATAAATCTGTCCAGAACTTGGATGAATGTTTATGCGATGAGAAGGGACATTTCCAAGAAATATGGACCCAAAGGTAACCTAAAAAAGATCATCCAGATAGAAGTTCCAATAAGAACGGCTGTCATTGTACACTGTTTTCTGTTCATAAAAGAAAATCTGAGAGAAGAACCCCAGTCAAGTAAATTACTCCTGTCTATGGGATTGTTTCATATTGTAGTCCTCTGCAGGGTGGTATATTCCAGAATTGCAAAGACAGGCCACCCTCCCTTTTAGTTCTGAATCTATCTGGCAGGGTGTCAGAAAATACAGACATAAATATATTACGATTCTTCGATCAATTCTTTTAAGAAGTCTTCTTCTCTGTTTAAAGCAACTGAAAAGAAAAGTTCAGCAGGCCTGGTCCAGACTTATGCCCATTCCAGGCTTTTCTGCTGTGTGGTATAATAATAATAATAATAATAATAATAATAATAATAATAATAATAATAATAATAATAATAATAATAATAATGATAATTAAATTAATATGCTGTTTGACTCAGAATGGTTTGGGCAGGAAAAGCATGGGGAGCCGAGGTTTGGCCTCATCCAAAAAGCTTTTTTTTTTTTTTTTAAAGTGGAGTCCGGTCCATTTTCTGCATAAGTGTGAAAATGTCAAGGGGATAAAAGCATTATAGAACCTGACTGTTCTAAACAACAATAAGAAAAGAAGCAGCAGATATTCCAAAGCATTCAAAGTAGAAAATTAGCAGCAAAGTGCTTTACTTTTACCTAAAAGCCCCATGACAAATCACTTATTAAAGAACTTGAGTACCATATAAATAAAAAGAAAATAACTAGGATTACATAAGACTTTGTCCGGGAAGGAGGGGCAGTTAGAGCTGAATCTACTTCCCAAATTAGCAGCTATATTAATAAATAAAGCCCTACACTTTCTGGGCAGCCAAACTCTAAAAAACAATGACACAGCAACAAAATTAACTTTGTCTATGGAGATCCTCAGTTATTCAGGTCATAGTTTTCCCAAAGGTGCTTTTTCAAAAGTCAACTGGACTTTCTTTGTTTTTCCTTGAAGACTTTTCATTTCTTTTCCAAGAAGTTTCTTTAGTTCTGAAGAAGAATTAAAGAAGCTTCTTGGATGTGATCTTCAAAGAAAAACAAAGTCCAATTGCCTCTTGAAAAAGCACCTTTGGGAAAACTAACTTTGAGTTTCCTTAATTTTTTGTGTCCTAAATAGCATAGCCTAATCAACTAATATTTAGGTCTTTATGAGCTAGGCAGATATAAATAAACTTAATAAACAAATTTCATTAATTGTTTGCTTCTATGTTTATTTAACATAAAGCATAACAATTGCTCCTTAATAATGTTTTTTTCTTCTTTTGCTAGCTTTTTTTGGGGTAGGGGAAATTATTATAGAAACCCCTGAGTGTGAGCTAGGGATGATAGGAATTTCATCTTAACATGTATGGAATTATCTACATTGCAAAAAGGTGTCACTCTTTATGCACATACTCATCATTGTGCTATATGTTCCCATCGCTCATAAATGAACTGCTTTGCGTAAGCTATCCATCAACTGTCTTGGCTGAACATAAAGATTCAGTAGCTCCTTAAAACAACCACTAGGGAGTTCTCCCATAAAAGCCCCACTGAAATTAAACTATAGCAAGAACCATATTGTTCACAGCAGTGGGAAACACAGGAGAATTTCCCCCCCAGTTGACTGCATCTTAAATTAATATCATTATTAATGTGCCTCAACTAATTCAAAACTATGTCACAGGCGCTTTGTAAGAGATATTAAAATAGATGTGCTAACATTTGATTTTAGGTTCTGCTTGGCAAATTCACCTGAGTCATTTGTGCCGACAGAGAGAGCCTCTGATGGACAGAAGAAATTTCATTTGCAGCCATTTCAATCACACAATAACCTTCAGGACTGCCAGAAGACAACATATAGCTGGAAGGAAACAGAGAACTCATTACTGTTTGAGAAGTTAACAGGAAAGACTATGAAAACATGCCGCCAACATGAGTGGCATGTTTATTCTGGAAGACAGGCCTGATTCTGGTAGCTGGCATTTCACACACATCAACACCTATAAAAGAACACAGAGTGGTTAGCAGATAGATAGCCCAGAAGATGACAGCTCAGTTGACTTAGTCTATGAACCAGAGCCAATGCTTGGGGCTACATGTATTGCATTGCAATGGCAATATATATTTAATTGCCGGAAGATTTATTACCCACCTTTTATCAAAGGACTGAAGAATGGCTACAATCAATCAATCAAAACTCTGAAATGACTGGAAAACAAAGCCACATAGCAAGGCAACATGAGCTTGGGTTTAAAATGAAGGGGAGCAGATGGAAAGGCCAAAGAGAATAGCTGATCACCAAGCACCTTCTCCCTGTAACCTCCTTGGCTCGCACACATTTACCAATGGTATACTACAAGCCCAGAAGAAAATAGGAAATTTATTTATTTATTTATTTATTTACTTATTTATTTATTTATTTATTTATTTATTTATTTATTTATTCATTCATTCATTCATTCATTCATTTATTCTATTTCTATAGCCGCCCATCTCAGCAAATGACTCCGAGTGGCCCATAATAAAAAAAAAATGCAGGATAACCAAGCTGAAATGATAGTGAACTAGACAAATAGACATTTCCCTTCCTTTATGTACTGAGGAAAGAGCAGGGCAATGCAGAATGAATGGCTGTACCCCTGAGCATGAAGATTTCACTTGGATAAGGTTTATCCGAGCTCATGAAAGGTGCTATCAATGTATAATCTGCAAAGGAGTGTCAAACATCAAGGTTAAAGGCATTTGTAAACTAAATATCCGAAAATTCAATATTGTGTTAAGAATGTGAAGAGGGGACTGTCAGTAAAAATGGTAAAGTGTGAATATGAGGGGGATGGGAATGCTACATATATTCTCAACAACAACAAAAATTCCATCCCTAAAGGAGAGCTTTCCTGTAATTGTTCTTAGTTATTATTTTTCTGAGAGAGGGAAAATCCCCAAGAGTGTTAATTATTATTTCAGGGGTTGATAAATGAGATACTATAATGTGCAAGAATTTAATTAAAAAGAGCCCTCAGATCAGTGAAGGCATTCTTTCTCTCCATGCTTCTTTTGGAAATCCCATTTAACAGCTGAACCCCAATGATGAGTTCCTTGCAGGAATCCATGGCGTGCTTTACGATCCCCATCCATCTTTGTGGAAAGAACCAATCTGCATGAGAATATTATTTCCCCATTCCCAATGAAATGAGGAGAAAGCCATTAAGGCCAGGACGATCCATAATCTCCTTGGATGTCTTGTCACCAAAATAAATCAAGGCACTGAACTAGTATTTTTTTTTGTATGTTAATATCAACATACATCCTATTTCTCGACTGTCAGACACTGAAATTTGGAATCTTATTGCCTATCTTCCCTGTAGAGAATCAGAGGAACAATCTTCAGTACAATTCTCAATGTCCCTGTCTATGTGCATACAATGATTCATATTATGTCAACCCTTCCCAATGGCTCTGAGGAGTTAAAAACAATACAAAAGACAAAAATGATAAGTAAAAAACGGCAAGAATAATAAACCAAACACAGAGGGCTAAAAAGAAAAAGTCACGCAATACAAAGGAGGCTTTACTCACCCTTGCCAAAGAGCTGGGCAAACAGCCAGGTCTTTACTCAAATCTTAAGGGAGAAACTCATTCCAGAGGGCAGGTGCTACTACAGGGAAAGCACATTAAAGGGTCCTGATATTGTTTATTTGAAGGAACCTGAAGTACACCAACTCTGCCAGATCAAATCAGTCATGCAGACACTATAGAAGACAGGTGGTCCTTCAAGTAACCAGTCCCTATGCTATGTAAAGTCATATAGGCTAATGACCAGCACCTTGAATCAGAAGCAAACTAGCAGCTTTCAAACTGCTGGTTTAAAAAAGAGGTCAAAGAGGCCATCTACATTAAGACTGAATAGCCCTCTCTCATTGGGGAGGGAGGAATATGACACCACCTACAGTATCTTCTATTTACAACACAGTCCTTTCAGCAGTTCCAAGAAGGTTCCACACCCATTTGCACTATTCAGGTGACATTTGGCCACCCTTATCGTCACAAGGTATGAGCTCTTAAAGACTCACTTTAAGTTTCTTCCAACAGCGCTCCAGGTCTCTCTTCTGGAACTTCAACCCCCAGAGCTCCGTGGTCAACCAATGTACAACTTGGATCAGTGTAAAAAGAGACGCTGAATGGAAACAATAAAGTCCAAGGGCCTGACAACAGAAAATATCACCCTTCCCATTAGCTGGCAGACCATGGATTCCTGAATTGCTGGATTACACATTTAAATTAAACAAGTCTGTTCTTTAAAGTGACACTTCCAATATTCCCTCAGAATGAAAAAAGGAAGGTTGTGAATGTATCAATTCAATCCCATGTATTACTCATAAGCCTAATACATACTTTCCAGGGCCTGCCAGTTATCTAATTTCCAATTTTTACTAGTTGATAAAATTAGAGGGAAACATCAAATGATCAATTGAATTCAGTACAATTTTTTTTAAAAAAAGTTCTAGATAACAAAGTGACCTTATGCCAAGAAAGATGACAAGTGGGCATTGATCCTGCTGCCTCAGTTAATGGTCATAAGTCAAGGCCTAGCTGCAGTGGTGGGATTCAACTGTTCGCACCACTTCAGCAGAACCGGTAGATAATTTTTTTGTTGCCCAGGTCCAGAATGGACTTCTGGAAGCAGCATCCACACAGAGAACCAGTTGTTCACATATCTGAATCCCAACAGAAGTGCTTTCAAGTTTGAAAGGAAAGAAAAAATGTTGAAGAAAAATAACAAGGATTTTTTTTCCTTTCCCTTTGCTTCCTTTTTTTCTTGCTTCTTTTATATGACTTTTTATCTTCTTGTTTAAAAGTTTTAATAAAAATTATATACAAAAAAAGTGCTTTCAATCTGCCTGTGAAATCAAGTGATGTTTCGGCAACTGGCTCTCTGTGTGGATGCTGCTTCCAGAAGTCCATTCTGGACCTGGGCAACAAAAAAATTATCTACCGGTTCTGCTGAAGTGGTGCGAACCACTGCAGCTAGGCCTTGACTTATGACCATTAACTGAGGCAGCATTCCTGTCATTAATCAAAGCAGTTATTAAGTGTATCATGCCCAATTTTATGACCTTTTTTGCCATGGTTGTTAAATGAATCACTGCAGTTATTAAGTGTATCACGTGGTCTTTAAGCAAATCAGGCTTTTCCCTACTTACTTTGCTTGTCAGAAGCTGGCTGGGAAGGTCGCAAATGGTGATCACATGATCGTGGGGCACTGCAGCCATTGTGAATACACTCTGGATGCCAAGCAACCGAATTGTGATCGTATGACCATGGGGATGCTGTGCTGGTTGTAAAGTGAGGACATTTTTCAGTGCTTTTATAACTTTGAACTGTCACTAAATGAATGGTTGTATCTGCCATCAGCCAGCCTCTTGTTCCTCTGTCCTTCTACCAAAAGTTCACTTCTTAATTTCACCGGAGGGCAGGACAAAGAAGCAATGGATAGAAGCTTGTTAAAGAGAGATCCAACCTGGAACGGAGAGAAATTTCCTGACAGGGCGAACAATTAGCCAATGGATAACATCTTGTCTCCCAGTGCTCCATTGCTGAAGATTTTCAAGAAAAGATTGGAGAACCATTTGTTTGGAATGGTATAAGAACTCCTGCAGAGGTGGGTTTCAGCCAGTTCACCTCACTTCGGCAGAACGGTTAGCTAATTTTTTGTTGCCCAGGCCCAGAATAGACTTCCAGAAGTGGCATCCACACAGAGAACTGGTTGTTCACATATGTGAATCCCACCACTGGACTCCTGCCTTGGGCAGCTGGTTGGACTACAAGACCTCCGAGCCCTATTAATCATAGATCTTTCTTAAGCTGTCTATAGCAGATCAGGATAGAATTGAGGAATGTCCGATGTTTTCACCTCTCCCCTCCCCATTCAGCCTGATCTAAACATCCTACCAAGGAGGACTTTGGCTCCACAGGGCCTTCCTTCTAAGCTTGCATTCTTCAGTAGAGTTTCCTGGAATGCCCATGTAATTCTGTGATTACACAGACATTTCAGAAAGCACGCTTGAAAAGGAAGACTGAGCACATTTAGCACATTAATAAGCCAAATGTTTAACATTAAAAAAAAATAACTATAGGGACACCGCACCTCAGAGCCGACTAGAATACTGCCCCACTAAAGTAGTAAGTAAAATGAAGCAGATTTGATTGATATGTCCACCTCTCTTTATAAATTGTGCTTTAGAAACTTTGTGATGCCTTAGGCCCCTAAAATGATACTTTGGGTTTATGCAACCGCCTTCAATGAATCGAAGTACTATAATAATTTCACCCGGGTTAGGAATTGGGCAAGAAACCAATACACTGTTTTTTAATAATTGGATTGCAATCTATGGATTTCATGAAGCAACTTTACAAAGTAAAAGCATTTCACCGGGCATAAGGAAACAGTTCAAAATTGAAAAGCATATTTTTCATGGGAAGAATAAATTTCCTTACATGGATGTGATTTTTGAAAAATGAAATTCATTATAAAGTCAGCCTCTCTCATTCCATCAAACTCGGGGGGGGGGAGAACACAGGGAAGAAAAGAGTATTTCTGTGCCTCAAATCAGTTTCTCTTAAAATGCTGCATAGCTTGCGAAACAAAGGCAGGTTGCCAATGGGTTTTGGAGCTCCCCTTCTCAGTAGAGCCACACTAAAACAAAACAGCATGTCTTCCTTTACTTCTTTTCCCCTTCCTTCTCCCTTCCTCACCATGAGCTTCGGATGACACGTTCAGAGATCTCATAGAAATATGGGATGTTTCCTTTGATAAACAGATGCCACAAGTTAAAAAAAACAAAGAGAAGCCCCAGAATTTGAATTCAGCATGTTTTTTTAAAATCAATCTGAGCTGTCTACACATAATCCTTGACTTACAGTTCATTTAGTGACTGAAGTCACAATGGCACTGAAAAAAATGACTTATGACCGTTTTTCATACTTACGACCATTGCAGCATCCCCATAGTCAAGTGATCAAAATTCAGACAACTGACTCATATTTATGACAGTTGCACTGTCCCGGGATCATGTGATCACTTTTGTGAACTTCTGACAAGCAAAGTCAATGGAAGGTCACATTCACTTACCAATGTGTTACTAATTTAACAACTGCAGTGATTCACTTAACAACTGTGGCAAGAAAGGTCGTAAGAAGGGGCAAAATTCACTTAACAACTGTCTCACTTAGCAACACAAATTTTAGATTAAATTATGATCGAGGACTACCTGTGTTTGAAAAGAACTTTACAAGAGCAGCCTCTTCCACATTTTGTAAACACAACAACTTATAGGAATGGCACTGGGTTTTATGAGCCACAAGGTGCCTCTGTTTTAATTCAAACTTGAGTGCATAGCAGAGACGAAATGCCTTTGTAGCACTGAAGAGTAAATTAGTTTTAACCTTTTTGCACCTAAGCATTACCTATAATTTTGTCTCATCTCATGGATCCATTTTTCTTCTTATTATGGTTCACCGTTACTTTAAATGAAAACAGAAGTTCTAAGATAAGAAAACCTACAAGCAATACGACTTTCATTATTTCAAGCAGTATTTTATGAGGTTTTCAGGGAGAGAAAAGCTGCAGTGTCTAGTAACACTCAGACAAGGTTTTTTAATCAGCCATCTTTACTTTCGGAAACTGTAATTGATTGAATCCTTCAAGCAAGTGTTTGATATTTCAATCTATTCAATTTTATATAGACCTAAAATCCTTGCTTAAAACACAACCGTATATGCATCCTGCATTATAATAAACATTTCTGTTGGAAAAAAAGCACTTTTTAATTTCATAAGTACAGAGTTTTTTATTTGATTTGATAATCCTTCTGCAAAGTAAATTGTAAATAAAAGTATGTCCATTTTAGAGATAGGATCACAATTAACACAAACTGCTCATAGATCTCCTGGCAGAACTGTAGCCTTGATTCCTGCCTCCAAGATCTTATCTTTCAAATGACTTAAAGCAGGGATCACCAAACTTGGCAACTTTAAAACTTGTAGACTTTAACTCCCAGAATTCCCTAGCCAGAATGGCTGGCTGTGGAATTCTGGGAGTTGATGTCCACAAGTCTTAAAGTTGTCAAGTTTGGAGAGTCCTGATTTAGAGAAAGAGCTGTAATTAATACTTGGTGAGAACAGATTTTGCTACCCTGGACTATTGCTCTCATCTAAGGATAGTACCTTTCCCCCTGGAAATAAGACTGGATCTTATTATTATTTTTTGCCTCCAAAAGAGGCACCAGGTCTTATTTTTGGGGTAGACCTTACCTAACCTCCAGCACCAACATCCCCACCCAGCCAGTCCACTTCTGGGGCCGAAATTCTGCAGCTGCATTTGGGCCTGCATTTTGCAGTCAGGCCTTTCCAGAAGGCCTAAGCAGTTGAGTACCAAGCTATGGATTCAATCCATAATTTGGTCCTCAGCTGCAGAGGTCTTGCAGGACTGAGCTATGCATTGAATCCATAGCTCGGTTCTTAGCTGCATAGGCCTTCCAGAAAGCCCTGTGATTGAGAAATGCAGGCCTGGCTGCAGAAGGGGCCTTAGTGGGCCGGAAAGGAGAAGCTTGGCTGCAAGGTAAGTGGGTGCAGAGCAGGTGGGACACCTCCAAATCCCCAACCCTGCCCTAGTTTGATTTTTTAGGTGTGTGCCTTGCCCCAAAACTTAGGCTTATTTTTGGAGTAGGGCTTATATTAGGCCCACCCCCAAAAAATCAAGGTAAGATTTATTTTTGGTGTAGGCCTTACTTTGGGGGAAACACAGTATAAAAGAATTAATCATGCTCTGGTATTTTCATATCATCAAAAACACCATGACTTTTTCAAGCCCACAAAGCTAGATCAAGATTCACCTTCCAGTTAATTTCATTTCTCTTTACACAGAGATTAATCATGTAGCTGTTTTGCATTTGAACTCATCATAAATGAGGAATGCCGCTAATATTTGATTAGCACAATTGCTTAACACAATTGCTGTCTTCACTCCATCCTCTTTGTTGAAATTTCAATCATCTCCAAATGTGGGCAGTATTTGTAGAAGGTTCTCCGAGGCCTATAGTTGCTGTCTAGTGGAATCTGCTTCAGCTAACAAATATTGAAGCCTTTTCCAAAACTCAGAGTACAGACCCGATGTTTAGCTTGCTTGCATCAGGGACCTGTTCTTGGCAAAACAGTGAGGTGTTCAGTACTTCCACTCCACCAGATGGCAGTAAACACACATGTCAAAAAAGGACCATCAAGCTGTGCATTTCTTGGAAATTCTCTCTCCCCCCCCCACTTGCCAGATCTCTCTAGTCAGTGAGAAGTCTAACTTAAGCCCTAATTGACAGCATGATTACTTCAGCTTCCTGCTTATATCAAGGGAAACATGGCAAAGTATTTGATTATGCTTTTGACAGTCTGGATGAGGTTCGATTCCGAGACTTACGATTTCACTAACTGCACTCATGAATTATAATTATCTAATGTAATCATGTAAAAAAAAACAACCCAGTAACACAGCGCATTCATGCTCATGCAAACATACTTAGGAAAATTTTGTTTACACCAATTACATTTTTATACGGTGTTATCACCACAGCCATATTTCCTTGGGGCTGGCACAGAGATCCAGAACAATTAAAATGTCAAATCTGGGAGCCTAAAAAATCGAACAGACACAAAGCAGTGGGAAGCTCTGATCTTGGCCCTGAAAAATAGAGGCAGCCAGGTTTTGTGCTAAGGACCAAGAGGGATTTATCACTGACAGGACGTATGAAAACTGAGACATTCGGGCTTTCAGCAATCCTGCGCCCTGCTTGTAAGTTTAAACCAGAAGGCTCAGTCAGTTGAATGTGGAGCTCTCTGCTAATTTCCCAGCCTTGCATAGCAAACCCGCTTTACCTGCTTATTATATCGCTTGGGGGGGTCTCAGAAATCAAGATACTTTTACCTGTAATATGCTGATATTAAGGAGAGAATTGGAAATGATTGCCACAGAACAGCAAAGCAATAGCCATGTTGACACCCTTGATTAACCAGAACAGTTGTCAAGGGTGCCATCTAACCAGCTGTTGAGTAATATGTGAAGTTTTCACAAATAGTGATTTTACTATTGAATGCACACAGCCAGTTTGGAAACAGAAGGATTGCTCTAGCATAATTTTTCCCAGAGGCAACAACTTCTTACCTTCTTCCTTCCAAACCTCAAAATTTAGGATGAATATAAAATAGTCCCTTCACTTTAGATGGTTATCTCCTGATAGTATAAATTCCTGAACAGAATAATTTTCCCATTATAGTCTCACAGATGTGCTTTTATTGTACTTTTTACTTTGGGGTCATATGTCACTATCTCAATATAGATTTTCCAGTGTCTGAGGGGCTGCCACAAAGAAGAGGGGGACGACCTCCAAAGCACCTGAAGGCAAGACAGGAAGCAATAGATGGAAACTTAACAAAGAGAGAGATCCAACCTAGAATTAAGGAGAAATTTCCTGACAGTTAGAACAATTAATCCTTGGAATGGTTTGCTTCCAATAGAGTACTCCATCACTGGAGGTTTTTTAAAAAAAGATTGGACAGATATTTGTCCAGAATGGCATAGGGTCTCCTACTTGAGCAGCCAGTTGTACCGTGTTTTCCCCAAAGTAAGACCTACACCGAAAACAAGCCCTAGCTTGATTTTTGTGGGTGGGCCTAATATAAGCCCTGCCCCCAATATAAGCCCTAGTTTTGGGGCAAGCACAGACAAAAATCAAGCTAGGGCAGGGGTGGGGGTATGGATCTGCCTCAGGTGCCCCACACCCACTTACCTTGCAGCCAGGCCTCTCCGCGCCAGCCCACTTCTTCTGCAGTGTCTTCTGCAGCCAGGCCTGCATTACTCAGTCACAGGCCTTTCTGAAAGGCCTCCGCAGCTGAGGACCAAACTATGGATTGAATCCATAGCTCGGCACTCAGCTGCATAGACCTTCTGGAAAGCCCTGATTGCAAAATGCAGGTCAGAATGCAGCTGCAGAATGAAGCTGCTCCTTCGGTCGCAGTCCTTGATTAGCAGCCACAACTTTTTCATCTACAGTTTCAATGACTGTACTATGCAGTATGTTTTTGATTAGACCTGTGGACTGAATTAGAAATACTTTTGACAAAACTAAAGCCAATCGATTGTTTAATATTCCTCTAATCTAACCTAACTAAATCAAGGTTTTTTTTATTAAATCTCTCTCTCTTTATAATAATAATAATAATAATAATAATAATAATAATAATAATAATAATAATAATAACAACATAATAAGATTATAAATAATCTCTCAAACACACACACAAACACAAGTCTTCTAGTACTGTAAATTGTAGTATATATTTTGCTTCATACCTAGACTTTAGAAATCATAGTCCCAGTCCCAGTGAAATGTAATAAAATCTAGAGTGTACAAGAGATTTTGTGGGAGCTGTAAAACCCTAATACTTATATATTGCACTTATTTGTAAAGCCAGTATAACTTATTATTGATTAAATTTTACAATGATGAATCACTGCAGTTCTAAACACTAAATCCTGCCAATGAATGGTACATCAAAAAGAGAGATTGCAACCTACCTATTTATTATGTATAACACAATAGACTAATTTCTCTCTTTCAAAAATATCTCAGGCTATCATAATAGAGGCTATTGTTATAGATGTTTCTTATCACTACTTTCAAATTCAAAAATTTCATCTCTTCTTCATCTTCCATTTACTGCTAGTGTTATCATATGATAAATGATATTCATTTTATACAAATCATGAAGAACACATACTACTGAACTGTTATTTGAGACATTGTATTACAGACTAGCACCGAATTGTGTGTTCTACTTTAGCAGTTATTGTGGTAAAATATATTTTCAATCTCAGGAGGCAGTGTAACTTTGCATTGCTATTAAAAAGATTTCCCCCTTCTACAGTATGTAAAAGGATTTAGGCATTCCAATTCCTTTTTATTGTGTTTGAAGACAAATATTCTATAAACCTATGGAAATAAATTATAGCAACTTTAACATATATGTAATAAAACAATATTAGTTTAAAGAGGGACAGTTTATCTTTCTTTGCAAAGTGTTTATGACTATTATTGAATCATTTAATCTATTCAGTATACTAATTTTCCCTGAGTATACATTACACACCATTCAAGAAAACTTTATCAAACATGGTATTTTGAAATCTAGTAACCTTCAGACAAACAAAAGCATAAACTTGGTAGAATAATTTTAAAATTTTAGGATAGGTTCAGGTGCTTAGCAATTACACATACAGAATGGCCTTCCAGATTAAGTAGCACCACAACTAATCCATTCCTGGCTATTGTCTAATCATCATTCTTATGATTTCAGCAATAAATACTTGTTCAGTCCTATTTATAAAAAAATTACCATAAAGGAATCCCTACTTGGATCAAGCATTCAGTTATTTCATTTGGATGCAGTTTAGGAGATAACCAGGTGCAATTTGAATGTCAGATTCAAAAGTGGAAACAGTGGTTTAGATTGGACATTTCAGACTTGAAAGCAATAAGATTAAATTTGGACCTATTTAATCTGATCTAATAGATCAGCAAAAGTTTTAGCCATAGGTTATAATGGATATGCATAAAAAGGCCTATAGTTCCTTACTTTCTTGTAATATATATTTTCACATATATAGTAAACTAAAAAACACGGGATATTATATAAAATAGTTTAACAGCAAGCCCCCTCCTGAAGTGAAGACAACTTACTCACCGTAAGCAAGATAACGGTAGATAAGTAGCAGAAAAGGAACAATATTTTTTAAATAGAATTACAGATAGGTACAGTAATTATCAGAGCTACATTACATCAGAGAAACAAGTTTTGAATCAAGCTAATAATAAAAGGGCATGGCTGTGCATAAAGATAGAGGATCACCAAATATCTATTAACCCTTTGTAGGGACTAGTCCAGGCAGTCACCAATAGTCAATGCCACTCAAAAATGGAGATAGATAGCTAGATAGATAGAGACAGAGATAGAGAAAGAGAAAGAGAGAGTGCGCCAAACATTCTGCTTGTTATAGTTATAGTTTATCTATAAAGGATTTGTACAACGGTGCTACTGCCAAGACAAGCGTACTCATGAATTTATATAATTATGTAAACTGATGTAAATATGGCTGCTATTTCCAAAAGAGAAAGAAATAAGGAAATCAGCTTCTTGCCATTTTTCTCTTTCTTGGAAATAAAGTTGCAGTCTCATTTGAACTGATAGTTCTGTTGTTCCTTTACGTGCGCGAGTAAAACCCTGGTGTAAACAGCATTGTTTTGTGCAAGTTGGCCATGTTCCTTTGTTGGCTCTGACCTCAGATTTCTTTTCTTCTCGAGCACTTGCAGTGCCTGCCTGTCTGCTTTCAATCACGTTGCCATTAAAACATCAATGATTCTCAGTTGATGTTCTCTAAAGGGAGATTGCAACTCTAGTAAACACTCTGAGAAAAAAGGCCCAGAGCATCCTTATGACAGAGGAGGCAGGAGGCAGACAAAGGTGAGAAATGAGAAGAAGTCCTAAAGGCAGCATTTACATCTTCGCACAGGCCATGTCAATGTCTGAGAGCAAAAGATAATGAGGACAAGTTGACATTCAGGAGGAAATGAAGGCAGAAAGCCCCACTAGCAAGTGGAACAGCATGTACATTGAATTTGCTCCATAACCCTTACACAAAGATAGCCCTTTTCTTCTCTAGCAGTTTATCCATTGGTCCCATTAACTTATACTGAAATAATAAAGTAAACTTTTATTGAATTCTTTTTTTAAAAAAAATCTTATTGAGCAACAAACCGTGCAGACTGTTCATTGTTCACCCTCAGTGTGAATTGTGATGACTGCTTTTTGTTAGTGTGGGTTGTGCATTGTCCCTCAGACTTGGTTTTGCTTTGTTTCCACTTGCCTTAATTTTCCTACTGCCATTCAGCCCACCAAAAATCCACGGCTCTGATTCTTTTGTTTTCTTTTTTAATGTGCATCTTTTTCTACCATGCCTCTAGATATGCTTCTGGCTTCAAAGGAAGCCACTTTAACAAGCTTAAAGTCAAATACGTAACAGTTTGCAATGACCAGGCAAAACAACTTGATGAAAGGGAGAGTCAAAGCTATTTAAAATAACCAAAGTGTCTGGATCCTTTTTAGCTGCAGTCATGAGAATGATAAATGGCACACAAGCTAGCTGGGAAGGAAAAGGTTAGCAAAGCAGGGGTACATAATAAATGAACAGAGGGCAGAGGGAGGGATTGTAACATTTAATTGACAATAAAAGTACTAGACAAATGATTCTTGGCATAATCAGTCCATGTGCCCTTCAGTCTTTCCTCTGTGGGAAGTTTCCTTCCACCAATTCCACACACCTGCCATCTTCCTGTGTCTTGGGTGCCACCTCTGCACCACACAAATGCCAAACCCAACAGGAGGAAAAAGGTTGGGTGTGAATAATGATAAGCAGCAGGTTGGGAGCTGGTAATGCCTCTTCTCAGAGTTCCATAAAGAAGGCAAGCAGCAAATCAATAAAGTTTTCATTGAGTAAAAAAAGGAGGAAGGAGAAGGACTTGGGAAAAGAGAAGATTAGTTTTATTTCTTTTCCTGACATTGTTGCCTGTCTCAATCAACCATACAGCTAGTGTTATAGTTGCAGGACAGGTTTTGCCATCAAGATCTAATCATGGAGATCAGTTCATAGTACCTCCATATGAGAGTGCTTTGTCCACGCACAAAAACAAACTGCATTTGAATAAAACATGTTTTTTTTTTACCTGTGGGTCATTCCTCTACTTCACTCACTGCTTTTTAAGGCAAAAGAGTAGCCTGCCTAGAGTCAGGAAAGGGAGGAAGGAAAAAGAAGAAAGACCTCAAGCAACATGATGGAAGTATGTGTGTAGTAGTGGTGGATGAAGTTGGAGCATAAAGCCCATTCATACACAGGATAATGTCTCTATTGTAGCCTTCACAATGTGGTAGATTAATCCCATCATCCAACTGATGTGACCATTTGGCATATTACTGTGGTGGAATGTCTGGATTCCCAGGAAGGAGGGAGGACATTCCAAAGGACCAAGAGATAGCTAAGTTTGGGAAGAAGAGAGTTAAAGCCAGCTTTTTGCTAGTAGTTCTCAGAGTATATGTTTAATGGTGCAGGTAGTCTGCTTAAGTTAGGCAAAATATCTGCCTATAAGTGAGGAACCATAAAAGAAACTGCTTAGAAGAACCTCAGCATGTCTTTCTAGGTTTTTAGAACCTGACAATTTCATGTCCCACTGTTGAAGATTAATACTTTATTTAGTGATGTAAACAGCTGGAGAATGAATTTTACGACCAGACTAGAAGTATTTTGGCTTATTTTTAATAATTGCAACTATTTTTAATATTGTGGCCCATTGTGCTGCCCCGCTCACTCGCATACACGTGTAACTATTGTTTAGTGAGTTTATTAATATTCTCCAGTAATTCCCTTCACCAAAACCTGTCCCAATCAAGTCCAGCCAGGAGCAGACCAAAATTAGTCCACAGAGTAAAGGCCCAATCATCCACATACTGGAAAGTTGCTCAAACAAAATAACTCCAACAGACAAACTGAAATCCACCAGGCAAAACTTAAATCCACACACAAGAGAACTCATGGGTCAAGAAAAGTTCAATTCAATTCCAAACATGGTGTCAATTCAAAGTGAAGGAGAAATCACGATGACCAAACACACAACCAGAAAACAAACACATTCTCAGCAAGAGAAATGGAAAAACAATGAATCCAGATTCTTCTGAAAATAAAAGTGGAGACAAACAATATAAATTTATTTAACCTCTTTGGAGATCAAGCAAAATGATAAAAAATGGCAAAGGTCAAGAATTTTAAACACAGACTTTTGATTGGTTTGATATGTTAGGCTAAATTCTAATTAACTGGGGTGGGGTAGGGGCTGGGATAGATAATATTCTATGTAAATGAATTTATTTTGGAAACAATAGTTTATAACTTAGTGCCTTTTGTGAATTTAGCCAATTATCCTTTATTCAACAAGCCATGATTAAACCAATTTTGTACAAAAAAAATATGGGCAGGACTTTCTCCTTCTCTGCTCCTGCCTTTTCTCTGCCCTACTTGTTCTTGGATCAAGTAGGTGCAAAAGGCAGTTCTTCCTCTTCACTGGCCATCTGTCACTGCAAGCTTTCCCCAGCTAGGGCCTCAACCAAACCAAATCCCTTCCTACAGCCGGTTCAGAGCTATCAATCAATTCAGTTCCTGACGTGCCACGAATTGGCTCATCCTCCCCTGAGCTGACATCTGAGGAGGTATCGGGAAATTGTCCAAGGGACACATCACACCTACTCAGAGCTACGTATGCGGGATGGCTGGCCATGTGAATAAATGATGACATATAGAGCCAGTCTGGCATAGTGATTAAGATGTTGGACTAGGACTGATGAGACCCTGATTCAGATCCATCCTCAGCCATGAAAAGTCAATGGGTGACTTTGGACCAATCAGACTTTCTTGGCCTAAACTATCTCCTAGCACGGAGCTGGTAAAATCGAAGAAACTCCCTTTTTAAGCTGCTTTTGAGCTCATGGAGTAAAGGCAGGGCTTTTTTTGTCATAGAACACCCAGAACAGAGTTCCGGCACCTTTTTGGATGGAACCTTGTAGGGTAGGCAAGGCGGGTTGTATGACGTGTGTGAGTTCTGGCACCTTTTTTTTTTTTTACAAAAAAAGCACTGAGTAAAGGTAAGATTTATATTTAGTAAAATGCTTGCACCTTTTAAAAAATATTTTTAAAGTCACATTTCAATTAATAAAACCAAATTATAATTTGATTTAGTGAGCCATCTAGGTGTAATGGTTAAGGCAACATGCTCAAAATCAGATGATTGTGAGTTTTAGTCCTGCCTTAGGCAAAAGGTCAGTGGGTGACCTTGGGCAAGTCACTTTCTCTCAGCTCTGGGAAGGAGGCAATGGCAAACCACCTCTGAAGAAACCTTGCCAAGAAAATTGCAGGGACCTGACCAGGCAGTCTCCAAGAATTAGATGGGATTGAATGAAAGAAAGAAAAAACAATTTGCTGTCTATGCTTGCCTTTACTATTTAGGAAGAAGTCAGTCTCCAGTGATCTCCCATATAGATAGGCAGATATTTATTTGCTGATAGAATGATGGAATTTAATATGACTGGGGAAATTAGATATCTTGTGAAATATATTAACGAAGAAAGATGATGAGTGGTAAAGATTGTAGGGATGAGTCCATAAAAAAGACAGGGGTTGCAGAGCAAAACAAAGGAAATGGCAGACATGAACAGGACTGAATGAAAAAATCAAAAGGCAGACCCAATGATATAAAGAGGGGAAAAAAACTTTGCCTAAAGGGGGAAAGGATCAGATCGTGGCTGAGGTTGCCTGCAGTTCCAGTTTTCCAAACACAGCTCAAAGCTTCTTAAATCTTATTGCAGAAATCCAGTGATATCTTTGTCTTTTTTTCACAGCTCCCAAAGAAATAGAATAGCCGTAGTATTCCTCCAAGCAACTTGACATATTAACAACTGCAAACAACTTGATATGCACCTTAAAGGTCCTGACTGCCCCCAAGCAACAAAAATAGGCTGAAAAATACCTCTGTAAACAGAGACAAAATACTTTGAAACGGTCTCCCATTTAATTAATTTAAGGTGACTAACTCAGGCTGAAACTTATCTTGGAGACTTCCTATCTGGCAAAACAATGTATAGAGAGGAGCCATGCATGTGCCTACATCTACTTTATAGAAGCCACATTTTTTAAAAAAGGCAGGAACATAACAGAAAATAGTTATTGAATAAATGACTACTAATTAAAATGAACTACCTACATAGTAAACCACCCTTTAAAAAAAATTGAACCCCACAGCTAATGTCAATCATTCTCTACTTGAGACATCTGGGATGAAATATCAAATTGAAGATGGCTTCAGTTCAACATTTATCATTGACTCTTCCTCTTGTTGACAGATGAACAGTCATCGAGCAGACTAGGGTTTCTTTGATGTGTTTAGTTCATTTTCTTCTCCCTCCTTACTGGTAGTCAAACTTTCAGCCTGGTGAGGTAGAGTTCTGATCACTCCCATTTGGTGCTCAAATGGGTGCTGAGAATCACAATGTAAATTCTAATCTCTGTGTGTGAGTTTTCTGTGAACTTCAGTGTTAAGGCTTCTATCTTCCTTAATGTATACTGAACAGTCCAGGAAGGCCACACTGTTGTGCTTAATCTTCCTCATGTGAACTTAGTGAACCTGCCCACAGAGATGATGTGTTTGGTGAAGTTTTTCACCTCCTAAGTATCTCCTCCTAAGTTTTCTAAGGAAATTGATGATGACAATTTTTCATTCAGAGTTCTTTGTGAATGACAGTAAAATACATAGAAAAATCCCATTGCCAATTAAAATGAACCTAGGGTTAGGGTCAGGGTTATAGTTTGGTCCACTTGGAACCATGGCAGAGAACTGTTGTTAGGGATAGGATTTTAGTGGTTTTCTAAAGTAAGAGATGGTGAAAGTTTTTACTTTTGACTTGTTTCTGGACAGCAATAAAATACTTGGGAAAAGACATTTCCAATGAAAATGAATGTAGGATTGGGATAAGGATTAGGGTTGAGTTAGGGTTAGGGTTAGATCTCCTTGGAGTCATGGGCAAAAAATGCTAAGGACAGATTCTTAGAGGTTTTCTAAAGAAAGCAACATTGATATCTTTTTGTTGGATGTTGTTTATGGACCACAGTAAAATACATGGAAAAATCCCATAAACCCTATATTCATTTTAAATGGGAATGAGACTTTCTCATTTACTCCAAAGGGATCTAACCCTAACCCTAGCTTTACCCCTAACCCTAACCCTAGTTTCATTTTCATTGTCAATGGGATTTTCCCATGCATTTCACTGCGGCCCAAAAAAGTTTCCAAACGAAAAGCTGTTATGTGCTCTTTATTTTGAGAACCTCCTAGAATCTAGCCCTAACCCCCTTTTACAGCCCTGACTCCAAAGTGATCTAACCGTAACCCTAGATCTAACCCTAACCCTAGTTTCATTTTCATTGTCAATGGGATTTTCCCATGAATTTTATTGTGGCCCACAAAAGAGTCCGAACGTAATGCTGTTATGTTCTCTTTCCTTTGAGAACCTCCTAGAATCTAGCACTCACATCATTTTTAAGCCCTGACTCCAAAGGGATCTAACCCTAACACTAACCCTTGCCCTAACTATAATCTGATTTTCACTTTCATTGTGAATAGAATATTCCCATTTATTTCACTGTGGCTCACAAAAGAGTCCAAATATAAAGCTGTTATGTTCTGTTTCATTTGAGAACCTCCTAGAATCTTGCCCTAACACTCTTTTTCAGTCCTGAGTCCAAGGGCATCTAACCATAAACCTAACCCTAGCCCTAATCCTAAACCTAGTTTCATTTTCATTCACAATAGGATTTTCCCATGTAATTTACTGTCCGTCATAATCAAGTACGAATTAAAAACTGTAATTGTTACTTTCCTTAGAAAACTACTAAGAATCTACCTCTAGCTTTGGATATCAGTCATGATTCCAGATAGACCTAACCCTAACTTTAACTCTAACCCTAACACTAATCCTATATTCATTTTATTTGGCAACGGGATTTACCCATGCAATTTGCTGTGCCTCAGAATCTAGCCAGAAACCTGATGGGTATTTTAGTTAGAAAACCCTAAGAATGCATCTCTAGCATTAGATTTTGGTCATGAAAATAGATCAAATAGACCTAACCCTATCCCTAACCCTTACCCTATATTAAGTTTTATATTTATTAATTTTTATTTTATTATTGGATTTTCCCATGTAATTTACTTTGCGCCAGAATCAAGTACAAATGAAAAACTGTAACTGTTACTTTCCTTAGAAAACCACCAAGAATCCAGCCATAGAATTAGATTTTGGTCATGATTCGAAATAGACCTAACCCTAACCCTAATCCTATATTCATTTTAATTGGCCATGGGATTTTCCCATGCAATTTACTGTGCCTCAGAATCAAGTCCGAATGAAAAGCTCTAACAGTTACTTTCCTTAGAAAACTACTAAGAATCCAGCCCTAGCATTAGATTTTGGTCACGATTCCTTATAGACCTAACTCTAACCCTAAACCTAACGCTAACCCCAACTCTAACATCTATTCATTTTAATTGGTAATGGGATTTTCCCATGTAATTTACTGTGCGTCAGAATCAAGTCTCAATGAAGAATTGTAACTGCTACTTTCTTTAAAAAAAAACCCCCACTAAGAATCCAGCCCTAGTATTTGTTGTGAGTGTCTCTAGACCAGCTGGGGAAATGTCAGATGATGAAGAACAACCAGGCCCCTCTGGGTGTTTTCCCCTCCCGGCAGCCGAGCTAGATAATGAGGAGATTTGTATGCAGTCTGACTCAGACTCTCAAAATGATGAGTCAGATTTGGAACAGGAAGAGAGATGGCTTGATCCGAGATTCCGAAGGTTTGATAGGCGGAGGTGTCAGTTACGTGGAAAAAGGAAGTAATGGGGGAAGTGACGTATCGGAAACTATATTAGAAGATAAAGGAGGGACTAATTCTTTGTCACGAGCAACGTTACTATCAAGGAGTAGCTTGATGCCTTGCCCAGTTCGCTTGAACTTAGTTTTCTGGTGGTTTTGGACTCTACGGAAGATTAATGAGCTCTTGGACAACTTTACAGATAAAGAGTGAGTTAATTGGAAGGGAGGGAGAGCATGTTAAGCGGAATGTAAATAAATCAGAATTGGCCGTTCCGGCCAACAAAATGCCAGCAGCTTGCTTTGCAATGAATCTCTTGAAATGTGTTAAATAAAACTCTTAAAGACATACTACTGTGGATTTTACTAAGCTGAGAAGGGCCAGACATAACAGTATTACATTTTGGTCACGATTCCAAATAGATCTAACCTTAACCCTAATCCTAATCCTAACTCTAACCCTAACCCTAATTCTAATCCTATATTCATTTTAATTGGCAATGGGATTTTCTCATGTAATTTACTGTGCATCACAATCTAGTTCAGGGGTTCTCAACCTTGGTAACTTTAAGACTTGTGGACTTCAATTCCCAGAATTCCTCAGCCAGCTTTGCTGGCTGAGGAATTCTGGGAGTTGAAGAAGGATCGCTCAAATGAACAATATATGATAGACTGGAAACAGTGGATAGATTACATACAAGAGAAACACCAATCAAAGAAAATGTATCTGGCTTATAGTTAAATCTTGACATAAGGAGTGAAGAATGTTTACAAATTTAAATCGATTGTATTAAGTTGGATAGCAGTTAGCTTAAATTTTCCCCTGGTTTACATAGACAAATATATAACTATTGATTATTGGAAGATATATATCAAATAGACTAAGAATGTACTTGTTGAAGGGATGGGTGTATCGACATGGAAATTATTAACCTTAATAAGATGACTTGTTTGTTTGATGCCCAATGGATTGATCTGAAAAGAAGTGAAAGTTAAAATGTTTAAAATGTAGTTGGTTTATAGTTAAACTTGGATATATGGAGAGAAGAAGGTCTACAAATTTAAAATGATTGTATTAAGCTGAATGGCTTTAACTTGAAAAATTTTTTTTCTTTTCTTTTTGTTTACATTTACAAATGGATATCTAATAATAAAAAATGTTTAAAAAAAGCTGCCAAGGTTGAGAACCCCTGATCTAGTTCATTCAAAAAGGTGTAACTGTTCTTTTCCCTAGAAAACCACTAAGAATCCATACCTAGCATTAGTTTTTGTCCACTAGGGTTAGGGTTACAGCTAGGGTTTGGTTTACTTGGAATCATGGCTGAAATCTAATGTTAGGGATATATGTTTAGCAGTTTTCTAAGGAAAGAGACAGTGACAGCTTTTTGTTCAGTGTTGTTTGTGGCCCACAGTAGGATACATAGGAAAATCTTATTGCTAGTGGAAATGAATTTAGTGTTAGGCTTAGTATTGGGGTTATGGTTAGGGGTCCTTGGGGTCATCTCCAAAACCTAATGCTGGGGATTGATTCTTAGAGGTTTTCTAAGGAAAGCGATATTGACCAATCTTTGTATGGAGTTCTTTGTGGACCACAATAAAATACATGGAAAAATCCCATTGGCAATGAAAACATATATAGGGTTAGTTTAAGGTTAGGATTAGGTCTACTTGGTGTTCTGCGTAAAAACTATTGCTAAGGATAGCTTCTCAGAGGTTTTATAAGGAAAGCAACTTTGACATATTTTCATTCTGAGTTGTTTGAGAACCACCATAAAACACATAAGAAATCCTGTTGCCAATTAAAATGAAACTAGCCTTAGTATTAAGGTTAGGGTTAGATCTACTTGGAGTCATGCCCAAAAAACAGAACTTATGGCTATCCCACCTGGGCCTTCATGAAATCAAAAATAAATGCAGCAGGAGTTCCTCCATAATAGATGAAGAACAGAACAACAAATAAAGCATTGTTATCATTCCATATATTGCTGGATTATCTGAAAAGCTGAGGTGGATATTCAAGCAACACAACATACATGCATACCACTTAAAGTCAAGAACACATTAAGGCAGTAGCTTGTTCACTCGAAGTATAAAACACCCAGACAGAAACTGAGAAATGTATTATGTGGAATATAATGCCGTGAGACATGTGCAGATCTGTACGTTAATGAAACAAAACAACTGCTTAACAAATGCGTGGCACAGCATAGGAGAGCATACCCATCAAAATCAGTGGTCCATCAGTATTTGAGAGACAAAGTTCACTTTTTTGAAAACAGCAAAGTCCACATTCTGGATAAAGAGGACCATTGGTTTGAAATAGGGGTAAAAAAGACTATGTTTCAATTGAGCAGCACCATTTATCTTCTGGCTATGACACAATCCTTTCAGCAGTTCCAAAAGATTCCACACCCATTTTCAAACTGATTCAGGTAACCCTGAGGGCACAGATAAACTCCCAAGTGGCCTCAACAGCTCTCAGAGACAGTGCTAATGACCAGATGTCTGCAAAGAAATATGATCCTTCCATTCTCCCCTCATCTGTCAGAACTGATGAAGCTTCTTAGATGAGAAGTGAAACATCTTGAAGGAAAAACAAAGAAAGTCCAGAGGGCTTTTGAGGGGAAAAAAAAGCACCTTTAAAACAACCATGACCTGGATGATTGAGAATCTCTATAGACATTTTGCAGACATTACCCAAACTTTGTAACATTATCAGTTCCCACACATAAAAGTATTTATACCATACTCTGTACCTAAAAAGGCTTATATATCATTCCTGCTTACAAATTAAGGAAGGAAGGAAGGAAGGAAGGAAGGAAGGAAGGAAGGAAGGAAGGAAGGAAGGAAGGAAGGAAGGAAGGAAGGAAGGAAGGAAGGAAGGAAGGAAGGAAATTAGTAAAGTTAGCCTAGGTCTATGGTAGAACCAATGGGGTTCTCTTCTCATCCCTGCCTCTGCTATAGCCTTATGAAACCTTATGCTACTTTTATGTTCTGATCAGTCACAATTCTAACAGCAGGTGATGATATGAATATAAGGAGAAATCTAGAGTAGGTGGTATCAACAAGGTATGAAGATGAGATCATAGTTATTCAGAATTCTGTAATTAGAATTCAAGATCATAATTATTAACTCTGCAGGTAAAATGGATGGAGCAAATTGTCTTAGCATTAGTCTGGAGATCTGAGGAGAAAATTCTGGCTCCAAGCCTTAAGAATAAAGTGATGCAAGGCCAGAATTGAGAAGACAACAACAGATAGCAAGTGCTGCCTCTGTAAAGAAGCTAAAGAAACAATGGTCCACCTAGTTAGCTGCTGCAAGAAGATCACACAGAGTAATCACAAGCAAAAACATGACAAAGTAGCAACAAGGGTGCATTGGAATATCTGCAAGAAATACTTCTTGTCTGCAAGCAAGAACTAGTGGGATCACAAAATAGGGAAAGTAATAAAAAATAAACATGATAAAAGGCTCCGGGACTTTAGAATTCAAACAAACATCTTCCACATAACACCCCAGTCTTTATAAATGTCAATAAGAAAGACAAAAAGTCTGGTTAGCAGCTATTGCAGTACCTGGAGATAGCAAAATAGAAGAGAAAGAACTGGAGAAAATATCAAAATACAAAGGCCTACAAATAGAAGTAGCATGACTGTGGCAAAAGGAAGCAAAGATAATGCCAACAGGAATAGGTGCCTTGGATTTAATCCATTGAACACCTTCAGCATTGACAAAATCACCATCAACCAATAGCAAAAGCAGTTTTACTTCTTTGAGTTATTCTGTCCTTTGGCTGGTGTCAGCTTTGATGGTGGTTTGTGGATAAGGTACTGTAATTAGTTTCACATGTAGCCTGAATTACATAATAATTCTGTCTTCTATTTTCTACTGCCTCCTTCATCCCAGTTTAAATCCTACATCAGTCTGGCCATTTTTTGCATTTGATGGAATGAAATTCAGGTCATGTAAGCTAATGTCTTTTCATAAATTTGTTAGTGAGAAAAGATACTCCTAGAGTCCTCCTGATTTTTCTTTTTTTTTTTGCACAAGGTTAGTAACTCTGCATTACTGATCTGTTGAACTGTATTCTTTGAATCACCTCCACCTTCTACATCACATGATTTAGTTCCCCACTCACTGGAATCTTTTGGGTTGATTTGTCTTCAGTTACTGTGGACTCATTTGACCTGAAGTAAGGCTAAATTACTAAATTACCAATTCTAATTTCCCTGACAAAATTAAAGATCTGATCACCTTCTCTGAGATTACAGTATTTGATGAGAATCCATTCACAAAATAATTCTGGAATCTGGAAGTCTCATTTGTAATCAATGAGATATATAATCAAAGGCCACTATGTAAACACATGTAGAATTGTGCTGCCCATTTCTTCACCTTGCATTTGCAAACTACATTCTATCAAGCTAAATCAGTTTATATTAATGCAAAGGTCTAGACTACAATTTTGCCTGTACTGAGATGCTTCCTGTCCTATGAATTATATAATCTAAATTTATTTTGCAAGCTCCATGTACATCATAAAAATCAAAATAGGCCATATATATATAAAGCTGATGTTTTATTTATTATATTGACATGTATCATCAAAGGAATTGCATTCCATGTGATTCTGGGATTCTGGCTTGATTATTTCAGAAGGATAAATGCCATTCTTTGAATATTATTATCTAGGGTAAAAATACTATCAGCAGGTCGAATGTTATCTTTTCCTTCAAGTCAGACAATCTTCAATACCATGTTTCCCTGAAAATAAGACCCAGTCTTATTTATCTATTTTTGCCTCCAAAAGAGGCAACATATCTTATTTTTGGGGGGAGGGGTGTCTTTTCCACTCACCTCCGGCACCAACAGCTCCGCCCAGCCAGCCCACTTCTGCACCCGAAGGAGCAGCTTCATTCTGCAGGTGAGAATGGAGCTCCGGCCTGCATTTCACAGTCAAAGGCCTTTCTGGGAGGCCCCTGCAGCCAAGAACCGAGCTATGGATTCATAGCTGCAGAGGCCTTGCAGAACTGAGCTATGGATTGGGGATGCCACAGAAGATGTCAGAAAAGATCTGGCTGCAAGGTAAGTGGATGTGGGGCATGTGGGGCAGATACACTCTCCGATTCCCGCCCTAGCTTGATTTTTAGGTGTGTGCCTCGCCTTGCCCCAAAACTAGGGCTTATTTTGGTGGTAGGGCTTATATTAGGCCCACCCCCCAAAAAACAAGTTAGAGTTTATTTTCGGGGTAGGTCTTACTTTTGGGGAAACATGGTATATCTTTGAATATCACAGTGCTAAAGAAGCTAGCATTAATGATTTCTTCCCTTCATGCAAATCTAGAATTTTCTACAGTTTATTCAAAATTTTTAAGTCAGATTTAAATTTGCGTATTTGCGTATTTGCGTATTTATTTATTTATCTATCGAATTAACATGTCTCTTATCTCACTATACAAAGCAACTCTGGATAATAATCTGCTTTTCTGTGTTATTAACAATAATAGATTATCACAAACCTGATAATGAATCCAGTCTTAAGAAGATTCACATATTATATCTGCACAAACTCTATCCTTTATTTTGCTAATTTGGATCCCCATAGACCCTGCTGATCCCTGTTGTACTGAGTGGCTCTTAATTAGTGTAGGACAATAATAATACAAGGTTCCTTCCTTTATCATGTATCTGTATACATAAACTTTTCTACAAGTGACAAGCTGGGTGAAGTTTCAATTCCTCCAGTTTTCTGACAGATTATGCAAATGAACCTAGGTGAATTCATAGTATGAATTATCAACTGAGCCTGTCTATGCAATGGAGAGAAAGGGTTCACACACACCTCCACTGTTATTTCAGCCCCCTTGGTTTGAGTTTGGAAGTCAGAGACAAATCTACATTTTCTGTACAGCCCAGGAATGCTGGAATTCATTAAAAGTGCCAGTCCAAACTTCTATTGCAACCTACTGATTTTGACATCACCCTAATACTGGCAGAACTGTATAAAGTTAATTGAATTATTCTATGGACTTTAATGTTGATTGAGAAAGCTGCACTGGTAATCTATACACAAGTTAATAGTGAAAAATAAAATAGTTACACATTTTCAATGCTACTTTTGGAGGTCTATTCAAAGCCCCAGCACCATCCTTATTTCCACATTATATTTATAATTCTTTAAAGGAATGTATATTGTTTATCTTATTTCAAGTCAAATTCCCATACCATCTCTTTTTGTATGGCATATTCAGACTGATCTCAGCTTCTAAGTGTCTCAGCCAGGGAATCTTTCTCATTATCTATTGCCTAATCCTTTTCACTCAAGGGACAGGGATGGCATAAGGAATATTCTTCATAGAAGCCATATATTTCATCTCTGATCTTCCCTAGAGAAATGAAAGCAGTTCCTGCCCTATGAGAAGTGGTCCCCCTACCCCCAAAATCAGACTGCCTCAATCTGGTAATGTTTTGAAGTAGCCTTGAAGACTTGGCTTTTCTCCCAGGCCTTTGGCAAGGGTGAGTAAAGCCTCCTTGGATTGTATAGGTTTGTTTTATTGTTGTTATTGTTCCTGTATGGTTCTTGTCATTCTTGTCATCTTTTGTACTTTATTTTTGTTTCATTGCATTTTCTAATGTTTTATTTGTGAATCACCCAGAATCATTGAGAGTTAGGTAGCATTCAAATCAGATAGATAGCTGATAGGTAGGTAGGTAGGTAAGTAAGTAGATAGATGGTAGGTAGGTAGGTAGATAGATAGGTAGGTAGATAGCTAGCTAGCTAGATAGATAGATAGATGGTAGGTAGGTAGGTAGCTAGCTAGATGATAGATAGATATAATTTTCTAAAGATAACTATGTATGACCTTTCATTTGATTTTTCTTATGTTTTCATTATTAATAAAGCAAGCATATAATATGTTCAGTCATCATTCACTTAAGCACAGGAAAGTCTTACCTTAGTGTGATTGGTACAAGGACATCCCTATTAATGGAGTGATTGGCAGTCACTGTCAAAATGTCTGGAGAAGGGCCACAGCCAAACCGAGCAGTTGGCTTCCCATCCATGAGGTAAAGATGAAGGAAATGTTCTGTGTATTCATCACTAGCTTTTAAAAGAATGAGATTATTTATTCATATGACATTTACACAGAGATAAAGTTCAGTTCTTGCTCAGTTTTACACTCCATCTTGATTTTCTCCAATTGGCTCATATTATTTTCTTTCTCTTTTTTGTGTGTGGGGGGAGGGAAAATAGTGGAGAAATGTTGTTTCCACCACTATCTATAGGAACAGCCTCTTTCAAATAACACAGAATAGGAGATAGTTCAGTATCTATTTTTACGTTTATGTATCTTCCTTGTTCACCAATTCCTTTCCATTAAAGTTCCCACCCAATTGTGAGTATTTTTGTAGCATTCTTTTATTCCAGAAACCAATATAATACACACATTGTGATGGCTCTACATTGGTACTTCTGCTGAATTTATTTATTTATTTATTTATTTATTTATTTATTTATTTATTTATTTATTTATTTAATTTATATGCCACCCTTCTCCCCAGGCTCAGGGCGGCTCACAACAACAACACAATTAAAACACAATTAAATTAAAAAATTAAAAATTAGTTTCATTCACACAACATACAAACACATTCAGCTCACAGTTGTTGATGGGGGACACTCCTAGGGCCGGGGGCAGAGCACAGCTCATACGCCCCAAGCCTGTCGGCATAGATGCGTCTTCAGCTGTTTCCGGAAAGCTAGGAGGGAGGGAGCAGTACGAACCTCTGAGGGAAGCTGGTTCCAGAGGGCTGGGGCAGCAACGGAGAAGGCCCTTGCCCTAGGCCCCGCCAGACGACATTGTCTAACAGACGGGACCCGTAGGAGGCCAACCCTATGGGCCCTAACCGGTCGCTGGGATTCATGAGGCAGAAGACGGTCCCGCAAGTATCCTGGTCCATTGCCATAAAGGGCTTTATAGGTCATAACCAACACTTTGAATTTATTTCCTCAATGGAGAATTGCTTCCGATATCCCACTGGCACTTAAGAAAAATTAAGAATCTTAAGCAATGAAAAAATATTTTTTTTATTGGTGAAGAGCTTCCTGGACTCACTGTACTTTATCTCTGGGCACCAAACAGCACAATCCTCGCTTGTAGAGTCTTCCAAAATGATGGGAGTTTTTAGTTTTTTCGCTTATCCCAAGAGCAATGGGAAAGCAAAATCACTTTTCTATGTGGCCAAGAGAATATTGGGAAAAAAGCCAAGAATGGTGAGTCTGACTGATACCTTACAACCTCGACCATCAAACATCCCTTCACAGGCTTTGTCCAAGGACCTATTGTATTGAAAAACTAAGACCTAGTTGTCCATTAGAGATAACGTATTATCTCTAGAGAGGCTGCACTCATGACAGAGAACAAACTACAAGACCAGTGTTATGACTGGTCAGCTAAAGACCTTGCAGGAGATTCTGAATGGATACAACCCATCAATGGAAGAGAACAAAGTCTGATGTCAATCTCTACATGAGATGGTCATTCAAAAGGGAAATGTTCTTAAGCAATAGAGAAGGAAGAATGAGGCATGAGCCAGTTGAAACTTGGACTTATCACTGATGGTAAACTTAAGCATTTAAAATCATCTCAGAAACAGAACATTAGAAATGCTGGAATTAGTCCTGCAGTTATGTATCAATGTTTCATGTGTTATAGTCAACTGAAGTAAAAAATATAATAAAAATAAAAATGTTTTTGTTCTTTCAAGTTTGCCATCCAGCTGGACTACCGGTATATTTGCATCTAAAAAGCAAGCAAAAGATATCCAATTGAAACTGCCACAATACTCCAGTTCTTGATCCAACGGTGCACTTTTTTCTCTTTCAAATATCAACATTTGTGAAAGCAAAAAGGCCTTTTCTTATCAATAATTTATTACAGGAACGTGAATAATATGCCACCTGGAATATGGTCAAACGTATATTCAAACTCTGATCATGCATATTGTGGTAAAGTCTTGGTTTTTTTTTTTTCCCCCGCAGAAAACACAGAAGCCCACTTCTATAGCCATACGGAAAAAAATCTCCAAATTAGTGTCCCTTTAAGGCAGAGTAGTTATGTATTTTTACATGTATATCTGACAATACTTTTTTCAATTCTTTCTCTCATACCTTAACAAAGTTTGTTGTGTAGGAAGCAGAATTCAAAAATTTGTTTAGTAATAAGGAAACCTCCCCTTTTTTTCATCTCAGCAAGGATCCATGTCTGTTCTAGAGGTAGACCTTGATTTATGACCGCAATTGAGTCCTGAATTTTGGTTGTAATTTATTTACAATCTTTTACAATGGTCATTAAGTGAACCATCATGGTCATTAAGTGAATCACACGGTCGTTAAATGAATCCAGCATATCCAGTGGGTGTTTTGCGCTGTTTTTCTGCTGGAAAATGGCAAATTGTCCCAAATCAGGGTTCTATGACTGTGTGACACACTGAAGCAGTTGTAAATGCAATCCAGTTGCCAAAATGCGATCACTTGATCATGGGAGAGAGGAGTGCAGCAGACATAACTCCAAGGGTGAGATGTGAGTATCTTTTTTGAAGTCTATCCTAACCTTGAATGGCTGTTCAGCGGCCGATCATTAAACAAAGATTACCTGTATTACCAAGAGGTCTGTCTCAAAATGTATTATTATTTTGCATTCTAGTTCCCTGATCTCAGCCCCTTTATCCAGTCAGCAGAATTCAGAGGCCCTGTTTTTTAGCTGCTGCTACTCAGCGCCAGATTGGTTTGTAATAAGGCCTCCCTTTTCTGTGATTTAATGACTGAGGAGAGGGCCAGACAAACATGCATCATTGAGACCTGGCTGATCCTTTCAGAAATTTGCCCAGTGGGGCTTTAGATATGGCATCAGCTGAGACTTCAGGACAGAGGTACAAGTGTAGCAATTGCTATCCAGGAGCCTCTCTGGGGTAGTGCTCTACAGATTGCTGGATGTGAGATCTTGTTCATTAAGATGGTTGCTACTGTACCAGCCTTCCTACTGCATAGCAGCCTCCTTGCTTGCTTCATGGAATTGAGGATTTCACGCCCTCAATTTCTGTAATGTTTGTTTGGGATTCATTGTTTGGGATTCAGAAGGTGGGAAGAGATATATTATCTGGTTAGTAGTTATTGAGTCTACTTTTCTTTCTTCATTAAAAAAATCATCCAATTAGTCGTCTTCTTCTTCTTCTTCTTCTTCTTCTTCTTCTTCTTCTTCTTCTTCTTCTTCTTCTTCTTCTTCTTCTTCTTCTTCTTCTTCTTCTTCACCATCTCACCACACAATTCTGTTTATTGTTGTATCCTACAATCTTCTTGTTGGCTTTTAATGTATTTTTGCCACTCTCCTCTCTACCTATTCATTTGTGATTCTTGTTACTGCTACATATTTTCTCAAGCTATTTTTTTCTGCCAAATACCTTTAACATCAAGTACCCTGTTCCACAGCTTTGTTATAATTTGGAAATCTTCCAGTCCTTAGTTGTCTCTGTGGAAATATTTAATCAAAACCAAACAGGTAATCTTTTGTGCTGATATAAAAGTAGGCCTCAAATCCTTGCTGTTTTCCCATGATTTCAGTTTAGTTATTCAGGCCTTACCATCACAAGGTATGCTGACTATTAGACTGCAATCCAATGAGAGTAATCACTACTGAACACAGCAGGGTTTCTTTCTGGGATTTAAGAGACAACTGCAAAATGATCCATACCAAAATTCTCATGATTGGATGCACGTGGGCAAATGTTCTGTGAATGCTTCACCTAGGAGAAAGTGTTCCTCAAGGAGAGGACCAGCCTAGAAATAAGGAGAAATTTTCTGACAGTGAGAACAATTAATCAGTGGAATGACTTGCCTCCAGAAGTTGTGGGTACTCCATCACTAGAGGTTTTAAAGAAGAGATTAGGAGCCACTTGTCTGAAACGGTATAAGGTCTTCTGTTTGGACCAGAAGACCTTCAAGTTTCCTTTCAATTCTTGTTATTCTGTCATTCTGCTTGCTGAAAGGCTCGAAATCACCTTTATGCAGTTTTGAACATCTGGAGCATATCGTTTACAAAGTCACCATCTGGCTCTGTTCTGCTTTTTAGCTCTCTGCTGGGCTGCTGATGAAAATTGTCCCAAAAGTTTAAATTTATTTAATTAAATTAAATGCAGGATCCTGCAGAACGTAATACTGTTTTGGATCTGTCTAGAGAAAATAATTGTGTTTGGGAAGACTGCAGTGTAACAGTTCCCTAGACAATAACTGGATATCAGTTAGCTGGCAAGTTATAGCTGTGATATATGGCCCAGTGAATGAATCTGCAAAGCTCATCATATAAGGCCCTGCCATGACTATTTTCAGACTCTAGCAGTCACAGTAACAAATGGTCCATTCTTTTTTTTTCTTCTCAATGAATTTGATGTCAATATAATTTATTGTCTATACCAGACATGTCAAACTTGCGACGTCATGTGACGTCGCGCAACATATTGGGACGGTTTTGCCATTGCCGGCAATGGGGTGGGCATGGCTTCTGGATGGCATGTCTGGCCCACGGACCGGCAGTTTGATACCCCTGGTCTATACCTTTGTTATCTATAGAAGTCTATGATCCAGTAAAATAGGAGCTCGGTGGGAAAGTGAAAAAACTGAAATTATTCTTGGGGTTATAACTTCACTGACTGGTTTCAGTGAGGTGAGTGAAAATGAGTCATATTTTGGGTGGGGTTCTTTTCTTATAGGGACCCCCAAAGACTCTTTCAGCCATGAACCCATCTGCTAACTGAAAATTATTCTTTGATCTTTTTTTATTATCAGAAAGATCTAATGTAGAATCTCAGAGTTGAAAGGGATTATTAAGACTGAAGAGACTGAATTGAAACTAAAGCATTCCAGAGAAATAGTCATCTTTGCATGTTCGATTTTATTGTTGAACTGCTCTTAATGATAGGAAATTTCTTTGAACATTAAATCAGAATCTGCCTTCCTGTATCATGACACTACCATTATGGATTTTGCAGTCAGAAACCAAGAGGACTGCCTTTGATTTTCTGGTGTGTGACATTTGTTCAGATATTTGAAGACTGCTACCATCTTCTCCTTCTGTCAATATCAATATATTTTATCTGGTTTTACAGGACATAATTTAAAATCCTTCCTATGATCATCCTTGCAAGATCTTCAGGGAAAGTCAGCAATTTATGTGACTTGTTAACTTCCTTCAGTCTCCATGAAAATCTGGTCCTTTGTGTAGCCAATTAAATTCCAACATAACTTTTTCTGACTTTTTATGTGATTTTATAGAAGTTTTGTCTTGCAATTTTTGGCCTTAAAACTGGGAGGGGGGACATGTTGGCATCTGCAGAGGGCCAAAACACAGAAGATGATGGTTTTGTAAGGGACAGAGTTTGTATTACAATATCATTACACAGATTTTGGCAAAGAAAAAAACCCTGATTGTTGAGGTCCACACGACTCCTCTGCTTCTTAATAGCTTGGCTAGTTGATTTACAGATTGTTAACTTTGGTATGCAGATCTAAGTGTCCTATAATATGGGACAGTATCCCATTTTTCAAGTACATTCTTTGTTTCATTTATTAAAATAAAACTTCTCTCTTCTAGTTTACTCAAATCCACACACTTCAAAATCACTAAGGCCTGAAGATTCTGATTCAAAGAATAAACTGGAACTATTTATTTAAAGGCTTAACCCTGGGGAAGTGGGGTAGTTGTGTTCTATTCCATTCATCTTTCAGGTCAAGGGGATATCTCCCATTCAAGAACAAGTACTGAAGCTTAATCTTTTCATTAGAAGTACAGTTACCTCCAGACCCCTTCTCCAGGTGAGAGAGTGGAGATGCCAGGAAAGAATAGGGCAGGCTTGCCTTTCTGAGACTCACTATATAAATAAAACAGGTTTGCTCACCATAAAGGAGAGTGCCATTTAAAGCAGTTGTCTTCACTGTTAAGTAGATTGTTACTTTGTTCCATTCTTGTCCTGATGAAAATCTATCGTCTGACAGGGATGATAGTGAAGGTAGTTTTAAATAGGAGTTTCCACTGAATGATGGAAAGAATAACGTTGTATCTGGAACAAACAAAAGTATATGACCGTCAATAGAAAATTAGACTGACTTGCTTTTTTCACCCTAGGAAAGCATGACTTCATACCATTGGTACCCTGCAAGGAATAATTTGTAGGCAAGAGAGAGACTTGTCACACAGGCCATCCTGTTCCCTTAGGATATTTTGTTTGCTTTAAAAGAAGAATGATTTTGATGAGATCCTTTTGCCTTTCTTCTGGGCATCCTGGATATGATAATAATTATTCATTGACTTGTAAGCTCCATCAACACAGAAGAATATGAAGAAGCTCTTCTTTCTCTGAAAAGAGCTAGATAAGAATGGAAATCTTCATAAGCAAAGAACCTTAAGAAGAACAGACCCATGAGAACTTTGGAAATTTGTAATGAGAACTAAACTCTACAGATCTACAGACTCATTCCTCAGCAATGTCCACACCACTACCAGTACCATCCCTCAAATTTACTGCTTCCAGTAGCCAATGAGAATTTCTTTTGGTATTTTACTTGCAACAATGCTGAGCCAATTACTTACTTTGCCTTTTTAATTATTTTTAAAAACTGGGGTAGGACTTGTATTCCAGGAGATTTTCTTGTTCAGGATACACACTTTCAAGCTGATAAAGCATTCGTGGCTTTTTTGAAAGGATATTCCCTGACTTGTTGGATCTGGTTCCTGATCTTTCCAGAGCCTTCCTTTCTCTCAGCCACTGCCAATATCCCAAAATGGCAGCCCCACAAGCTGTGGTCTTTCAAATACCTTCATTTCCCCTCCCCCCAACTACTGATGAAGTACTGCTCCATGCCACTGTTCCTTCTAGTGATGATCTCAGCAAGAGGTTACCATGGTTCTAGAATGGAGATCTCCCATGGGACTACCCTTTCCTTATTTTGTCACTTTTCCTGATTTTCTCCACTGCTAATGTTCCTGGCCTCCACAAACTCTGGAATAAAACAGCCCAGTTTTTTTTTCTTTGCACAGACCAAAAGCCAAGGTCTTTTGGTTTAGCTACAGATGACTCCAGATCACTGTTCCATGCACATAACATTTTGCCCATTTCTAAACAACCGTGATGTTTTCTTGGCAGTAGCACAGAAATTATTTGTCATTACCTTATGCCAAGATAGGTTTTTGTTTGTTTGTTTTTCTTTTTTACTTTCCAGTCTAATCTATAGTTTTGGAATTCCTAGGAAGATTCTGACCCAGATACTAAACAGGTCTGAATCTGCTTCAGCTCCAAACTCAACCAGGTATTTTCACATGATGGGAAAATCTAAGTTCTAGCAGACAGCAAGAAAATCCAACTAACCAATTTACAAATTGGTTTGTAAATTTTTATTGGCAATAATAAGAAAGCATCCAAATAACTGTATTGGTCACAATTAAACCTTTCTCTCATTCCCAGAAAATAGTATATTAAGTTATCCTATACTCTCTTCTGAATCAGAATATATGTTATCAAAATAAAAGTTTATTTAATGTACATTCATCTTTTAACCAAGTTATTTGAAAAACTGCAAGCAATATTATGTTTTCTAAATGCCTTCTACCATTTTAGTATAATAATTATTAATGACTTCATCATATTTTACTACATTCTCAATAGTGAGAGTTGCAACAAATCTAAAGCAACATATTAACCATATTCATTGGAATACTAGCATGCCATATGTAAAGCTCTATCTAAAATACAACAGTAATAAAAAAACCCCAGAATAATCAACCTTTCATTGTTATTTTACCATATGACAGCTACTGGAATAATGAAAATTAATCTATTATTGGAGAAAGCTGGTTTTTCTTGCCGTATATTGCTGTGTCTAAATAATTACTTTAGCAAATAGCTTAATTAAGTAGATGTATTGATTAGAATTTATTTTGACAGCTTGGTTTCAACATCAGCGCACCTTCGAGATGGCAAAATGTTACACCTGAAGGTGGGATGTGTGTAAGTTAAATATTTGAGCCAACAGCTCACATGATTTCATTGAATAACATCAGAACCCTTGAAATCTGGCTTATTAAGTTAATATTTCAACTCAGTTCTTTCCATTTCTTTCTTCTTTTACTATTGATTTTTAATGCATAAAACAGATGGATTATTTAAACAGGAACTGCACAAGAATAAAGATACAAAAATCAGAGTAGAAGATAAAGAACTAATTTTAAAAAAGTAAAAACATTATTATTATTTTTTTAAAAAAATGGCAACACTGCTGTCAATTCAAGAGGATGGACTAGAACTGGAATGGAGCAATGGACTGAAGCACTGGAATGCTTAATATGGTCCAATCAGAAAACAGCAGTCTGAAATGAAAGCTGGAAAACTTCATTGTGAGATACACTTGCAATAGTCTGGGAATGGGAACAAGATGACATCATCTGTTCCTCCTTCTAGGAATCAGTGAGTAACCTGTACTGGTGAAGAGTTAAGTAGAAAGTTGGACCCTGTACGAACTGGTAAATGCAGATATGTCCTTAAGGGATGGGGTGGAGAAGACATTGCATAGGACATTTGTGGTTTTTCTTTTTCTTTCTATATTTTCTCTTTAGAAGATTGGGTTAAATTTGGGGCAATCTTCCTTTGAACTGTCCCAAAGGTACCTTTTCAAGAGGCAACTGGACTTTCTTTGTTTTTTCCTTGAAAAGGAGCAATAAATAAATAAATAAATTTTGCTTCTCATCCAATAAACTTCTTCAATTCTTCAGTCAGAATTGAAGAAGCTTCTTAGATAAAAAGCAAAATGTCTTCAAGGAAAAACAAAGAAAGTCCAGCTGCCTATTGAAAAAACACCTTTGGGACAACCATGATCTGAATGACAGAATCTCCATAGATTTCCCTTGAATTCATATAGTATAATTGCCAGTTGCCTCTACAACTGCCTTATATATTATTAGTAGCTTTCTGATTTGAAAACAATCAGATGATGACTTGGTTGATTAAATTGCTGTAAAAATAATGCTGATTTAGAAATGGTGTAGTGGATTGTTCTAGCAAGGAGATTCCTATGTTCTTATGATCAGAGACCCAAAGAATTAGATACAAACAACTTCCAATCAAATCACCTTTCATTGGTTAAAAAAAAAAAACAGCTTTGTGAATAAGTTTTAAGCCGGACTGGAATTAAAATCTTCTAAACTACAGTGAATGTAATTGTTGAAAACAGAATATTGGATAAGGAGATAGGTCATATACAATGAAACCAAGTTAATAAATCAGCATGCATGTCAGGATATTCTAAGATGAAGAAATGGCCAGTCAGCCTTTTAAAAGACAATATAAAACCAAGTTCCTTTATATGTGCAAAAAATGAAAGGCTTAACCACATCAGACAAAAGCACACATTAAATCAATGAGAACTGGATGTATGGTGCTGTGCATAGTTATAAATACGGTGATTGTCTCAGTGTTGGTATCTGCGTCTGTGAGACAAATCCAAACATCATTGCTGAATAAACATTTCTCTTTATCCGCTAACCTCATCTACTCCCAGAGTGCAGAGTTGTCATTTCACAATTGTGCATTATTGGCTTTGCTTCTACAGCATTTGCATTCAAAATGGATGTCAGAAATGTACAATTACTATTTCAACAGGATGCATGCTAGTGCAAGTAAAGTATAATAATTGCCCAATTTTAGAAAATATCAGCATTCAGATTTTGAACTCAGTGGGGTCTGAGCCAGGGAGAAGACCCTGAATTGCTAAGGGAGCCTCCTCTTCCTCCTCACCAGCATTTCTCTTCATAGGTCATATAGGTCTGATTTAAGGACAGTGACAGACTCAGTCACAATACAGATAAATCTGATGGAACAGCTACTTTTATTGACATAATAGGCTATTTACAAGATATTCAGTGGTTTGATTTTTTTTATGGCTGCTGATGAGATACTGTATTATTTACAGAGTCTCTGTTAACCCTGCAAGGTAGTCCACACAGGAAGCACAATCTTAAGTGCTAGTGCCAACTTTATTGAATAAGCAAGTTAACAGAATCTTGCAAGACTAAAAGTATTTCTTCACTCCCTTCCTTTTACTGTCTGTGTAAAATTATGGAAGATCCCTTCTGAGATGGCTGCCATGCCTTCTCTCCTGTGGACTGAGACTTCTTTTATGTGCTGGTTGTCTTGTCCGCAGTTCTTCCTCCTGTCTCCCAAGGTGACTCCCACATGCCATTACAGCCTCCAAGTTAGAAAAATTGTTTATTTCTTAATATCTAAGATTATTTTCTTATATATCACAGCCCTGTTAATGTAGCAGGTTTATATTCATTGTCATGTTTCTGTCCTGTCTCTTATACTTCTGACTTGCTTATTTTCATCTCTGCTGTTACTAGGCAACTTTGGGCAAACTACTCCCTCCCTCCTTTCTGCCTGTTATTAGTTAAGACTCTTCACTAGCTTCCTTATACACTAAGCAATAATTGGGTGGGTGGGTGGGTGGATGGGTGGGTAGATGAGTCAAGGCAAAAAGGCAGACAGAAATTTGATTCCTGAATTTCTTTTCTTATCTCTTACCATTCCTCTGAGGCTGGAGTCCACTGAAGAATTTCTGGAGTTCTTCTGGAACTTTGGGGACTCCACTGAAGAACTTCAGAACTTTTTTGAACAGCAGCCTTAGATTCATTGAACCACATCTTCACATCTTCTCTTCGGTCTCTTCTTTCCGTAAGACGTACAGCTTCACATTCTTGGGTGAAATGCAGCAGCTCTTTCTAGTCTCATGAATGCAGCTCCACCAACACAGAGCCCCAATATTCCACACTATTTGGTCTTATACCTCAAAGCTTCTAAAACCACCTTCATTTTCTATAAAGGTAAAATGTGGATGTGCTAAGCATACGTAGAAGATGGTCATTGTCACTGGGATGATCACAACTGATTTTTTTATGGCCTTGAATAATCAAAATAATCATGGATTTCAGTGGGATGAAGGTACAATTTTTTTTGTTAAGGTTTGGCAGCACAAAGTCACAATATGTAAAAGCATGAAAAATTAATGTATAGTTAGATTGATCTAACTAATTATTTATTTTATTTTATTTATTTTATTTGGATTTGTATGCCGCTCCTCTCCGAAGACTCGGAGCGGCTCACAACATATATATAAAACAATTTCAACTAAATCCAAACAAAAAAACATTAAAAATAAAACCCCATACATACTCATCAGTCACACCACAATCAACAATCATCCCCAGGCCTGCCGGCAGAGGTAGGTTTTTAAATTCTTTCGGAAGGCCGGGAGAGTCGGAGAAACGCGGACTTCAGGAGGCAGTTGGTTCCAGAGGGCGGGCGCCACAACAGAGAAAGCCCTCCTCATAGGGCCCGCCAGACGACATTGTTTCGCTGACGGGACCCGGAGGAGGCCGACCCTGTCGCTCTCACCAGTCGTAGAGAAGTATGTGGCAAAATTATTGTATAGGGATGGAAAACGAAACCAGGAATTCTTCCCATTATCTGATCATTCCATGTCTCCCAGGGAACAGACAGGGAGAATAGTACATCCTCTTTCTGAGTTCACAGTGGTTTAGGAGAGAGAGAAACTTTAAGGAGAAGGAAGAAAAAGAAATGGGATGCTCTTTCTGTTTTAAATTTTTCTTGTTTGAGATTTTGGGCTGAGGCTACTTAAATAATTGAAGGAATTAGTCACACAATGTTGGTTTTAATAAAAATGTATAGATGTGAAACCCTAACCCAAATATATTTAAGCTCAGTACTGTACTCCGCTTCTGTAACCGTAATATTATGATTAATAACTTGTGCCATCCATAGTGCTGAGAATGAAGGACTGATGTTTTTCTGTAGAATAGGTATTTTATTCTAAATTGCCAATCCCTGTTTTTCAAAAATGAGTCTGGCAAATGATGCTGTCCTTTCAGTTTTAACACAGAACAAGTTAAAGAAAAGCGACTGTTGGATTCCCTTGATGTTGTTTCTCTTTCCAACTAGCATCACCTGCTGGCAAGAAAAATAAGCATCAATCATTCTCCTTTATGTCTGACAGGGAAAGAACACATCAGTGTACAGAGATGCTTAGAATGGCTAGTTACCCTCTTGCAAGATCAGTTTACTCCTTAATAGTCTACTCCAAAAATCTACTTAATCCATGTCCTGAAATAGCCCAGCTGACAGGTCATAGGAAAAGAAGAAGGGAGTTGGGTAAAGTTAAAGGGAGCTATTTTAGTGCTATTTTGTGTACAAGTGTTTGTTTGTTTGTTTGTTTGTTTATTAGATTTTTATACCGCCTTTATTATTTCATAAGTAACTCAAGGTGGTGAATGTACATAATACTCCTTCCTCCTTCTATTTTCCCCCACAACAACAATAACCTTGAAAGCTGGGTTGGGCTGAAAAAAAGTGACTGAGGGACTGGAATTCATAGTCTCCTGCCTTAACTCTCTCTCTCTCTCTCTCTCTCTCTCTCTCTCTCTCTCTCTCTCTCTCTCTCTCTCTCTCTCTCTCTCTCTCTCTCTCTCTCTCTCTCTCTCTCTCTCATTAAAAATAGTGAGAAAAAAAGGTCTTGTAAGCAGGAGAAGGTTCATAATGCTCGTAATAGGGAAGACCCAGCAATACTCAATTTCAATGAGTAGTTGAACTTATAAACAGCAATTAGGTGGAATGAAGATCTTTCCCTCAAATTAGTTGTAGCACATCTTTCAACTGGTAAATTCCCACACAAACCTTGAGTGACATACCACCTTGCTGAAGCCTCCACTTGTGTGGTAAATTCAACAAGAGGCAAAGTATGGAAGCTGACAGCGTCAGCCCCACTCTCTCTCTCTCCTGGTTTCAAACAGCCTTCTGTAGAACCTAGGTCTAGCATTTTCTCAAAAGAATGTTCAATTTGCATAGGTGAGGAGACTAAGTAGGACCTAAGACCAGGGAAGATCTTCAGAAGGTGTCAGTCAGGTGTTACTCAGGCAGGTGCCTCTGTGGAGACCAGGAGTCTGTTCTCTCCTGTGTCCGAAACCAAAATATTCACCAGATGATCTGCAATCAGAAGGAAAGAAGGAAGGAAGCCCACCATAGGATGAAGTGTCCATAATGTGGTAGGCTTGGGGTGACAGCAAAGCAACAACAGGAGGACACATCATAAAAATTGTTCATTAGCTTTTGTGCCTAGGTTAGCAGAAATGTGAGGATGAATCCACTGAGACTTAATTTTAAAATACCTTTTTTTCCCAACTTAATCGACAAATGTTGCTTAGCTGAGCACCAATAAAAATGCTTACATTATTTGTAATAATCTCATAAAATAGAACATTCAGATACACACATCCAAATTCCATTGCACCTGATAAATTACGTATTTATATAACCACTAGAAAATTTGCTCCTTATCAACACTATGTTAGCTCATAAAATACATGTTCGATTTTTTGAAAAGTAAAAATAGATTGACTTTGCTCTTTTCCCTTTCTTAGACCTTAGTATATTTGGGAATGTAAAAGTGTACTCTGATTCAGGCATACTGCAATGCTTTACAGAACACTAATGAGAAACCTTCAAAAATATTTGAAGTCAGCACTGCATCAAAATTCATAATCTACATTTTTATTGACCTTAAACACAGCGGGTAAGGCTATATCAAATTTGTTATGTGAAAAAATAAAACCAGAAAGGGGTAGAATCAATTTCTTCAGTCTATGCTTAAAAGATAATAGATTTTTTTTAAAGCTTCAGGAAACAATGAAAGAATATATTCAGTCTTGAGAAAGGAGTGTTCAGATACAATATGGTGAACGGGAAAGGTCAAAACAACATTATGCCTGGTTTATTTAGGGTGACAGGCTATTAAACTCCAAAGGCTAACTTATCACCTTGCAGTTCGTTATGGTTCAATTGGCTCTTGGGGTATGATTTTTTTTTTAAATTTCTGCTGACTACCTCTAGACAAAAATACCAACACAAAACCCTCCCAAAGAGAAAGAACATGATATTTACAACAGCTAAATGGATCAGAGTCCATTAAGGCAGTGTTTCCTAACTTCTACTGATGTGGACTTCAACTCCCAAAATTCCTCAGTCAGGGTGACCATTCCTAAGAATTCTGGGAGTTGAAATCCAGCCAGCTAGAAATTTCACAGGTTGGGAAATCCTGAATTAAGGCATGTCAGCTTTACATTATGTAACATCCTAAGGCCTCAGGCACTGCTAGCCCCCACAGTTTTGAATACAGACCCCAGACTTCCAAAGGTTGTCACAAAAGAGAGACAAGTATGAAATGCATGATATGAGAGTAAACATTTAATGTTAGCTGCATTGAATTTGATATTATTTATATTTCAATTGAGTTGATGCCCTAATACCACCCAATACTTTTAGAAGGATGCTTCACTAGTATTATTTTACATTTTAACTTTCCTCAGGAAGTCCCCCTTTATTTTATCCCCATTATAGAAAATCTGGGTGATCGGTTGAGTTGAAGAGAGTGACTGATCCAAAGGCAGTCTGTGAGTTTCCTGGAGCTCAACCTTAATTTGGGGTTCTCTTAATCACCAAGTGGTCACATACAGCTGGGATTACCATGTGCTGGCTGAAAATACATTGATCAGTTAGCTTTTGACTGCTATTTAGCCTCTAGATATAGATTTGCATCCCAGATGTGCTTGCAAACTGGCTGCATTTTTCATTTAAAAACCCCCAGTGTATTTGTAAGGAAATGAAATATTATATTAGAATTAGAGAACTAAAATCCTGTTGTCAAAGAAAACATTTTTACTTTCGACATTTGCTATATTATGTCAAGAATTCAAGCCCACTGAACCATATAATAAAAAGACTGCTCAATGTTGCAAGACATAAACAGAATTTTGTATAAGAAGGACTGCTTTTCAGTGCTGGCTGCCAGGAGTATCGTGCAGAATATTTCCCGTCACTAAACAGAATGTGATTTTTTTTTCTTTTGGAAGAAATGTTCGGATATTATTTCAGACTTTTGACTGATTGACTGATTACTTGGTTGGTTGATTATGTTTCATAAAATTGATCAACTGTTAGTAATTACATAGATTTTTATTTATTTAATAAATAATAAATCTGTACACAATCTGATCTTTTAGGTCTCCCATATGTGCACCAACTATGGCTGTAACCTTATACTTCTTCCATATTACAGACATACCTCCAGAAAGCTAAATTCTCAGATAACGTGTCTGAAGTGTGATCATTTGAGCATGGATATCTGTGCCTCAAACGAGAACTCTGAATTGCTTTGTTCTATGGCCCAGTTATTTGTCAGGAGTCTTCTTCAACACCAAAGTTCAAAGGTCTCAATACTCTTCCTATCCTGCTTCTTTAAAGTCCAACTTTTGCTTCCATAAAACGTCACAGGGAAAACCATTGCCGGCATGATTCTGATCTTAGTAGGTTCAGATCTGAATATGTTTTTAAAGGCCTTCTTCAGTGCTGTACCAAATGCTAGCCTCTGGCATAATTCTTGCCTGCCTATTCCTTTACTGTTGGTAGTTAAACCTAAAAGACAGAAGCTATCCATTACTTTATGATCTTAATTGTTAATTCTAATGCTGGTTGCTATACCTCTTTGATTAGTTTGGCATTTACATTTAATCTTAGTCCTGTTATTTACTCTGCTGTCTGACTTTCATTAGTGGAGGTTGCAGATCATTTGCATTTTCAGCTAATATCATCAGCATAATTCAAGTTATTGATATTTCTTCCTCCTGTTTTTCAACCGTGTCCTTCTTCTAAACTAACTTCCATTAATATATATTCTACATATAAGTTGCATAAGGGGATAGTATGCAGCTTTGCCTCACTCCTTTGCCCCTCTGGAGCCAGTCTGTTTCCCCATGTTCTATCTGCACTGTGGTTTCCTGACCTGTGCATTAGTTTTACTTGAGCTTGTTTATCTCTTTTGAAGAAAAAGAAACTCATTATATCAGTCCAAGTGGGTGTGAATACCCCTTGCTATTGAATTGCTCATACCTCTATTGACAGATGACCTGGGACAGTCATAAAGTTATGTACCTCTTCCTTTAGACAGCATGCAGGCTCATTTACAACAAGTCATATCTGTAATTCATTGATGCACAGAATGACAAAATCATAAGTTTGGAAGGTGTTTTGGTGAGCTTCTAATCTGTCCCATTGTCCAGGCCAAGAGTCCTGACTATCCCAGACAAATGGTTGTCCAGTCTTTGTTTGAAAACTTCCACTGATGGAAATTATAATTTATAATTCAGAACTTTTAATTCCAAGAGGCATGCTGAAACTCAAACAGATCGCTGGTTACTGTTTCCATCAATTGTACTTGAACTTAACTTATCAACTTCAGCTGCACTTTATTGATTCTCATTCATTCCATTATGCTTCCAGATAAATTTCCTACATCCACATGATCTATCTTGATTCGGATGGAAAGAATACATACGGTAGAACAAAGGGTCATCTGCATTTCAATGTTTATCCACTTTCCCAAGAACTGAAATATAGCCCAGACTAACAGAAAATACCAATATGTGATCTGAACTATATTTGATCAAGAGCCCACATTATACAGCATCTTGCTTTACATCATGGTCAGATAGTTATGGGTACTCACAAGCAAGTCATGAAAGTATTAATCCTTTTCCATGGCTGATCTCTGCTCTAAAAGAACTGGCATTCTGTGGCATGTTCTTTTTAGTTATTGCAGCTGGTTGCCATTGACAAAATGTTGTTCATAAAATCATCAAAGATATCATTGTCACATCTTCAGGTAATGAATTTCTAAAACTAAACATAGGCTATGTAGAGACATACTTTTTAAAATCTAAACTGCTGTGCTTTAGCAAACAATGGTTCTGTGCTGACCGGCTTGCAAATATGTCCAATTGTATTCAATGAGATTGATTCCCATCTTATTAGTCATAGGATTTCAGCCTTAACCCAACCTGTGTTTTAGAACTGCCACTAATACTGACTGTAAAAATCAATGATCTGTATCACAAACTAATTTCTGGTATTCTACAGTGACTTCCTTAGCTATTGATTGCAAAATACAGTCTAATCTATAAAGAGAACTTACTTGGTTCATGTAGCACATAGATCTTGGCTATATAAATGTACTACACACACTCTTTGTCAGGCTATTCGATCAACTCCAAATTAATTTAAGTGAAGAGCCACTGATGTAACTTAGTGCTCAGAGAAATGGGGGAATTTTAGAACACATTCTGGAAGAGCAAGAGAAGTAAGTAATGCAGGCATTTGAAGGAAGAAATGTGCAAACTAGGTCCCTGTTTGTGAATATTAACAATCTCAAGTTACCAGTCCTTTTGGACACTTATATTTCATTAACTTTTCCTGCTTTGCATGTCTTGTCTTGTGATAGTAGCATAAAAGATCTATCGGAAAATGGCAACAAAAGAATTCAGAATTCTTGCTTGAAATGCATTTTATAGATAGAATAAGGAAAAAGGAATAGTAAGAATGCAATCTAACAGCTTAAGTGTCTTAAATATACGTACATAATAATGAAGGAACAGTGGGGAAGTGGGCTGTAATGACATGAGGCATACATGTTGGAGAGGGAGGGGAGACATAATAATCAAGGACAATTAAGAAAAACTCTACATAGTATGTCAGATAGCACAGAATAGTCCAAATCTAATAATCTATGCAAGTCCCTACTCCATATAACAAAGTCAAACATTAGATATTTCATGCATCCATGAAAATCACAAGCAAATTGGAATAAGCCAAGATGATATTAATAGTCTTCTGCAAAACTAGGCTACATATTCCTTATAAGAAAGACCCTTTCAGAACAAATGGAATGTAATCTCCAACTTTTCCATTTTATAAACATAATTGAAACCCAAAGTATAATATTTGTTCTTGAGCTTCAGGTTCCTTTTGCCATCGTGACATCTAGAACAAATACATTTCTTTAATCTCAGTATTTGATTGAAGTTCTTATATAAACTAGATAAACTGAATTTTAATAGGTCACTGATAGCAAGATATAGCTTCATAATTCTTTACATATCATAATTTGTCTTCTTAATAATTTCTTTTGTTATCATGCTCTCAAACATGGTCATTTAAAATATTATTTTAGAATAAAATATACAAAAACACTTCATAGACAAACAATAATGCTAGATTATTTTAAATCAGCCCTTTGCTTTAATGCAGCGGTTCTCAACCTGTGGGTCGTGACCCCATTTGGGGTCGAACGACCATTTCACGGGGGTCGCCAAACACCGCAGTCCACCATTTTTTCCCCTTTTCCCCTCGGCCGGTGCAGGGGGCAGCACCGCGCATGCGTGATGCGGGCCGTTGCGCCGCGCATGCGTGACACGGGCCCTTGCACCACACATGCGTGATGCGGGCCATCGCGCTGCGCATGCGCGATGCAGGCCGTTGCATGCGCGATGTGGGCCATCGCGCCACACATGCGTGATGTGGGCCGTCGCGCGCACTGCACATGCACGATGCGGGCCGTCGTGCGCGCACCGCGCATGCACGATGCAGGCCGTCGCACCACACATGTGCGGTGCAGGTCGGGGTCACGGCCTGAAAAAGGTTGAGAAATACTGCTTTAATGAGAGCTTATCTTAGCACCCATGGACACAAAACTTTACCTTATCAGGTTTGTCAGCATATCTGAATTCTAACATAAATAAAAATACTTTTTTTCTTTATTGAAAGTTCTTTTCCTGATGATATATTATCAGCTTGGTTTGCATGCTTACTACTCTGAACTCAAATTAAAAAGAAGTGGGTAGAATCTGTCAGTGTTCTGAATGAAAAATGGGAAGTCATAATTTCCCCTCTTACGATCTCTTATGGTTGAATGCGCTAGTGATGGAACACATTTTCCAATAAAAACAATGTAATCAGCACTGTGCTCAAAAGAGAACGATCTGATTCATGCCATTAAGGAAAAATCCAATGCATTGTTATCTCTACTGCACAGAAAACCTTTAATTGGCATTATCTTAAATGTCAAATTCTTAATGGGCTTAAAACATTGTCAAAATTTCAGTAGAGGGCAGACTTACTGAAGTTCCTTGTTTAAGCCAACCTAGTAAAAAATGTAAATATCAGAGGATGCATTTTACTATATTCCTGTAGGGTAGGGAATATACCTGTCTATAAGGCAGTGGAATACCACAGACATAAATAATAGTGGTTGGACTATTGTTGTTCCACTCTGTTTTATTCCACTGCAGCAATAGATTCCTTGATTAGGACCTTGATTTGCCACCTGCTCTCTGATACCTTTTTCGTAAGCCAACTGCTATCCAAGCAGCAGTTGGTGGGAAAGCAGTTGGTGGCAACAGAAGCTTAGCACATTTCTTTTTGTGCTTCCAGACAACCAAACTTGAGATAAAAATCCCTGATGCCAGGTTGGTTAGAAACCATGGCAGTTCCCATTATCCTTAATCCTTTACTCTTACCTACTCTCAAAGCAGTTAGTATCCTATATGCATGGTTTTTTTTTTTAAAAAGTCCCGAGTCTCTATTGGCCCAGGGAGCAGCTTCCTGTGCTAAAGAAATGAGGATTGATATACCAGGGAATAAGTATTCTTCATCCATCTGTCCTTGTTATTATTGTTTCTTTATCAGACTGAGGAGTAAGCTAAGAACCCATTCGGATAGCATAGGACACAGGTTGGCAACCTGCGGCTCCGGAGCCGCATGCGGCTCTTTGAGCCTTCCCCTGTGGCTCCCAGCCTCCTCTGCCATTTGCAGAGAGAGACAGAGACAGAGAGAGGCAATTCTGCTTCCCTGCTTCTCTCTTTGTCTCTGTCTCTGTCTCTGTCTCTGTCTCTGTCTCTGTCTCTCTCTCTCTCTCTCTCTCTCTCTCTCTCTCTCTCTCTCTGTGTGTGTTTGTGTTTGTTTGTTTGTGTGTGTGTGTGTAAAAGACAGTGCACTCACATTGTTCTCCGAGGAGCTGAAAAGCTTATTGGGCGGAGCTCCTCCCTTTGCTGCGTCTCTGCAGGAAGCAGGAAGCAGGAAGGGCAAGAGAGAGCTAGCTAGCCCAGCTATGCTGACTCAGGAATTCTGGGAGTTGAAGTCCATGAGTCATAAAAGAGCCAGGGTTGCCTACCCCTGAGCTTGTTGGAGAACAGCTTGAAGCCAACTTGCCAGGTGAGCAGCAGATAGGAAAGAGGGAGAGAGGGGGGAGAGAAAGAGAGAGAGAAAGAGAGAGAGAGAGAGAGAGGGAGAGGGAGGGGAGAGAGAGAGAGAGAGAGAAAAGAGAGAGAGAGAAAGAAAGAGAGTGGGGGAAGAGGACTGGCAGACCAAGGGCAGATAGAGAGGGAGGGAGAGAGAGAGAGACAGAGAGAGACCCTTTTGACATCTAAAATGAAGATAACACTGCATATATCCTTTTTAACACACACACACACATACATACATACACACAAACAAACAAACACACACACACACACACACACACCTATAATAAAGGTAAAAAAAGGATATATGCAGTGTTATCTTCATTTTAGATATCAAAAGGGTTTTGCGGCTCCCGGTGTTTTGATTTTGGTGGGAAACGGGTCTAAGTGGCTCTTTGAGTGTTTTGGGTTGCCTACCCTTGGCATAGGAAAATAAGAAGATGAAACTTAAGAAATAAATAAGGTGAGAGCACAGAGATTTGTTACTTTGGGTCGGCAGTCACAACAAACAAGCTTCCCCCAGTATCTCTCATTACCCTCTCAGTTTACATGATGCCTTGTTCTTCTCTATCCCCATAGCACCCTCTTGCTCCATCCTTTCTTTTCTCTCTCCATCCTGTCCCCTCACTCTCTGCTGTGTCTTACTGTTCTGTCACACTCCTCTCCAGTATCTTTGCTCTCTGCCTCTCTGTCCTGTTCCCAACCTCTTATTTGGCTTTCAGGTGTGTAGATGTTTCAATATAAGCATCAGTGCCTATTGATGCATTTGTATGAGTGTATAGGAATGCATAGAGCCTGCATACCTCTGTACGCATGTTTAACTTTTTAACACTTTTTAAAATAATTTAGTTTGAATGATCACATACACTGAGGTCTTTATTTGCTTTTGGGAAGCGGCATACAAATATTGGCCAATAAATAAAGATGCATACAAAAAGCACATCAGGCTTCTTCCTGATAGAGTTTATGTTTCCTGCTCTTAATAGTAAGATTAATATTAATTTTCCAAATTTCAGCCCTCACAGCAAGTCTTAAATATTACTTTTAGGTATGCTAGATCAGGGCTTTTCAACCGGTGGTACGGATACCACCTGTGGTACATTGGCACCTGGCAGGTGGTACGTGACCATCCTAGAAAAGTGGTAGCGGGGGAGGGGAATGAGCTGAACCAGTGGCAACACCGCACAAGCCTGAGCGAGAGATGGCTGGAGCTGCAGGGCTGTCAGGGCTCAGCGGAAGCGCCAGGATCAACGCCAGGCTCCAGCTGGAGCTCGGCACTGATCCTGGTGCTTCTGCTGAGCCCTGAAGAAGCACCGATCAGCTGGAATGTTGCAGCATCTCCAGGGTCTTGTGATTTACATTCAGATGCTTGGCAACTGATTCATACTTATGATGGTCACAGTGTCCCAGGGTCATGTGAAGTGACCAAAACCTGCTGCAACCACCCAGCAGATGGGGGGAATAAAAACCAAACACCTCCCCACCCCACCCCCACTGCCAATCCTCAACAGAAATGCTCACAACAATGAAAACCTTGGACAGGAGGAAGAGTGCCGCCGGGCACTGTCTTGCTCGTTTGTGGCTTGGGAGGCACTTTTTTCAGTGCCATTGTAACTTTGAGCAGTCACTAAGCGAACTGTTGTAAGTCGAGGACTACCTGTCTTTATCACTTTTTTCTTTTTTTCTTTTGGTCATCTAGTTTTTGACACCTTGCCAGGAGACTGATAGTACTTGGATGTTGCCATATCCTAAAAGTGGTACAATGGGTGAAAAGATTGAAAAGCCCTGTGCTAGAGCATAGGCTTGGTTTGTTAATAGGACTAAATCTTCTATGTGCACTCAGAAGCGCTCTCCTTTTCACTAGATGTGATTTATATGAAGTATTGTCACTGAAAACAAATGTGGACACTTTAACTGTATGCATAAAAAAGTCGACAACTATATTATTACTGTGTTACTATATTATTATTGTATTACTGAGCCATAAAAATGGACACAGATTTTGAAGAAATTGATAAATAAAATTCTGATTTCAAAAAAGCAGAAAACTGCATGTGCATGATTTTATCAAGGGAGTACAGTATGTACTATAGACTAATTATATCACTTATAAATATATTAACTTATTAGTCATGGTGGGAGTTTCATATCAGGAACCCAATTAAAAAATAAACATTAAGTACATGGTTGGAGATGGATGAAGCATGTGAATCAATTAGGAAGGTTTCATTTGTTTTTGCAAATGCAGAAACATCAAAATGGTAGAGTTGAAGGAGACCTAAGGGTCATCATGAACAATTTCCCTCCCTTGACACCAGAAATGGCCATGACAGATTATACTATTGTATAAAGCTCATAACAAGCAGCTGTTGGGTCTAAGGAACGATGTTAGTGTGGTGAAATTACTCCAGAAGCCTGAACGAACTGAGCTATATCTTTGCTTGTTGGTGTGTGCAGAGGCCCTTACAATGTAAATTTTCTAAAGCAAGAGTGAGGGGTTTGTTGCCCTACAGTTGTGAGTAAAAACTGCCAGCTAGTGATGAAGGAACCAAAGAAATGGGCCAGTTACACAGAAAACCAACAAACCCTGCTAGAAGATGTGACATAAGAATTCAAGTAAGAAGGAGTTTGTTCACTTAAGGTCTGTTTATAAATAGTGAGAACAGAGGTGGAATCAACACGGCATGATAGTAGTATACCAAATTACAAATCTATCTTCTATTTGGAACCCAGCAGGAAAGGCCTAGATGTCAGACTGCAAAGGAATGTTATATCCAATACAGTACAATTTCCTGCAATAATGAAGCAAGGCTTCATTATCTTCCTTTCAATCCATCCTTACATGAGTTATTTATCATGTTCTGAGACTCCAGAAATATGTGCCTTCCCCAGTAAAATGGGATTTAGGCATAATTTGACACAAAGAAAAAAAAAGGATCACATACAAGGTCACTTTATTCTACTAGTTCAGACAATACAGTTTCCCATCCTATTATATTGATTAACAATAATAAGAAAATCTTTAAACTGATTTTTGCACAACATAGTCCTTTGGAATTTAGCCAAGGAAATGGAACTATCCAAAGAGGGCAGGGTGGAGGTTGCACTAAAGAAAAGGGAATGCATACATTTTTAATCTTTGCTCATTATTTCATTTAACTTATTCAGATGTCAGAATGAATTACAATTTGTAATCAGGAGATTGGACCACCACATGTGCCCATTTATCAGCATTGGTAGTGCAATTTAGAGAAATTTAAAGCCAGAAGCATCATTGAAGATATCATTATGGTGGGTTCAACTCAACGTAACATGCACTACAATAGGACACAAACATAAAAAGCTGGGCTTCAGTCATCTAGTCCACCTGCATTTTTTTATATCATCTACCCCATACCTTAACTACACCCATTTGAGGCTTTCATTTTTGATAAGCCACACCTTAATTTTATATCCAAACCCTAAACTATGAATAATCTGAAACTGAAACAATGATTATTCTTCCTTATTAAGGAAGCCAGCTTCATAATTCAGTGTTTAACCTCTTTTTTTTTCACAAAACCAGAACAGTAATTAGTTAGCAAGGTGAGCTTTTCTTTTTTAATCTTTTTAAATTATCATAATATAAAATATAAATGAAAATAAAGATAGTAGGGAAATTGGAAAGGGAAAGGAGTGTATGACAAAGGGGGAAAAAAAAGAATTGATTTCCAACATTTTTCAGCCCAGTAAAATATAAAGTAAAACTATAGCCTCAATTTTATATACTTAGTAAATACTAGCCATTTCTCTAACAATAAACTAATCTAATCAGCAAAGCCCAAAGGCAGAATTTCTTTTTTTTTCTGTCTCGAACACGAAGTCTGGAAGCAGTTTCCAGATAGAAACAATACCAAATATATTCTTTTGTTTTATTAAAACAGTTAATTTTGTCATCCCTGCTAACTGCATCGCTTTTTGCATCCATTCTTTCATTGTGTGTATAAGGTGAGTTTTCCTAATTTCCTTCTTTGCACTGAGGAACAGAGGAAAGTAAATTCAAGATTCACTTACCCCCGTTACAATATATCATAAGACTGGCGAGTTGTCCAAATTGGCCCTTATGTTTAAAAGAAATCATCAGATCATTAGCTGGATCTTATTTTTTTTTCACTTTTAAGAGCAGTTAACAGAGATGTTAAGTATACATTTCTTGAAATTAGATAGAAAGTAGTTTACAAAGAAAGTAAGTTTATGACACAGAGAATACCTATGAAGATAGTCAGAGGAAGTAACTTTACTTTGAATTAAATAATAATAATTTAAAAAATATTGTGATGTGAAGAACACACAATGCCTGTGGAAATGAGCCTAGATCAGTGATGGTGAACCTTTTAGAGACCAAATGCCCAAACTGCAACCCCAAACCCACTTATGCATTGTCGGGTGCCGGGTGGATGTGGCCCAATGGCTGGGTGTGGCCCGTTGGGTGGCGTGGCTGCGGTGGTAATGGCAGACTGGGTGGGACTAAAAAGTTCAATCAATCAATTCCAACTTTGCAAGATCTTTTTTTTTCCCGCAAGAAGTTGAAATTGACTGATTGATTGAACCTTTTTTTTGGTACACGGCAGTGGAAGCCTAAAGCAAAAAGGTTTTATAAAACCCAGCTGAAGGCCTAGGACTGGGGCGACGGTGCACGTGCCCACAGAGAGGCCTCTGAGTGCCGCCTCTGGCACCCGTGCCATAGGTTTGCCACCACTGGCCTAGACTAAGGTATAGTGCATATTTTAAACATGTTTATATCTCCAGAAAAGCCATTCTCAATCAAGCCTAACAGAACTTTTCAACAGCCATGCACAATTCATCAACAGGATAAATGAAAATATATAAAAGATGATAGCACAGCAGTGCAAGAGGGACAGAATAGAAAAGAACCAGAAAGCATTTTTAATTTGGCCTGAAGTGCTCACAAACGGTACATTATTGGTACATCATGGAACGCTTAGGAAGGTCAAGATCAATAGTATCATAACAACATTTGCTGTTTCATTTCTCTCAATTCTGACAGTGATTTATCTTTGTCGCAACAGATTTTGGGAAATATCTTAATTGAACAGGTAGTTGTCATATCTTTGAGGACACACCAATTGAAGAGTGCAACTTTTCCTGAGGAGTCTTTGAGTGGCTTAACAATCAACAAAACCACTACAATGCATGAAATAATTCTCCTTATTCCTTGCAAAGCCTGAGTTAGACTATGAGCAAAAAGGCACATGGGATTTCAAGATTATATATGTTAATCTAGTGTTTATTACACTATCAATAATACCATTACTCCTAGGCCGGAAGAGGAGCTAGTCACTCAAAAACAGATTTGATTTCCAAAATAATTATGAGCTGGAAACATCTGCTTCTGCTGAAGTAAACTGTGCCACAGAGTAACAGTTCCCTGAATCTTCTGGGACTTTTCGTCCAGAGGAAAGATGTAGTTAAGCAGGAAGATATAGTTAAGCCATTTCATATCCTTGGTGAGAAATTGATTATAATGTTCCAGTCCCAATCTGCTAATAAATGCTTAGAAGCAGCTTCTATGGCTTCAGAATAAAACTGTTAATGCCTGCTGAGATTTTCAGAGTTAAAATCATAAACAGAAAAGTATTTTCAAAGGCAGCACCCAATGTACGAAATATATTCCCATTTTCTGTTGCAGGAAAATCTATACTCTGAGCTCCTCATTATCAAATTTTGATCGTATCAGTAGAGAGCTTAGAAAGAGCTTGAGTTCTTTATGGAATGCTTGCTAGATATGCTCCATATGCACATGGTACATCATCCTTTTCATAGTTTCCTACTCTAGAGATCAAATGACATTATCCAATCATGCCAGAAATCAGTATATAGGAGCTTAAATTCCAAGACATTGGAATAAAGTCTTGTTTTATTATTTTTATTATTTATTATTTTATTCCAGCTCAGTAATACAGTCATTTTCCTGTCATCCATTTTTGCCCAATGATTTATTTGTGAATCTAATGAGCCTTAGAATGCATTCAGATGTTGAGGAAAAGCATCTGTCCCAAGAACATCTGCCTGCATGTGCTCTGTCAAAAATCCTTCCCATTTAAATCTGATTTAGCTAATAATCCTTTTTTTCCTGATGTGCTAACTTTTGATGTCACTACACCCAGGATGAAACCTTAAGACATTTTATGTGAACACTGGTTAACATCTTATCCATATTCTTAAAGATAGTTTTGGGAAAACAGTGCCTATGTATATGAGTTTGTGAGGTTTTTTCCCCTTTTGTTTGTATGTTTGAATTTCACTGCTAGTTTTGGAAAGTTGGGTGTAACATGTGAAATTTCTTATAGACAATAGCAAATCTGAGCACTGTACATATGAGCAAGAAACAGATGGAAACCAGCCCTCATGTGCAAAATAGGGATCTAGGTAGCCCATGAGATAGACAGGAAACAAGAAAGAGAGCAAAATTTGCTTGAGTATTTCTTCTATATGTAGGGCTCGCTCTACATATAGAACTAAAACTACAGAACAAAATAAAATAAGCATTATATTGAATAGCCTCATATATTTTCTTCAATAAAATTGCCCATTAAAAGTTGTTGGATTTCTTCAGTTTCTCTAATTTATCAATCAAATCAAAAGTAGTTGGATTTCTTGAGCCTTTAATAGAAAAACAAAATAAAAGAGTTGGAAAGGACCTTGGAGGTCTTCTAGTCCAGCCCTCTGCTCAAGCAGGAAACCCTATACCATTTTAGACGAATGGTTGTCCAATCTCTTCTTGAAACCTCTAATTTTTTAGAAGCACCCACAACTTCTGGAGGCAAGTCGTTTCACTGATTAATTGTTCTCACCGTCAAGAAATTTCTCCTTAGGGAAATTTCCCTAACTTGTTTCAGTCTAGACTACTGGGTGAAGTCTGATATTAAAAGAGAATATGAAGAACACACCAGTTGATAGGTGGTATGAAAGACACAACGGGCTGAGAAATAGACTCATATCCTATCTGCACACAGAACCAGATAGGCTTACAGTATATGATTTCTCTCCATTATTTGACTAATGGACATAAACATTACATTGTCTGTGGGCTGAATGCATTAATAAAAAGAGTGTTGTGTAAAATTATTAATGAAAGTACGTACCATGTCTAATTTTCCACACAAAGCCATAGACAATGACACTATCTTTTTTAGTGTGCTTTTTTTTTTTTTTTGAAGAAGCAGTGGTGGGAAAACAAGGATGGAGAATTATCTCAAAGAAGCACGATGAAAAAAAACCAGTTACTTATTTTGGTTTCTGTGTGTATGAGGATAATAGCTAATTCTGTCATCTGATCCTTGTCCCATTTTATATTGAATATCTTCTGTGTCGAGTTATTATTCTTGAGCAAAACCTAAGTATCATTGCTGCAGCAACTGAGCTTTATTTATACAGACACTCCTTATTAAAGGCACAGAGCACTCATGAACAGTCAGCAAAACTCTCACACATCCTTCTTTGCCTTCTTCTATTGTTAGCCTGTACTATGGGTCTTTTCTTAAAACTGAACCTTGGAGAGTGTGCAGTGTTTTGCATGGGGGAGTCCCACAATGCACCTTTGAAGCTAAGCTTCACCACCTCGCCCCAGAAAAAAGCAAAGCTATAAGACATGATTGTTTCCTCACTTAGATCAAGCAGTGTAGATATTTTCATATTGACCTCCTTTTGCATCATTCCCTTCACCTACCCACTTCCCTTTGTCAAATCAAATCCAGAGGCTGACAATAAAGTACCATGTTACGAAAGAGTAAGGGTTAACCCAGTCATCAACAGTACCAGTTCTATAGTACACATGAATCACACCAGTCTAAACTGCACAAGTGCTTTGGGCAATGATTTCGATAATCAGAACCCTTTGTCCTTGATTCTCACCACTCTGCAATATTTATTTTCCATTTACAGCTCTACTTTGAACTTTCTGGTAGCACACTTCTACAGCTAATACTCTGTTCTTTCAAAATTTAGTGTGATGTGTACAGATTTGAGCCAAGACTCCATGGTGGATGCATCAGACCTGATTATCACAGATGTGGCAGAAAAAAACCTTGAGGAATTTAGATTTGACGAGAGACTTATGGATCCCAGAATCCAAACAGGAAAGCCAGAACAAATATAACACAAGAGTTGTTTCAGGGCAAGCTCCAGGTTTCTGGTTCCTTCGTATTATTTCTGTGCTTGCAATAGCTAAGCAAATCTTGCTCAAATTAAACATGTTAAGCCTTATGGGACATTATCCGAAACATAATAAGGATGGAGAAAATGAAATTGAATGTGACTTCTGTGGCTTTTATCCCCTCCTGCTTTAAATCTAGACATGGGTCATCTAACTCACATTCAGCATTTTAGAATAGTGGTCTAGGCCAGTTCTGCAAACAAAGCCATTGTGGCTTATTCAGTTGATGGCCTGTGACAACCTGTGACATTCCAAATCTTCCTGAACAGAACTCCTAGGAAGCATTAGCGGTGGTGATAGATGGTGGGAATTAAAATGTAGCAGTATTGCTTACCCCTGCATAAACCACAGTTAAACAAACCTCACCTCAGATCATATATCCAGAGCCCAGAGAGAATGCTTATCTATTCAGACTGTTTATAAAAAAAGAAAGAATAATGGTCATACAGCTTCAATAAAGGAAAAGCTTGGAGATGCAATGCTGGACAAGCTTATTTGGCAAAAAGCCCTTCTAAATGTTTGAATAAGAAGTAGAAGTCACTCTGGGAGTAAATAGCCTGATTATTTCTAATATGCAAGAATGCAGACGTGGGCTTCTTGTGGCAAATTATAACAATTTCTCACCTGATGCAGTTCAGTCTAGGACAAGCTAGGAGCTGAGTAGCCCTTAATATGCTATTCTAAGAAAGATCACCATCAAATCAAATTTCTTGTCATAGGTTATTTGGCTTTTGACAGACAGACCCCCATCTCCAGGACTTTTGGCTCAGCAGTAGGTTCTGCACATGTAATTGTTCATAAGAAAGGTTTAGACCAGCTGGGACTGTCAGCTTGGCAGTCCTAACTATACTTTATTTCTCAAGAGGACAAATTTAATAGTGCTACTGAACATTCATCGAGTTCATACAGTAGACTAATCCTAAATCTGTGTTAAGAGAATGCTACACCCAAATAAATAAACTATATGCTGACTTCACATTTTGGTTTGATTCACACAGTATGCTTGGGTGGTACTGCAATATTCGTCACATTGAACTACAAACTGAACAATGCATTCTAGTTTAGCCTAAGTCAGTGAGGGCAAACCTGACTCATATGTCAAAGGTGGTCTGCCAGCATTCACCAACACAAGACAACAACTATGCAGATTTTCAGAGGCTGCAGAAGAATGGGGTGTGCTCTTGTGTGGCCTCCCAGACCCTCTGAAAATTGGGTCTGTGAATGGGATGTGCTTTTGCACAGTTTTCAGAGGCTGCTTGATCCAGAGTTGCCTTGAGTAGGCTGCAGAGGCCCATTAACAGAAAGAACATGGGGCAGATTCATTTGATCACATACATGAGTGGACTGTATTGTTTAAAAATGAATGATTTCAGTCTAGAAGGCCTTCCTGCATTCTAGCAGTTTATCTCCGTTCTGCACGTAACAGCAGCAATGGTCCGCCATTCTCCATTTTACTGCTAGAAGCCAGGAACCTTTATAGTATAAGGAAAACCATTCTGTGATTCTGGTATCATCTTTCAGACTTTTTACAGCATGGCATACAGTGTTTCCACATAATGTCATTTCATGCTTTATGTCAGGATTAATATAATACCTAGCTAAAACATTTGTTCACAAGAGTGCTGTGAACAGAGAGGTCACCAAAACATTCTTATTTGCTCTTTCGGAAAACCTACAGAGATGGGAAGAATATTCTTCCTCTCGAACTCAGAAAACATAATCAATACAGTTCTGAGGAAAATCTATTTCTATTCTAGCAACTTCTTCAGAACCTGAAGCAGCTTTATACTGAAGTCTGATATCTCAAATACTAGTATCAGTTGCATGTGTACAAGCAACTTTCTAACTACAGTATATTCAGCCTTTGGAATTTTTCCACTGATCACCCTAAAGCTTCCAATATTTTCTATTCCTAAGAATAATTTGAGATATAGGTATTTCGAAAGTAGTTATCTCTTCAGATGTCCAATATTTTGAAGCTTATTTAAGGGAAAAATAAATTATATTCCTTTAAAGTATATGTTATTATTCTGTTAATTTACCAAACCATTCTACAATATCAATATGTTTTAGTATATAAGGTGCATAGTTATCAATAAAACATAATATATTATCAGCTTAGGGCACACATGTCAAATTTGCAATGTCACGTGACGTCGTGCGACGTATTGGAACTTTTTCCCCATTGCCAGCAATGAGGTGGGCACAGTTTTGTCATGATGCATCCAGCCCACGGGCTGGCAGTTTGACACCCCTGGCTTAGGGTGACACTTCTATTTCATTTTCACCCTTGTTCTTTCTCATTCTCTTTTGGATCTAAACCAGCTTCATTTGAAACTCCTAGCTGATCTTCCCAAGAAGAAGAAGGGGAGATATTTTTGTTTTCTCTGCCTTTTTGATTTCAGACTCAAAATAAATCCAATGAGAAGCACTGCAAGCCAGTAGTTAAGTCATAATCTTTTTATTTTATTTTATATTGATATTTTGCAAACAACAACAACAACAATCATCATCATCATCATCTAGTCCAATTCCCTGCTCAGGCAGGAAATCCTATACTGTTTCAGGCAAATGGCTGTCAAGTTTCTTCTTAAAAACTTCCAGTGTTGGAACATTCACAGCTTCTGACACTTCCCATAGGTAAAAAAAAAAAGGAAATGATCCAATTTCAGAAACAAAGGCAGTATTTGCGCTGCCATTCAGTTTGCAAACATGCATTAACATTTTTGCATGGGGGAGATAGGAAACAACAAGATATTGAGCAGTCTGAAAAGTCCTTTTTCATTTTGTTGTGAAATGGTTCATTGCACAATCAGTGCAAATTAAAGAAATCTCTCTCTCTCTCTCAAATTCTTGATAGCTATGTGAGGGTGAAAAATCCTGCTATCTTTGTTATTTCTATAAAGGTTGCAGAACTGGATATGTTTTAAATTATAAATTCCTCCAGAGTTGGAAAGTGAGTAGGTCACTGGCTTTATTAACAAACTAGGTTTTTTTTAAAATTAGCATACTTATTTGGAGGAGGAAAGAATCTTCTCCAACTAATATTACTACCCTGCTCGCCCTCTCAAATAATTGGATTATATCAATCCCAAACTGCCAACTTTTGTCTATAGTAATAGGTTTCCACTTAAGGCAGCATTTGTTGGTGGGATGTGCTCAGCCAACCTAAACACTCTTTGATTACCACAGCATTTGGTCCTCCTTTTCCATCTCCCAAGCACTGTGACATTGCAAGTGGAATAGATCTTCAATATTCAGCTGTGTAAAGAGATTTTTAAAGTGGGGGGATGAGGAAAAAACAAATCTTGCAGTAGTAACAAATTCCATGCCTTCAAACACTTTTTAAAAAATGATAATAATGATGGAACATGATAGGAGGACAGAAATGCCAAATCTAGTCGAATCATCTGTTTGACAATGCAATGAACTATCTGTAACGCCATCAAATGGCTACATCTGCCTATCTAGGTCCTTGGGAAAGACCCACTAGGTCAGGCATGTCAAATTCGTGATGTCACATGACATCACGTGATGTATCATGACCTTTCTCCCATTGCTGACAATGGGGTAGGCATGGTTTTGGTGTGACGCATCTGGCCCGCGGGCTGGCAGTTTGACATGCCTGCACTAGGTGGACAAAAATGCCACATTCAATCTGAACTTCTGGCTGACTGTGTGACAAACCATAATACAGTAATAGGAGCCTTGGATGCAATCCCAAAACATTTACAATGTAAGGCTTGCTCAAGCAACTTTATCAATCTAGATATAATGGCAAATCAATATATTTCTGTGAGGGAGGGAAGGAGGGAGGGAGGGAGGAAGGAAGGAAGGAAGGAAGGAAGGAAGGAAGGAAGGAAGGAAGGAAGGAAGGAAGGAAGGAAGGAAGGGTAAAATACTGAGCTGCTGCACAGTCCTTTAATGATGACTTAGACAATGTACTGTGTATTAGACACTGAAAGTAAATTATTGTATTGTTAGGAAATTATTGTTGTATTATTATTTGTGTCTCAGGAACCAAGAAAGCACTAATTCCCATGTACATGAAAAACAGATGCTTTGGATGTTATGCCCTTTGGTATTCTGCTTTTTAAATGTATTATTATTTATTAAATTTATATGCCGCCCATCTCCCAAATAGGGCAACTCTATGTTATGATCATCCTAACAATTTATATATCCTGAACACTTTCCTTTCCATCTTCGTTGCATCTGAAATATGTTAGTAAAGAAGAAAAATATGAAAATAATGTATATGACTGTAGTGATCACTGGACAGTAGTTGACACATGCAGAGATACAGAATTCAGCTCAAACTATTTTTGGATTATAATCTTACAAACAGGGCTGAACAGTATCCATGGACTGTGTTTCTTGTATCATAATATTATAACATTTAAATTTTCCTTATCTTTTTTTCCAGTTTTCTAAACTGATTACATTTTTCAGTCAAGACAGAATTTATTGTTTTTTCTCCATTTATAATTTACAAGTTATAATTGTCTAGTTGTATCTGTTAATTACAGTAATCTATTCTACTATTGGTTTATTTTTAAAATAATTCCATTTGTCAAATAGATATATTTTACTATGTAGATTTATATCAGTGTCAAATTAAATATTTGGAGATCAGTTTTATAGTGCTTGTAAACCCTGGTTTATTCACAGCTTTGTTTTTTCTATTTTTTCTTGTATTTTTTATTATATTTGTAAATTCAATAAATAATTATTATTTTGTTAAAAAATTTCCACTTACTGACCTAAATCACATAGGTAGTTTTGATTGGTTTAGTTTGGTTAACAAATACTAATTGAAAAATAAAGAGTCACCTCACAATAAGATGGGCAGCACATTTTTTTTGATAAACAAACAAATAAACAAACAACAAAAATGTCTTTTCATTGGTTAAGCCTCTTATTCATTCATGAAGAATTAATCTGAAAAATCCTTCTTCCTTAACTAGAGAGCCCAAGGCTGCCTATTTGTGGCAAGTATGCCAACAATTGTTCTGATATTTGCTATTTTTTTTCTCTTTTAAATTCTTTACGTAGAAATTGGCTGTACACATTAAGTGGATAAAAGTCTAGCCCTCAGGTTTCCTGAATTTGTTCTACACAACAAATAAAACAAGCCATTGATGAAGATCTAAGTAAGTGTCAGGAAAAAAAACTCAGTAGAGCTTGATAAGAATAGATTCATATCAAAATACAGGATGGAGATCATGAAAATATTGAAAAAATATTTCTATTCCAGGCCCACTGCATCCCTGACCAATCATGAATTTTCAGAATTTTTGTAGCTGGGGACGAAATATTGTCGAATTTTCAAAAAATGAACCAAAACAATTTTTAAGCATGAAATTCAAACCCAGATCTTGACACAGGATCTGTTTAAGGATTGCATTTGAAACAATTTTTGACCTTCTAGCCTCCTGTAACTCTAACCCCGGCATCATGAATTTTCTGAATTTTCATCATTGGGGATGAAATATTGTTAATTTTTTAAAATAGCAATCAACACCATTTTAAAGTATAAAATTCAATTATGAATCATGACACAGTATCCGCTTTACAATTTCAGTTGAATTTTTTTTGCTGTTGTTCTGTCTTCCTGCATCCCTAATCCCGGCATCAAGAATTTTCTGAATTTTCTCCACTGTGGATGAAATATTGCCCATTTTGTAAAAAAAGCAATAAACACCACTTTTAAGTATTAAATGCAACAACAAATCTTGACAGAGAATCCACTTTAGCATTTCAGTTGAAAAAATATTTGCATTCCCAGCCCCTTGCATCCCTGACCCGGCATCAGGAATTTTCTGAATTTTTGTATCTGGGGACGAAATATTGTCAATTTTTCAAAAAAGGAACCAAAACTATCTGTAAGCATAAAATTCAACTCAAAATCTCGACATTGGATTTGTTTAAGGATTGCAGTTGATTTATTTTTTGTTGAAAAATATTTAAAATATTGTTTATATTTTAAAAAAGCAACCAACCCTATTTTAGGTATGACAAAATTCACCAACAAATCTTCTTATAGTATCCATTTTAGCATTGTGGTTGAAAATTTTTTGGGCCCACCAGCTTCTGACATCCCTGACCCCAGTATTACGAATATTCTGAATTTTCACCATTGGGACAAAATATTGTTGATTTTTTAAAAAAGTAATTAAATATTGTTTACATTTTTAAAAAGCAATCAACCCTATTTTAGTTATGAAATTCAGGTATGAATCTTGACAACACTATTTTTAAGTATGATTCATTCACCAATGAATCGTGATACAGTATTCATTTTAGCATTGCAGTTGAAAAAAACTTTGGTCTCCCAGCCTTCGACATCCCTGACCCCGGCATTATGAATATTCTAAATTTTCATCGCTGTGGATGAGATATTGTCAATTTTTTAAAAAAGGAACCAACATCATTTTTAAGCATGAAACTCAACCATGAATCTTGACACAGTATCCTCTTTAGAATTTTGGTTGAGAAAATATTTGTTCTCCCAGCCCCCTGCATCCATATGACATCAGGAATTTTCTGAATTTTCCTCTCTGGGGACGAAATAGTGTCGATTTTTTAAAGAAGGAACCAAAATCATTTTTAAGCAGGAAGATCAATCCAGAATCTTGAAACATTATCTGTTTTAATATTTTGCTTGAAAAAATCTCTATCTTCTGGCATCCTTCATCCCTGACCCTGGAATCACAAATTTATTTTTTCAACACTGGGGATGAAACATTGTCAATGTTTTAAAAAAGCAATCAATACCACTTTTAAGTATGAAATGCAACAACAAATCTTGATACAGTATCTGCTTTAGATTTCGGTTGAAAAAATATTTGTACTCCTGGACCCCTGCATCCCTGACTTGGCATCTCGAATTTTCTGAATATTCTTAGCTGGAGACAAAATGTCATCAATTTTTTAAATAAGGAACCAACATTTTTTAATAATGATTTTCAACCCTAAGTCTTGACAGAGTATCCGTTTTAGCATTTCATTTGAGAAAATATTTGTGCTCCCGGACCACTGCATTCCTGATCCTGGCATCATGGATTTCCTGAATTTTCATCGCTGCAGAGGAAATATTGCTGATTTCTTTAAAAGTATGAAATTCAGGTACAAATCTTGACCATATATCTGTTTTAACATTTTGGTTGAAAAAAAGTTTGGACTTCCAGCCTCCTCTATTCCTCACCCCAGCATCACGAATTTTCTGAATGTCCATTTTTTAAAGAAGGAAGCAATATCAGTTTTAAGCATGAAATTCAACTCTGCGACCTGACACAGTATCGATTTTAGCATTGCGGTTGAAAGAAAATTTGGGCTTAGGGCCTCCTGCATCTCTTACCCTAACATCACATATTTTCTGAATTTTTGTCACTGTGGACAAAATATTTTCGATTTTTTAAAAAGGGAACCAACACCATTTTAAAGTATTCAAATCAGCCACGAATATTGACATAATATCTGTTTTAGCATTTCAACTGAAAAAAGTTTTGTCCTCCCGGCTCTCTGCATCCCTGATCCAGGCATCATGAATTTTCTTAATTTTAGTCACTGGGGATGAAATATTGTCAATTTTTCAAAAAAGGAACCAAAACTATTTTTAAGCATGAAAGTCAACCCTGAGTCTTGACACAATATCCGTTTTAGCATTTCTGTTGAAAAAGTTTTTGGCCTCCTGCCAGCATTATGAATTTTCCTAATGTTCGTCGCAGGGGACAAAATACTGTCAATTTTTTAAAATCAATCAACTCCATTTTAAAGTATGAAATGCAACAAGGAATCTTGACATAGTATCCACTTTAGCATTTTGCTTGAAAAAAAAATATTTGTACTCCTGGCCCATTCCATCCCTGACCTTGGATTTCCCAAATTTTCATGACTGGGGATGAAATATTGTTGATTTTTTTTTAAAAAAAACCCAACATTTTTAAGCATGAAATTCAACCCCTAGTCCTGACACAGTATCCCTTTTAGCATTTTGGTTGGAAAATTTTTTGTCCTCCTGGCCCCCTGCATCCCTGACACTGGCTTGTCATATTTTCTGAATTTTCTTCTCTGAGAACAAAATATTGTCAATTTTTTTAAAAAAGCAACCGACACATTTTATAACCATGAAACTCAACCCAGAATTTTGACACAGTATCCATTTTAGCATTATGCTTGAGACAAAATTTGGCCTTCAGGCCTGCTGCCTCCCTGACCCCAGCATCGTGTATTTTCTGAATTTTCATTGCTTGGGACGAAATAATATCAATTTTTTAAAAAAGCAACCAAAACTGTTTTTAAGCATAAAATTCAACAACGAATCTTTGGTTAAAAAATGTTTTGGCCTCCCAGCCTCCGACATCCCTGACCCAAGCATTACAAATATTCTGAATTTTCATCGCTGGGAAAGAAATATTGTCAATTTTTTTGAAAAGCAACCACCACCATTTTTAAGTATGAAATTCAGCCATGAATCATGACACAGTATCCATTTTAGCATTTTGGTTTAAAAATGTTTTGTGCTCCTGGCCGCCTGCATCTGTCATGCCCCGTCGGAGCCTGAATCTGCAGAGGAGAATGAATCAGAGTTTGAGGGGGGAAGTGTTGTTGGCTTCAGAGGAATATGGGGAGGAGCAGGCTGAGGCAGGCCCGGGCCTTTCAGGATTGGGAAGGCTTGAAGGCAGGGAGGAACAGGGGCAGGATGACCAAGGGAGGCTAAGCAGGGAACATGAGAGACAGAGCTCAGACAATGAGCAAGGACCACCCTCTCCTGATCCTCGAGCACAGAGAGTGGAAAGAAGGCAGGAGCAGCGCAGGCTGACCTGGCTACTAGGGAGAAGAGCCACCCTGCCCCTCTCCAGAAGGCACACCTCAGGACTGACACTTAAGAAGAATATGTGGAGAGTTGTGTGCCATTGTCAACGTTGGATGTTTCCTGGGCTCCTTGCTTTATTCCTTGCTTATTGGATTAATTGTCCTGTTCCTTTGTTTCCTAGATTCATTGATTTAATTCCTTGTCCTACTGGATTTCTTGTTTTGGCAGCTGTTGTGCTCACATCTTTGTGCTGGACTACTTGCAGCCAGAGACTGCTGGAGGTGTGTGTGTGTGTATGCCTTCACTTTGCTCTGGGACTTGCCAGAAACGTGGGAGCGGTTGGGGAACCTTTGGAGCAATAAAGAGGTGGTTGGAACTGTCAACTGACTGTGTTGCCTCTGTGCCATGCCCCAAGTCATCACAGCATCCGAATTTTTGTCGGTGGGGACAAAATATTGTCTATTTTTAAAAAAGCAACTAACATTATTTTTAAACATGAATTTCAACCCTGACACAGTATCCATTTTCCCAATTCAGTTGAAATTTTTTTTGACCTTCTAGCCTTTTGCATCCCTTAACCTGACATCATGAATTTTGTGAATGTTTGTTGCTTGGGATGAAATATTTTCAGTTTGTTAAAAAAAGCAATCGACACCATTTTTAAGTATGAAATTCAACAACGAATCTTAACACAGTATCCATTTTAGCATTTTGGTTGAAAAAAATTTTGTGCTCCCAGTCCCCTCTTATTCCTGATCCTGGCATCATGAATTTTCCAAAATTTTATTGCTGGAGTTGAAATATTGATATTTTTTTAAAAAAGTGATCAATACCATTTTTAAGTATGAAATTCAGCAACAAATTTTAACACAGTATCCGTTTTAGCATTTTGGTTGAAAAATCTTTTGTCCTCTCACCCCCCTCCATCCCTGACCCTGGCTTCTCAAATTTTCCAACTTTTCATCACTGGGGACAAAATACTGTCAAGCCCCCCTTTTTATGCAATGGTTGGGAAGGAAGACCCCTGCTGGGCCAGGGATGATGGGGATCTGCCCTCTGTGGTGTAGGGGCAGGGTTACTATGGTCCCTGTTAATTAGGTTTGTTTTTCTTTCTTTGCCCCTTCCACCTTTCCTCCCTCCCATGCTTGTAGTTTCCACTGAGCCCCTCATTCTTGGGAGTTATCATTGCCATCACCTCTTTCTCTTGAGTCCCTTGTGCTGGGTAACTGTCGCCACTCAAGAGCTGTTTTAAAGCTCAGGACTGTTTCAGAGATAACCAACTAGCACCCCAACTTGCCCTCCCATGCCTCCCCAAAAGCCATGTCCTCCCACAGCCCCTGCAATCATCTATCGGCAATCACACACTGTTCCCTCAGCACCATGGCTTCTGCTTGCCACCTGATTGGCTGGCGGCTATTTGTCATGTGCAGCCAAAGTCCCATGACAAAGGGGGCCTCAGTGAATGGGCCGGGGTGAAAAATGTGGGACAGAGGGAAAGGGGCCTATTGGCCATAAAGAATGTCTGGGGGAAGGCCAACAGAGGAGGAAAGCTGGCCGCAAATGGGCAGTGGCAGGAGGCTCGAGAAGAAGGAGGCGTGGCCAAAGGTCAATACCTAAATATCCCATTCTGTCCCTGTGTGCTACTTACAAAAAATGCTGGAACAGCAACAAGAGAGTAATAATAGCCGCAAAGTGAACAGGAAAATATATAATTTATAAAATGATCTTAATTTGTCCTTATACAGAATAGCCTTTTCAGTTTAAGCCAGCCTCCAAAGAGCTGGAATAATTTAGTAACTGGCAAGATACCTCTTTATCATCTGGGTTTATTGCTTTCCTAAAGCCTATATACAACCAAGGGACTTCCTTTTTAAAATGTTAAATAAATCAACAAATGAATACATTTGTAGAACTCAGTGCATGCTCCTAGGGCTGCTGTTTGTTCTGCTACTTCTTCTATTGGTACTCATTCTAAATTTTGAAATGTGCTGGTAATTTCAGTGTTATTTTAAAAGCAACAATGCCCACAGCCACTCATCTTTTGGGATTCTTACTTTGTCTTACACAACTGTGTGTAAAGACCTATTTCATTGATTCAGATTGTAACATAATTTTACCCATAGATATTATAGTCATTTATATATAATTTTTTTCTGCTGCTTTGTCTTCTACTCTTAAAATGCTAAAAAGTATTTTAACTCTTAAAAATGATATGAGTTTCTTTAAAAAGTTTTCTTCTTAGACTCCTACAAAAGTATATTTGCATAGTTTTACACCACTGGATCAATATTATTCTCTTTACAAATAATAACTCCTCTAAATCTGTGTTCCAAATTATTTTGCCAGACTGATAGAATCTTTATTATTTCTTGCTTGTGTTACAGTCTTTAATATATTTGCTATTTCAGACAGTAATCTATCTTTTCCTCCTACAATGTAGACCTCTGATTGTTGATGAACTGTGGATTTCAACAGTCCCAGCCAGCATGGCTAATGGTGAGAAACCACAGGAGGTGTGGTGTCAAATTAAAATATTCTATTTTTTGTTCATAATAAGCAGTCAAAATAGACCATACCAGGCTTAAGGCTCTTTGGATGCTTCTAAACAGCTACATGCATTCCCAGTCAATACTGTATAGCTAATGGTGAGAACTATGATGAAGCAACATCCAGAGACCACAGATGTTCCATCCTAATAGGCACAGAAATATCCATAAGCAGTATCAAACAGCTGCATGAAGCATCCGAGCTGTCTCCAAATGTACCATTCAGGATTCCCTTTCTAATACTTTACCAGATCATTTGTTGCAAAAAATGAAGAGGAAGAAATTAAGGGAAAACAGTGATTGATTGATTGAACTAAAGAGTAGACTCAATGGATCTCTGGGTCTTTTTCTGCCATCAGTTTTCTATGTTTCTAAGTCAATGTCAATGCTTAGTGAGCATGTATAATAGCTAAAAGCAGAAAATGGTAAGTGGATGTCCTAAAATTAGAAAACTAAAGCAAAAGAATTATAGGATACAAACAACAGCCAGAAACACCTTCCAAGTTTAATATCAGGTCTAAGAAAAAATAATAATCCAGGAAGACTATCATCAGCCTTTCACAAAGCACTAGAGGTTTATAGTGACCAAGGATTTAGATTAGGACATTTCAGATTTATACGATCTGAAGAGAAACCAGAGTACAGGACATTTCAGATAACTGAAACAACCTTATAATCAAAAGCTATCACTATTAGGCTTCCCCTAAAAACTCTTTCCAAACTCCCTTAGCTTTATTAGAATTCAGCACATAGATTTTTATAATTTTTAAAAATGTTATTGTATTATTTATTTGGGAAGCCTAAATGCTCAGTAATGAAGGGGAATTTGGAATAGGAAACAGGGCCTATTCCAAATTCCCCAATCTCAATCATATCGTTAAGTCTGCTTGAAATAAATTTCAGGCTGATTTATTCCTAGTGCAAGTTGCATAGGATTGAGTGTAAATATGGTGCATGGTTTATTCAAGACTCATTCCACCTGGTTCACTGGGATTTATTTGAAAAAAAAAACTGGGTACAGAATTATCTGCAAAATTAATGTAATCCTCAAATATCTTAACAGGAGGTTGACCTCTTTATTTCATTCAAGTGTTTTAGAGTTATGCAGTAAAAATGCTTTTGTATTAAATATACATCTCAGTGTACACTTAAACTTCTGAAACATTTAATTCCCATATTATTTATTGATTCATACATAGAATCACCAAGAGTCAGACATGATTGAATGATATCATCATCATCATATAACATTTAGAGGCTGCCTGACTCTGGGTAGCTCACAACATTAAAAGGAAAAGAATCTAGGTCTGAGCAAGGAGTTATTGGGTGAATCCCTAATAGCCATAGATAAGAAAGCATGCCAACACTTCCCCAGAGTTTGATTTATAGCATTTAAATAGGCCTCTTCCAGGAACAAAGAAATACCCTAAAAACATTGAACCTGTTTAAAAATGTTAATCTGACAATTAATAATCACTCACATATGCTTTCCCCCACAGCACCAGCAATGATAAATGAAATCTGTCATGTTGAACTTTACTGTAGCAAGCATCCATCTGCCTCTATGCAACCATCTAAGGCAAAGTGAGTTGTGTGGAAGGGGCAGGAAGCACAATGCAGAGCTTCTTAGTCTAACAGTTGTATATGCCAGTCAAGAAGGGCCAATCTACATGCGCATGAACTGCTTATGTCTGCTCACCTTGTAGCTGCCTTGCTTAAATAAAATTATCCTGCATATTGGAAGAGCTTTAATATGGCAAGATGTTGGGGGTAATTCCAGCCCTTTCCCCCCTTGTCAAAAAATGAGAAACAGTTTGATATATACTGTAATCTTTAGAACACCTTCTAAAATAGCACAGCCCAACTGATAGAACTGCAGATTTTAATTCACAATCTGGGCCAGTGCCGCAGGCTAATCTCCACTGGGATTGGCTTGGAGATTGAGCTCAGTTTATCTGGCCAGCTGAAGATTTAGTGCATGTACAAACATAGCTAACTGGGCCAATAGGCTATGATCAAGTAAACCATGGCTTATGTATTTTGCAAACCCTGTCAATACTGTATGGGGAAATGGACTAGAGCAGCAATAAACTCACTGGCACATCTTGACTCTTATCTGAATGGTAATTTTTTACAGTTCAGCAGTTAGTCATTCACAAATACAAATGTCACAAAGTAGCAAAGAACGTGGACATTTTCACATTAAGGAAATGATCACCAGTGGATGCCACTTCCATTCCTGAAACATAACCACCACCACATAGGCCTAACCTCTGATGCTAAACCTGACCATCCAAAGTGTAGACTTTTGGAATCACTCTCTCCCTTTGATGTGGAATACTAATAATAAAATTCTGAAGGTGTCTTGGTATTTAATCTTATTAACACCATCTGCTATTTTTTGAGATTTCTCTGAAGTGGATCAGAGGGGGGAAAGGGACTCATGCATGCAAATGAATATCAGTATTACACTTTAGACCAAAGACATTTTCTCTTTAGGGACCAGACAAGCTGTTACAGCATGTAAAACAATAAACAGAAAGCCAAGGATAGTATTTATTTCCAAATCATTTAACTCTGATGAGCAGAAGGAGGTTATTAAGTGAATTGTGTTTTCCAATCTCCATTGTTAAACTAGAAATATTTTATATATACATCCCAAATGTCCATTCCTGATTAGCAATGATAGGTTTTCTGATAAGTTGAAAAACACCAAGATGGCCTTTTTGAAAGGAGAAAAATAAAAGGAACTCTATATTTCCTACACTCTCAAAAGTAATTTGAAATGAAGTCATGTTTTACTTTCTAAAAGGAAGCCAGAGAAAAATGAACACTGCTATATTGCAGCCAGCTTTTTTTCCCCCAACTTGGTGCCCAACAGGTTGGAGATAATTCTTGTATTCCCCAAGTAATAAGAGATTCTGGGAGTTCACTTTGAGTTTGCCCAATTACAGAAATCATAATTAGATTTTTCACATAATTCCTAAACTGTTTCATCTTTTATAAATATCTGAAATGTTTAACAATCTGGACCTTTTTTCCCCCCCAAATTTTTCTGAAGTATTTGGAGAAGACGCTCCACAATCTTACCGGCTGGTTGAGGCTAACAGGTTACAAAGGTCAATTGGTCCCTATGAAGATACTTAAGCCACAAGAAGTATGTAAAATCAGATCTATTTGAATGATTGGGGTGTGAGAAGCTGTTCACTTAAAGATAATAATCACAATATGACCTGACTCGCGTGTTCTGTTAAGCCACTGTTTTTTTAACCATAGTTTAAACTAAACTACAATCAATGGTGGGATTCAGCCAGTTCGCACCAGTTCGGTAGAACTGGTAGCTAATTTCTTGTTGCCCAGACCCAGAATGGACTTCCAGAAGCGGCATCCACACAGAGAACTGGTTGTTCACATATCTGAATCCCACCACTCGTTATGAGCAAATCTCGAGTGCCCTTTCTATTCTCTGGCACACGTTCCTGACTAAAATCTGTGTACTTGTTACACAGTTGTGTAAAATGCAATCTCACAGATCAGCTCTTCACCAACTGCAATTTGAAATACACAAATGCTATTTAATCTATCACAAACATAGGAGAGGGATTTTAAAAATTAATATTTTCTGAAAGCTGAGGCCTCATTAACTAGGACCAATCATTTCTAGCTCAGTCATTTATTGGATTCACATACAATATAATGACCTACTTTCAGTCCGCTCTGCCAGCTTGGTTTCTAATAGTTTCAGATATATTGACAATCTGGCAAGTGCATTTTTGGCTCTGGCTGCCATGTCCTTATTTCATACAATAGAAAGTCTATTAAAAGGGTATTAGACTTTAATTATAATATGGATACTCTTTCATTTTGCTACACACTAGCAATTCTCAATAATTGTAATGGATATTATCCAGCATCAATAAAGGGAATGTACTTTTGCTGCTCATAGTCATTTAATTGAAGCACCAAACATATCGAAGAAATGAAGTTTAGGGGAAGTAAGTGGATAAAATAGTTACAACTGAATATACAGAAAACAATAGATATTGATAGATTTAATTTAGAAGGTTTGCATCTTCCCAAGACATAACTGGGAATATCATTTGTTTTAAGTTACAAAGTTATTAATTCTGCTTCCTCATGATAACTCAATGTAGACAGAAAACTTAAGTAATATTACTTAATATCATTGGAAAAGGCATTTTTAACCATGCAACTGTTTACATAATAGCAAGGATTTTGCTATTTATTCAGGAATAATTTCCTTGCTTTAAATCATTAGTGGATTTCTTACTTCCCCATCTAATAATCCCCAAATTATTGAAAGATATAGCATTTCCTTCTCCTGTAAGACAAGGAACAAGGATCAAAAAGATAAAACTGCTTCTACTATATACATAAGCAAAGTACTTATAATAGGAGCTTCTTTGTTCAAATTGTACTCCTTTGTGGGGTCTACATTGAGCTTGGGCCTACAAATGGGGCAACATGAAGTTGAAGTGAACGTACAGAGTCTGAATGTGGCATTCTGTATTGGAATTGGACACAAATCAGGATTGTGGATAATAGAATTGTATAGAAAAATGCTCTGACATTTTCTTGAGAAGGCGAGATTCTCCAATAATTTCTCAAGAGTAGGTTCCCTCTCATCTATGGCAGAAACAGTGATACTGAAAAACCAGTGAAGGAAGTTTTCTTAAAATCTCTTGCCTTGGGCTTTAGTGGAAATAGGAGCAACCAGGAAGGTTCAAAGTCACAGAAAACATTATTGCACAGCAAAGTATGGAACCTTGGTCCCCTCATAACTAAGGTGCAAGACTGTCCCACACACTACTCATGGCAATATTCTTGTCTTCTTAGAAATAATTTATTAAGCAAATTATTTTTCATCCTGAAGAAGTGAATGAAGGAAAGTTATTGGAGAAACAGAAGGGGAGAAAGCTACTGCACACAAGTTCTGCTTGTGGGCTTTCCATAAATGTCTCCTTAGTTATGATGGAAACAGTTTCCTGATATAGAAACTTCTAATCTTAATCATATCATATCAGTTCTCTCTCTCTCTCTCTCTCTCTCTCTCTCTCTCTCTCTCTCTCTCTCTCTCTCTCTCTCTCTCTCTCTCTCTCTCTCTCTCTCTCTCTCTCTCTCTCTCTCTCTCTCTCTTCCTCCCTCCCTCCCTCCCTCCCTCTCTCTGTCTCATCTGTCATCTGTCATCTATCAATCATCCATCTCTGCCTCCATCTCTCTGGCTAGAAAGTTTCAAGCAATAAGGTACTAATGAAATCAATGGAAACCTTGTCTATTTTTCTCCACTGCCCACCTATTTAAATTGCAACTGGGTTATGGGGAATAAAATAATCATTAGTAGTGGAGTAGCATTGGGACAATCCATCAATTTTGCAAAAGAAAGTAGGGAAAGAGAAGTCTTCCCACGGCTTCTGCTTTGTTATTTGAAATATCCCCTCTTAGGCATGAAAGCTGGCTGGGTGACTTTGGGCCAGTCACTCTCAATCAGCCCAACTCACATCACAGGGTTGTTGTGTTGTGGGGAAAATAGAAAGAGGAAGTAATAGTAGATATGATAGCTACCTTGATTTCTTTATCATCATAATAAAGGCAGGAAATCAATCAATTAATCAACCAATCAATATTTTCTGTTAGTTCCTAAACAGAGATAGGAAGCCTGTTAATCCGAAGATAGTAAAATCATTAGAATCAAAATATGTTCCCCAAACTACTTTCTAACTTCTCAGAAAATACAAGTAGTCCTCGATTTACAACAATTCATTTAATGACCATTCAAAGTTACAACGGCACTGAAAAAAGTGACCTACGACCGTTTTTCACACTTACGACCTTTGTAGCATCCCCATGATCATGTGACCAAAATTCAGATGATTGGCAACTGACTCACGGCCATTGCTGTGTCCCAAGATCATGTGGTCTCCTTTTGTGACCTTCTGCCAAGCAAAGTCAGTGGGGAAGCTGGATTCACTTACCAACTGTCTTACTAACTTATCAACTGTGGTGATTCACTTAACACCTGTGGCAAGAGAGATCGTAAAATGGAGCAAAACCCACTTAACAAATGTTTCATTTAACAACAGAAATATTGGGCTCAATTGTGGTCGTAAGTCGAGGACTACCTGTACTGTTTGCTGTATACCAATTTTTTTTCAACTGAACAATATACAGTATATGACTATAAAGCAAATACTTAGGTCAAAATTGTATAATCAGACACATTTACTCCATGTATACTTCTTAACGAGATTCAAGAAGGAGACGGAAATTTCAAAAATAACAAACAAATAACATGCTTTCTTTTCATGCTGACACACAATTTTCCCCTACATTCATGTACAAATTCTGTAATAGAATAAGATTTAGTAAACAAAGTAAGCCAGAAGCAGTTGTGTCAGATATGCATAAGAATAATGAACCAAGCTCTATTAAAAATTAAATAATCCAAAATCTTTTAAAAATCTTATAAACTCCTATAATGATGTTTACATAATAGTCTATACTTTGCTCTCTGTTACAGATGCTTTCAGTTTTAGAAGTAGAAGGGACAACATGTGTACTTGCAGTACGATATAGACAGTTTTGACCTGAGTGTTTTGTGTGTTTCTATTTGTGTATTAATACAGATAATAATATATAAAGACCTACATTTTAGGGATTAATCTGAAAAACAGGTGAACCAAAATGGGTGCCAAAAGAGAAACATTTACCTTTTTCACAGAAACGCCCAGTGAAATGAAGAGCGCAGTCACACCGAAATGAGGCCACACCATCAGGAAGATTAATCTGGTGGCAACTTCCTCCATTATGACACAAGCCCTCTTGGCAGACTGAGAATAAAGCTGGCAGAGCAGTTGATGTCAAAACTGCCTTGACTGAATCAGGGCTGAGACCCAAGAGAGCTGCTGCATTCTTTTCATAGGCAGGAAATCTGTGATTCAGAGAAAGAATTTTATGTTTTATTTTATTAGATTTTTTATTCTCCCTCTCATGTTCCGGAAATCTAGGCACTATAAAGGAAGACAACCCTAACATAAAATAATGAAATAAATAATAGTATGTTAGAAAAACTCAGTATCAACTGCTGGGAATAAGGCTCCTGAAACATCCCTTATTCCAGGGATGGATAACATGGAAATCTCAGATTGTGGCTCCTATTATTCTACCATTGATCTGTTTGAATGGTCTGATGTTAACAAGAATTCAGCAACATTGGATCTGTGCCCTGTTTTTTTTTAATTCAAAGCCTATTTTAAAAATACATGTAGTCCTCAACTTATGATAAGTTGTTCAGTGACCATCTGAAGTTCTTCCAGACATATTTCAGGAGTATTGACATCCCAGATTCACCCCCAGCAGTCACATGACCATATTTTATGAAGTTGTGCCAAAACCAGCATTTACTTCCAATTTTCAGCAAAACTGCATCAATAGAGAACTACTGGTTCACTTAATGACTGCTGTAAAAAAAGTCATAAGTAACAGAGAGAGAGAGAGAGAGAGAGAGAGAGAGAGAGAGAGAGAGAGAGAGAGAGAGAGAGAGAGAGAGAGAGAGAGAGAGAGAGAGACAGAGACAGAGACAGAGAGAGACAGAGAGAGAGACAGAGACAGAGACAGAGACAGAGACAGAGAGCGCACAGAGAAGGTCTTAGAAAAAGCAAGAGCTGAGCATGCTGGAACATTAGCAATGATAGAGTTGAAGGTAAGAAGGATGGGCTGGTATCATCCAGGCTGAACAAAGGAGGAAGGAAGATAGACTGTGTCCTTCTTGCCCTATCAAATCACCTTGGAATCCCTCCAGATTTTTCTTTAGGTGAAACACAACTCAACCCAACAAGGCAGGTTTTCTTTTTTTCTGATCTGTGGCCCACCTGAAATAGCTTGGCCAAGCATCTTCAGAACACGTTTGTTTGTTTCTTTGGGGCTCACAATAAATCATTTTCCATGTTGCGTGTCTCTTCCTCCACTTCCAGTACTAACTTAATAACAAAAGCCCTGCTGGATTCAATGGGACTTATTGTTCAGCAAAGACCAGGGATATCAAGTACTAGCATTCAATGGTCCCCATTTTCCAAGATCTAGGTTTTCTATTACGTCTGAAGTGCAGTTCCTCCCTAAGTGTCCATTCATTGTTTATGCACACAAAATCATTTGTATTTGATTATAAAAATATTATAGAACATGGAATCCAGGAATGCGCTCGTTCTGAACTGGCCTTATCAAACCAAAAACACACGAACGCCAATAGATGTCTTCAGGAGTTTCAGGCACTGAATAAAGCTGCACAGGTATATAGTGGTTTCAATGTTTATTTACCTTAAAGGCCAGAGGCATTGCTTTCATTCTATGAAGTGATGTTTTGTTACATACTCTGGAGAAAGCCTCTCTGTGATAAAGAACCAGTGGCCATTTAGCACAATAATGAGCAGCTATTAGAGATACAAAACCATTCATCTATACCTTTCTTTGCCTATTCATGTTTAGCGGGCAGTATGCCCCACTGAATACATCCTCACAGACGTACATGGGATTGTTAATGTAAAGCAGCGATAGGCAATAATTCCTGATTCGTTTAAAACATGCTCTACCTTTCTGGTGGAAATTCAGAGGGGCTCATAAAATCCCAAGACATCACAAAAATGAAGAAGAAAGGAATGGTAGTTAAAATAAACCCCAGGAAGCAGCCATTTCAAATGCTGCTAAATCTAGAGCTACACAATTTAATGCTATGTTTAAATCTATCTATTATCTATTTCCTACATCTATTATTCTTCCTCCTCTTCCTCCTTCTCCTCTGATGAATGGGGATTTGAACTGAATCTTTTTTTGTTTCAAAAAGACCTCTTGCTACTAGGTTTTCTTTTTCTTTTTTTTGCAGACTAGTAAATTGGGAAGGATGCTTAAACCAAATCAACCCCAACAGTGGCATCCTCCATCTCTTCCACTAAGAAATAACCTAGTTCCACCTTAGGCACAAGGTGCACTGCAACTTGCACTGTAACTTCATGAGAAATTCAAAAGAAATCCTTAAACACCCTGAGCACAATATTACAAAGCGGAAGAAGTACCGGTACTTTTGAGAATTGGCAAACTAGATTGCAACAGAGAATTATTACCCAACATTTTGGTAGTCTAAGGGGACAGCTTAGTTCTAGCAGTGGCGGCTACTTACAAATTCAGACTGATGTGGGGTTTTAGGAGGCTCCAAAGAAAGCAACATTAACCCATTCCATTCCCATTTTCTCCACCTTAATAGGGTAAAATTTACTTTCTCAATCCTGCTGTGGAGAATGCAATTGAGGTTAGCTTGAGCAGAAGAGAAATTCTAGCTTCCCTTCATTTTACTAATGCATGTTTCAACTGCACCTTATGGCCCACCTGTTCTCAGAGCCTTCCTTTCAAAGGTTGCCCCACTGCTGGTTATGTCAGTCTCCTTTCCATCACTCCCTTTGGTTTGCTGTGGAGAAAATGTTCCTGCAAACTCATTAATGGAGCAAACATCTGCAACTAAATAGCATTCATGCCAACAGCTATGAATAAGTAATACTCCTGACTCCAAACAGTTTAACTAAAACACTTATTTAAATAAAGAGCTCAGAAACATTTAAAAGTCATTTAGTAATTGAGGTGTTAGAAGCTTTGGCAAGGAAAAAAAAATCGTATCAGACAAGCTTGATTTGACTTTAAGCAAGGTAAAAAAATTAGCCTGTGAAGGATTTCTTCTCTTGTCTTATCCTTCTTGACTGGCGTTTGAGGGAGAGGGGAAACAGGGCACTTCTCTGCAGTGCTAAAGTAATGTTCAGCTGCCTCAAGGACTGCATAAAAAGGCTTATTTGTTAGAAAGAGAGAGAAAAACGATGGCATGGATTGTTGGGATTAGCGCTTGGCAAAGAAATGTTTCCTTAATTGTTATTATTTTTTTCTTCTGCTAGTTCTAATTCAGTTGAGTGAAAGAGAATTTCAGATTAATTGTTGTGGCTGGAGCATGCTGTCCTTGCCCTTACTTAATAAAAAACTGACCAAGAGGAAGGAACATGTTTTTCATTATTTAATATAATTGCTCCAGCAATCCACACTCAGTTTTATCCCTCACCTTGCAGTTATAGCTAAGGATGGCATCATAGGTGGCACAATGGTTGGAATGCAATATTGCAGGCTAACTCTGCCCACAGCCAGGAGTTCGATCCTGACCGGCTCAAGGTTGACTCAGCCTTCCATCATTACAAGGTCGGTAAAATGAAGACCCAGATTGCTGGAGGCAATAGGCTGACTCTGTAAACTGCTCAGAGAGTGCTGTAAAGCACTATGAAGCACTATGTAAGTCTAAGTGGTATTGCTATTTTTGTAGCAATGTGACTATCGGTAGTCAGGGGATAGACCTGTCTTGATATGGAACTGAGAGAATATCTCTTCCCGGAAAAAGGCAGAAAAATCATCTGCTTTCTCTGCCTAGAAAACAGGTGAAGAAATCTAAAAGGGTGTTTGAATTCAGCTCTCACTTCAATATAGGGCAGTGGGGGCCAGAGGTGGCACTTGGAGCCCTCTCTGTGAGCACATGTGCTGTTGCCCCAGCCTTGCCTCCCCTATGACCCCCTCCTCACCAGCAGCCCCCCTGGAGGAGAGTTGCCCCCAAGCGTGGCCCATGCACTGCATGGCCTATGCGGCCATGAAGTGCAGCCAAGGACATGGCAGCCAGGCAGCGTAAACAAGACTCTGCCCTCACACCCCATCGCACACAGTTGATACTGCAGGGTGCGGGCAGAGGGCGTGACCGCCATGGCGCTGCTGGGTGATCTGCAGCAGGCCCTGGAGGCGGTGAGTGGCCCTGCGGGCAGGCGGGCTGGGGACAGAGTGGGCACGGGCCAGGGGCTGGAGCGGGGCCAGTTTTTGGGCACTCAGTATCTAAAAGGTTCGCCATCACTGATATAGGGTATGATAGACAACCCGTGTCCCATTGGCTCAACCTTTCAGAGATATTTCCTTACTAGATTGCTCAATACCTTCAACAATGACAGAACTTGTAATGTGCTGCTTTTACTAGAAAAGTCGGAATACATTCAGAGATGGATCTTCCTTGAAAATATATTTTAAAATATTGAAATATTTCAATCTTCAGACCCATTTAAGTAGCAGGACATGGTATATATGGACTGATCTCAGAAAGTTAAGCAGGATCAAACTTGGTTAGTACACAGATGGGAGAACATGGGATAATTCTAGGGTTGTAGGTTTGACTAGGAAACAGTAAATACAGGACAAAAGCAGTGAAACAGAGAAGACACATCTCCTGGATTCCATTGTATGGTACTGCTTCATAAAGAGACCCAGAGCATGTCCATTCTGCTTGAACATGCCTATTCAAACATATACTGAGTATATGGGGTAACAGAACTCTTCACCTCTAGAGCAATATATTTAATGCAAGCTTGAAAAGTCTATATGCAATACAAGTTTCTTTTCTTTCAACACAAAAAAATGTATGGTACGTACTACTTTGAATTTAGCATAACCAATCAAAATTACACTAATGAAATATTAAATATAATGTAAACCATTAAATTGAAATCCATAATAATAATCCCAATTGTCATCCACCACTGCTCTCAGTCCAATATAACATGGAATTTGAACCCGGAGATTGTACCTGAGTTGTAGAGTTTGCAGTAGCTATTAAACATTTTTTCTAATATCTGCAGGACATATATCTTATCAGATACCTTGAATGAGTTCAACTGTCAGTCTGGCTGAAGTCTGACATTAATGTGCTTTGCAGCCAAACAGTCAAGGAAATCTAAAAATTACTAAAAAGGTCTTCTCTGGATTGTACCAATTTATAAGATTGTTAGATTTTTCTGGAAATTTGTGAGCTGGTTGAGAGAACAGCAAAACCAAAACACCTGGTGTGGTGATCAACTGTTTGATGGCTAGAGGCATGGCATGGCAATGAATCCTGCAAAGCCAGTTAAACAAAGCCTGTTAAAACCAGCACATATACCCATGTAGTGTTTTTGGCCACATGAAAAGTTTGGTTTCCCATTGCTTTCGTCCTGTATGTACCACTTCCTAGTCAAACCTACAGCCCTATTATTATCTCATGTTCTCCCATCTCTGCACTCACCAAGTTTGATCCTGCTTAATTTTCTGAGATCAGTTCATATTTACCATATGCTGCTACTTAACTGGGTCTGAAAACTGAAATATTTCAGTATTTTAAAAGATAGAAAGATATTCCCTACACACCAAATATTGTGGTCTTGTACATTATTTTTAAACACAGAAGTTGGCTGTTCATCAAACACATTTGATTTGATTTGATTGAGACGTAGTGGGTGTATTAGCACAATGCTACAGATTTAATATTGGTTATTTTGAGGGGCTTAGAATGAAGTGCAAAGCCAGCCCCTTTGGTTATTATATTATTTGGTATATTATGCCAACCCCAACAAGTGGTTAATTTAACAACCAAGTTAAGTATATTGTGCAAATTTAGCCCAAGAATCTGTGATGCTTGAGTTATAGAGAGCAATATTAAATAGCCTCAAACCTGTTTCATTTAAGCTGCTGAAATTTAAACTTCAATATAAAATATTTGATGACTTTAACATCTCATTTCTTTATAAAAGTGACATGCAACAGCTGTACCAGATAAAAAAGCAAAGTTCTGGCATTCTGCAGAGCCTCTCTAAGATTTGCTTACAGAATGAAAAAAGCTGCTTTATATCAAATTTGTAATCACAGGAACAGATGCTTGTAATCTATGTTTGTACCTGATGGAAATTTGGCTCCTGTAACCAGCACAAAATTTATGTAAGAAAACCTGGCACTTATTTCTGCAGCTATTGGGAAGAAAATTAATGCTTGCTAAAGAAAATGTTCTTCAGCTAGCTAGATTACGGGAGGTTCATCAATCATCACCAATCTACTGATGCATCTAACAGTGCTGATCAGACCGATACAGTGTACAGACTTTTAGATTTTAAAATATCAGACAAGAGAGTTCTGCTTCATGTAATGCCATGTAGAAAATTGAGGGCAAATATCTTTCATGTCCTTGAAACAGGCAGATAGATTATTGTTCTTCCAAAGATAGAAATGTGAGTGTTTAGAACAGATTGCCCAAAGCATATATTTTCCTGTCCAAGAATCAGATGTCTTCTTGAGCTACTGAGACTATAGAATTGAAGTGACTGTATTGTAAAGAGTTGGGCCCTCTTGAAGAGTTTTGGCAGTTCAACTGGTAAACTCCACACCCTATAACTGACATAAGAACTGGGCAACGATTTTGTCCTTTCAGGACAAATCATTCAGATAATTAAGCCAGTTAGGAGACCTCTTGAAATTTTCAGCAATAATTTAGCAACCCTTTGGGGAATTATATTCCTCTGTCTCTCTTTCTCTCACCCACATGCACACATCAGGAAAGTTAATAGAACAATGAGAGTTACAAACATAGTTTTTGATGTGAGAGAACAACAAAATAGTGACCAGCAGTCTTAAATTAGCAGCACAGAATGTTGTTCTGGTCAGCTCTTGTCATCTGCTTTTATAATCTCATTTTCCATAATACCCAAGATTCCCTAGAAAAAGTTAAAAAGCTATCTCTGATAGAAAAAAAGTTATGTCATTGTTACAGCTGGTTCTTTATCTAGGAAACTTAATTTTTTTTCTGGGAAGTATCTAGAAGATTGAGGAGAATACTACAAGCAAAAGTCTTAAAAAGTCATCTAATTATCCTTAAATCTATGCAGGTATTTTTTTTACTCCTCTATTTTACAGCTGAATTGTCATTCTGTTGAAGGATCAATAGACTATATTTCCACTTTTATCCCATTCAGATATTTTTTTTTTTACAGTACAGGATTTAGAGTTTAACTAAGCTCCAGTAGTCCGTTTGAATAAGAAATGTCTGCATCTAATGGAGTTTGTATTATATGGGCAGCTTGTGATTCTCACAAAGTTGTAGAACTGCAATCCTCAACAACCTTAATCAATATAGGGAATGGCATGGAACTGCATTTCAGTAACTACTGGTGGATCCAAGACCCTCCAGCTTTTTGTATGCCAAGATATGGAAGATGTGGGGAAGCTGGAGATCAGAGTAAAAAGCGAATAGTGGACTAAATATTATGGCTGTGTGGGGGCTTGGATTTAATTCCAAAAAGGTACTTGGAGTTTCCTGGGACACAGACTATATCAGGTGCCTACAATGCTTTAAAATAGTCAGGCTTTAATTAGATGCCATGTTTGTTGTCCAAAGCCTCAGTAGTGGAAATGAATCTGGAACTGCACTTCCCATTGTATGTAAAAAAAAAAGAGAGAGAGAAATTTTGGTTATTAAATTTAGATATTTGAAAATTATTGGAAAGTAAGAATATTATATTGTATTATTAACCAGTTGATGTAAAATCCTAGGATGAATTGTGATAAAGGGAATTGGGGTTATTTAAAACTTGGAAACTATAAATATTAAACGTTAAATTTAAATATTAATGGGAAGTTAAAAATTGGGAAAAACCTACCAGGACATTGATTGTCTAAAAGATTGAATGTTAAAATGATTAAGATATGTATAAACTAAAAATTATTGATAAATGTTAAAAAGGTATTTGGATTAAATCCATTGCATTAAGAATTGCATTAAGTTAAATATGAGACAGTAAATACCAAGGGAAAAAGAGAGGAAATATTTCATGTACTAGTTCGTGATCTGTACTAAAGAAATTTGTATATTATTGAATTAGGAACTAACCCAGCCGCCACGTTGCTTTTCAAATACTTAAATGTAAAACTGGAAAATCAATATTTTTAAATAACAATAAGAACAACAACAACAACAATAATAATATAATAATGTTAAAATCCCCAGTCAGTTACAAAATTTGCTGAGATTTCTGGGCTGGTTATCATTCTTTCAACAATAAAATAAGATCAACTCCTTTTTATTGTCTTCAGGTAAGAATAGGGTCACCAGAGATAGAGATAGGGTGGGGAGAGAACATTGTATGGATTTTTTTCTGGTGTCCACACAAATCACATCAATTTCACTCAACTTTCCCCCCCCCCCTGTAAACACAGGGATGATTCCATTCTTATTATATGCAGGCCTGCTGATACAGTTCTTAAAAATTACATGTCCAATCCTTCCTGTTTGTGCTTTGAATTTAATACAGCAACCGTTGACAAATCTCACTATATTTAATTTCTGCGTTTTTAAACCAGCAAACTTTATTATGCTTTTTTTCATTTTTGTAGTTTATTTTTTTTTATTGTTTTAGGTCATTATCCTACGCATACTTATCTGGCAATGAGTCCCACTGACTTTCGATCAAGCTGACATTTCATATTTGTAACTTAGGCAACTGAAGAAAACGCTGTATGGAAATTTTAATTAAAGCTTATGGTGGAAAAAAAACTTTCTTTTCCAACCATTTGTGCCAATCTGCAGAGAATAATCATTATCAGAATCCTTCATTTGGCTAATGAGCCATATAAGTGTGACACCCCCCCCCACGGGGCAAATATAGCTTACTTTGTCATTCTTTTTGTCCTGTTTGCTATGGGACCAAAATAAATAAATAAATTGTTCTAAGCACTTTTTCACTGGACCAGAGCGTTACAATTCATTTGTTCCAAAAGAACTGCTAATCGTGTTCGTGGAACTGTAAGCTTACATGTCACTTTTTCAACAAGAGGGCAATCAGAACAATTTGTAACTTTCCGCAGGGAGAGGAAAAGACGGAGACAGAAGGAAGCAACCATCAGCCACATCCTATAGACACCAGGTGGCCTTTTGTACCAAAATGTGATCTTTATATCGAAAGCAATTTGGCAAACCCTGGTAAGCACAATTCTTTACAAGGGATTTTTTTAATAAATACTTTAGAAGCTGAAGATTTGGTGGATTTTTAGGAACAAAAGTCACTGGAAGAAGAGAATCAAATTGGGGTTCCAAATTTAATTAGGGCTAAAAAATTCAGATGATTTGCTATGAGGGTAAGCAAAGAAATACATAAGTCTCTAATCCTTTGCTGGCATCTAATAATCATCCAGAATTTCCTATCTCAGAATAGCTAACCCTAAAACTAGTTGAAGCATGAGTGTGAGAACACAAAAGAATGTAGGGAGAGAAATATTGCTACACTATCTCAACAGCAATTTTTCATGTAGAGATTCCAGATCCAGAACATGTTTTTCACTCCACATTTCAATGCATTGGGCTGAATATGATAAGCATTAATGACCAAAGCAATATTTTTTTCACAAATTGCCAAGGAAGAAGAGGTCTGAAGGTGTACTTTCTAGTTCTGGCCAACTGTGCTGAACAATGTCGCTATTTATGAAAGAGAAAGGAATTTGATTGATAGGATGAAAAATGTGATGAAAAATGACTGGAAGCCTCTAGCAATAGCAGAACATTTAGATAAATTTTGATAAATGTAGAGGAGTTTTAAAAGTTACTACAACCTGTGGAGGAGAATATGTAACAAATAAGAAGTTGCTTGTACAGCTAGTCCTCAACTTACGACCTCAGTTGTGCCCAGAATTTCTGTTGCTAAGCAAACTAAGTTAACTGAGTTTTGCCCCATTTTATGAACTTTCTTGCCACAGTTGTTAAGTGAATCACTGCAGTTGTTAAGTTAGTAATCCCATTGTTAAGTGAATCTTAACAATAGACTTTGTTTGTCAGAAGGTGGCAAAAGGTGACCACATGACCCTGGGACACTGCAACTGTCATAAATAAGAGTCAGTTGTCAGGTGTGCAAATTCTGATCATGTGACCATGGGGATTGCTGTCATAAGTCTGAACAAATCACTTTCAACAGTCACTAAATAAATGATTGTAAGTTGAGAACTACCTGCAATGTCAAGCCAAGCAGGAAAGTGAAGGCTATAGTATATTTCTTTGTCAACTCAAAGGAACTCTGTGTAGGTCTCCAATTGGTTATCATGTGACTTCTGGGTGAAAAATATTCACCACAGACTCAATATTAGAGTTTAATGATCAAAGACATTTCATGCATGAGATGTAGGGCTCCCCTTTTAAATAGTCTGAAAAAGAATATACAACCAGCTTAAATCTGAAGTGGCAAACTGTTTAGAACTGATGAAAAACTTCATAAATACTTCTCTGAATAGCTGCAGACCTTTTCCTAACCCTTGATAGTTTGTTGTTGGAATGTATTTCTGTGCAACAACTACAGTAGTATTCAGCCAGTAGATGGCAGTATTTACAAGTTTGGTATATACTCTATGCTTTTATTCTGACTAGAGTTTCCTGTTTCCTGTTACAGATATATAGTTGGGCAGTAAAGCACATGGTGTCTGTACTCTTTGTTTGCTCTGTGCGGTGCTTTATATAAACAAAATTTCTAACATTTGTGCATATGAACCAATTGCTACAGCTAGGTGGCATAGCTGATGGATAGAAAAAAAAGCTAGAGAGGATGATTTTGCAGCTTCTCTTTATCTAGAAATGAATTTAATTGAAAGGAGATGACATTTGGCTTATTTCATTTTCTGGTTTCAGATATTATAGTAAACCATAAACATAGTCCGCAAACAACAGTAGTTTGATTCATACTGAGTCAAAAAACAAAACAAAAAAACTATTATTAATGAAGGAGAATATTTGTAGCTCACGGTTGAAATGAGGCGTCCTTGCTGCTCTCTGAGCTTGCTTGTTTTCTTGCACATGTTTCATTACCCTAACTAGCTAATATCATCAGTGCTAGTAAGGAGTGCTGTTTGCTGTCGGTTTATACCCAGGCAACTTCATCATAAAGTCCCTGACCTCTCAAACCAGTGCAACACAACCAACACAAATCCTAAAAAGAATTACACTGCCATACATCAAGAATATCTCAGAAACTGCAAATAGACTATTACAACCACATGGAATCAGCATAGCACATAAATCAACTAAAGCCCTTCAAAACAACCTAAGCAAACCCAAAGACCCAGCAACCCCAGAAGAAAAAACAGGAGTCATCTATAACATACAATGTAAGAACTGCAACAACCACAGCATAGGACAGACAGGCAGAAAACTGGCAGAATGCAACTATGAACACCAACAGGCAGTCAAAAGGCATGACAAAAATTCTTTAATTCACAACATATAGACAGATTTAACCATAGTTTCAATTGGAAAAATGTGACAATCATAGATGAGCCCTAATCCAAAACCGCTAGGCAAGACACCAGAATATAAACTGACAGCAAACAGCACTCCTTACTAGCACTTTTATATTTTCCCGGATTAAAATAGGGCTCAGAATGGTTACACTTAAGACTGCAGCATACCTGATAATGAAATAATTTTAATAATGAACCAAAAATGGAACACATCTATTAAAGGTTACAATTAATTGAATTTGCTTAATTCCAGCAACTTGTTTCATATCATTCCCTTTAAGGCAATCTGCCAACTGATCAACTGATGTTGCATTTAATATTCCTTGGCTTATCTCTTCAAATACTGCCACCCAAGATGAGGCTTCTGCTGAGAACACTGCTTGTCATCTGCTCATGAGAAAAGAAAGGAATGAACAGCTGCCACCATTCTACACCCATTCTTACAAGAACCTCACCTGGTGATTTTGCCATGGATTGGTTTTCTTAACTCAGGGACAAATTAAAGAACAAAAAATAATGAACAGTCATTGGACCTGACCTTTACATATCCCGTTACTTACGGGACCGTCTGCTGCCGCATGAATCCCAGCGGCCGGTTAGGGCCCACAGAGTTGGCCTTCTCCAGGTCCCGTCAGCCAGACAGTGTCTCCTGGCAGGGCCTAGGGGAAGAGCCTTCTCTGTTGCGGCCCCGGCCCTCTGGAACCAACTTCCCCCGGAGATCCGTGTCGCCCCCACCCTCTCCGCCTTTCGTAAATTACTTAAAACACACCTCTGCCAGCAGGCGTGGGGCAGTTAACATCTTGCCCCTAGCCAGTGTATGTCTGTGTGTATGTTGAATGATTGGTTTTTCTTTTAAATTAGGGGTTTTTATATATATGTATTTCTAACTGTTGATTTCTATTATGTTGTGAGCCGCCCTGAGTTCTCCGGAATAGGGCGGCATAGAAGTCAAATAAATAAATAAAAATAAATAAATCCCTCCCTCCCTCCCTCCTTCCACCTTCCTTCCTTCCTTCCTTCCTTCCTTCCTTCCTTCCTTCCTTCCTTCCTTCCTTCCTTCCTTCCTTCCTCCCTCCCTTCCTTCCTTCCTTCCTTCCTGAGTCATTAGCCTTCATAGCTTCATTTTAAGATAGATATGCTTTATATTTAATATGAAGTTAAATATTTCATCTTCTTCTTCACTGTATTGTGAAGACCTATTTCCTTTTATATTAGCATTTTTAGTTAGGCAATGTACCAGAAGATCTTTGTATTCAATAGTAAGGAAGGGATCTCTGCACTGATGATTCACATACAGTCTCATTCTACCAACCTGAATTTTACAAATGAAGTAGGGAAAGAAAAAACACATGAGGTTCTTCTAGATCAGGGGTGTCAAACTGCTGGCCTGCGGGCTGGTTGTATCATGCGGAGGCTGCACCCATCCCAGCTCCAGCAATGCAAAAGTCGCGATACGTCACAACACGTCACGTGACCCAGCGAGTTTGAAACCCGTGTTCTAGATGGTTCCTTAATATTCCCACCAGAGCTATGGCTTGATAAGGAGTCATTCATTTAAATTATGAATAGCTCAAGGGCAGCTTCCACTCCCCAGCCTGCAACAAGAGAGTAAATATATCTATGCATATGGTAAATAGGAATTGTACTGGATGTACAGAATTGAATTGCTCAATTTGATTCCATAAAATGTAATTCTTTTTCAACAGCCACAAGGATCTTCTGGGACATTGTACTATTTGCACGGGGAAAGAATGCTTCATTTTATCTCCCCATCTGTTTCAAGATTATTGAAATCAATTGAGAGGAATCTCAGGAGAAGTTATTCTCCTGTGAGTATGAGAATGAATGTGCCATAATATGGCCTATGCATGTCATTAGATGCCTTTACACCAAGATGCAGCTACCAGAGCTGGGCTGCAAAAATCCAGCAGATAGGAAATGCAAATTATTTTTATGGAGTTCTGTGGCATATTTCAGTGGTACAGCATGTGCTTTTCCTCTTAAATTCATTCCTTTTTCATCCTTTTGTTGTCCTCTCTTTGTCAACAGTTCAGCCAAAGACTTGGCCATAGTTGGTGAAATATTTCCGGAGAAAATAGCCTAACAGTTCAAGTGATTTAAACAGCATAGGTTTGCTTAAACAAATCACAGGAGTGCTATGTCCACTGTATTTATCACCTCTTTGGCTTTCTAATAACAAGCTCATAGCCCTTCATAATACTTAGATAATAGTATGTACAAATAGATTAAAAAAAATGTTTGGATCCTAGGCCTCCTGACAGGTTTGTAAAACCCAGAACAAAGGGAAGAAAATCGGAGATTTATTCCTCCAAAAAGCTTTATGTTAACATATTCAGGCTGTAGGGGGCAGTGGAATACCGTATTTCTAAATTACAATTGTATCACACTGGGAAAACAAAATTTGGAGTATGGTGGATTACAGATATAGGGAGTGGGGGAGGGAAATGACCATTTGCCTAATTTGAAAACAGTGATCTTGAGAAATTAAGAAAAAAATATTTGCCTGCAAGGTGTTGGTAGTTTTCACCTTTTGTTTCAAAAAAGCATCATGTACTTATTTATCAATACAGAAGCCACAGGACCAGATTTGTTGGCAGAAATGTTTTCTTCAATGTAGCAATGAAAATCCCCCAAAGGTCACTCTTTATCCCTACTACATGACTCAGGCTGTTCAAACAAGCCCTTCTCTAGCAAACAGCGAGCTACAAAGATGGGATTCCCAAATGAACCCACCCCATAGGCAAATGAAAGCCTCCAAAGAAAGCATCTTTGCATTTCTGCACTGTTTGTGGAGGCGAAGGTTTGCTTCTTCTGAGGGATGGGGGGAGGGGGACTAGCACTGTTTGGCTCATGGTGTTCTCTAAATTTCAAGATCACCAAACCGGAGACAGTTTCAAGCTGCTTGTTGGAAGAGGTGGAGATGCCGGTGCTGTGGAAATGCTCACTGGGCTCTTACCATGTGTGGGACAGAAATGGATTGTCTCCCAACATACTCACAGCTGCACACACAAAGACACGCACTTTCTAGTCTTCCTCTCCAAAATGAAAGGTATTAGTGAAACAGGCTTGTTAAAAACTACAATGCTATACATTTTAGGAAATCCCGTATTTTTTTAAAAAAAAAATGCTAAGAGAAATCTAACTGACTTCAATGAATCCATTCATGCCATTAGGTCAAAGTAAGTGGCAACGTAGGCTGACATTGGGTGATCTTGAGAATGCTGAGCAAGATCTGACTAGGTGAGTGCTTGGATTGGAGATTACTAGGCTGTAGACCCTACTGAGAAGTTTGGGGGGGCGGAGAAAACCAATAAAGGCAACAGTGAACATTTCTCTATTGCGGTCAGGAGAACTACATGGAACCTTCCATATAGCCACCAGAAATATACTACTTTATAAGACCATGTCTTGACTCAAAGATCTTATTATACTATAATCTGGGGTTTCTTCATTTGAAAGAATAATTTGATCTTATCTTATTTCTCAAAGCAATGTTATCACCTATTCACAACCTTTCAGTTCTTGTATTTCCTGGATCGGGAAGCAAGGAAACTGTGGAGTTTAAGCAAGACCTTGGACATTTCTTCTTGGTTCTCCTGTTCTAAAGGAAGCTGGGACAAGAGGGCTTGTGGTATAAAGGGCTGACTTAGCAGGTCCTTCCCTTTTGGTTCTTGGTCATGTAACCCTCAGAAACTGGCAGAAAAACCAAGAGCAAGCTTTAAAAAGACATAAGGTATTCTAGAAAAATGGCTTTCTGGTACACAAATTCCATTTCTATGGTAGTACCATTTAAGCATTCTAGCCTTGAACAAATATTTCTTTTTCTTCTTCTTGTGCCATATCTGTTATCGGTTGTGGGCGATCACGTTGGCGATCCTGTTTTTATCAGCAGCCGCATGAAAAAGTGCTGCTGAGTTTTGTCCAAATGTTTCTTAGGGAAGCATTTACCTGGGAAGCTAGTCTAGAACTGAGGATCACAGAGAATTAAAGGAAAGATGAAAAAAGAAATGAAGAGCGAATTCCATGCTTGGGATTACTAGAAAGGAAACTAAAAATAAAACTGCCCATATTGCAATGTCCTTATATAAATTTGTGCTGAGCTTGGTACTTTGTTCAGTTCTAATTACCACACCTCAATTAGATTGTGTAGAGCTGGAAAAGGTGAATAAAATAGAAACCAGAAAGATGAAGAGTTCCTTAAAGAGCTCCCTCACAATTTTTAGCTCGAAGTGAAGATGGTTAAGGGGCGAAGTGGTATGCATGTTGTGAAAAAAAAAAAGGAAGAGAAGTATCCTCTCATAATATTAGGGCTTGAGGTCATCTACTGAAATAATATACGGGGAGATTTGGGATTAGGAAAAAGAAGCACGTCATTTCCCAATGCAAAATTAAACTGTGAATTCATTGCCACTAAATGTGGTAATGGCCAACAATTTAGATGGTTTTAAAAGACATCTGGACAAAGTTATGGAGGTTTGAAATTTAGTGGCTGCAACTCATTACCTCAGCCCAAAGCAGCATATCTTAGCTACCACCTGCTAGGAAACGATAGTGGAAGAGCCTATCACCCCTATTTCTATACAGGATGCGCAACTTCCCTGGTGCATCTACTTCAACCAGGGTCAGATTAAGGCCAACTGATGCCCTAAACACAGCCCAACAACGGTGCCCCTTGATGGAAGAGAAGCTCTCATGCCATGAGATGGAAACAAAAATGGCACCTGATGACACCTTCAAACCAAACATTTGAGCATTATCACCCAGCATGCCAAAGAAAACATTTTTTTAACAATACAATACAGATTAATGTTAAATATGGCAAATAAGGGCAACAGCAAAACCATTGACTGAAATCACATGTAGCAGTGAAAAAGTTAAGGGCACAATTGTTAGGACAAACAAACTCTGTGGTGACCATCTCCTTCTCTTGGTACCTTAAGCACATCCTTATTTTGTTTAAAGGCTGACTTGGACATCACATGGGAGAAGAATGTTTGTGTCAACGCTGCTAATATTGAATATTCTTGCTTTGACAAAATATGCAGAACTGTCTGGTATTTTTAGAGTTAATTCAGATGACAGAGAAAATGGAGGGGAAATAACAAAAGCCCAGGAAAAGGGATGGAAGTGAATCTCTGCCCTCTGGGCTAATTGGAAGATGTGACTTGTGACTGCAAGATAAGGGAGGGGTTTAGCAAGAAAAGTTAGATGCCAGCAAGAGGAATTCAGATTCTGGCATAAACCTCCATGATGTGCAGTCAATTTGTAACATTGTTAATAAAGGCTTTAGGATAAACATGCCTGGAAGTTCTTTGAAGTGTTTCATTAGTCGGAACCATGACATCATGCCAGAATCTACATATTTTTCAAAGCAATTAAGGGGTCCCAAACTGCAATCATTATTCCTAAACTAAGGGGTAGACTGATAAAGATTTGGGGAAGATCTCATTATGAAAGGGGAGAGATGGCTTGAGGCCAGCCCCTCAGCAGCAGCAGCTTCCCCAGGGAGTGGTGAGGCAGCCAGCCAGCCGGGGGAGAAAGAGAAAGAACTCTCCCACCTGGGAGTAAAGACTTCAAAAGCAGAGTGGAGAGATAACAAAGCTTTGGGTGAGTCACTGGAAAGATTTCAAACCCCAGATGTGAAAAGCAGAAATCGATTCCTGCAGAGAGAAGCCTACAACCCCTCCCTCATAGATCAGACCCTAGTTCCCCCGGCCAGGAACTGCAGTCCTGAAGACAGAGGGAGTCCCAGACGGAGGCCTCTGCAACAATGGGCAGACTGGCACCCCCCACAGGTAGATGATCAGCAGCAGCTGAGCATACCACAGCTAATAGAGGCCTTGCAGTGGATTGAGGTGATACAGAAGACAGGAGATCAGCAGCTGGTGGGAGAACGACACAGCAAGGAGACTGGCCACAGCCCCCAAACTTGCAACCCCTAGGCATAAATCTGCAGCCAGGATGGGGCCAGCAGCGAGGAGATTGGCCACAGCCCCCAAATGTGCAACCCCTGGACACAAATCTGCAGCCAGGATGGAGCCAACAGCAACAGCCCCAGTGGGGGCCGCAACAGCCTATAATGGCACCCCCTTTCAGAGCAACCTTCGATGGGGACCCAGAGAAGCTGGTTTTTTTCCTCAACCAAGTGCACTCTCATTTGAATTGCTGGGCCTATCTCTACCTGGATCAGGGGGCATGGTCGATGTCATTGCATCCAACCTAGAGGGAGAAGCATCCGAATGGCTGAATTATTTATATAATGAGCAAGCCCCCAAATTGGAAGACCACCCAACTCTTCCTCCTAGAGCTGACGGAAAGATTTGAGGACCCATCTATTGGTCTTGAAGCAATAGAACAGATCCACAAAATAAAACAAGCTGGCAGGCCTGCCCAGGAGTACGTGTGGGAATTTCGCAAGATAGCAGGCCAAATAGAGGGGTGGCCTGAACAATCCCTGATCCAATACTTCACTGAGGGATTAGATGATCTCTCAGGCATGCATCTATTGAGCCATACTGATTAGCTGCACGAATGGTACCAGGCAGCAGTGAAGCTAGACATTCGGCTTGTCCGCTATAAGAAGCCTCCCCCACATGAACCCGAGCAGCAACCAGAGCTACCCGGACAGCAATCACCCCCACGAAAGCCTTTAACTACTGCAATGGCTGAGAGACCCAGGCCACCTACAGGCCCATCAATTAAGTGTTTTTGGTGTGGACAAGAGGGACATCGAGTGGCAACCTGTCCAGTCCCCTACCCCCGACTGCAGAGCAGACCGGAACCAGCAATGAGAAAGAAACCCACTCAGCGACTAACGAGAGAAAAATCCAACCGGCTCACGCAGGAACCTATTGCCCAGATTATACCCCCCACGCAGGAGAACGCCAAGACTGCAGGTGGACCCGCCCCTGCTCTACCCTCCTTTGACAGAGACGATGAAGGAGAGAATGACCCGATGGTGAGTCGACAAATCCCGCCTTTTTCACTGGCAGCCAAACTTATAACCCCTAAGTCTGGGGCACAAATGGACTTAAACATGCTAATTGATTCTGGATGCACCTGCTGCATTATTAGTCTGCCGTTTGCCATGAAAATGGGCATATGGGCAAAACAGCTTTCCAAACCTGTGAGGTTTGAGCAAGCCGATGGCTCCCTGATGGGAGGGACTCTTGTCATACAATTAACCGAGCCCTTACGCCTAGAAATAGGTGCACACTGGGAGTTGGTGGCTCCTAAAATGACTGAGGCGGTAATCCTAGGGCTAGCCTGGTTAGACAAATGGAAGCCATTTATCTGGTGGGAAGAAGTTTGGAGAAACACAAAAACTGCTTTTAAAAAGACTGTTGAAACCTATAAAAAGCAGGCTGATAAAAAGAGGGCTCCCAAAGAACTTTCAAGTTGGGGAAAAGGTTTATTTGTCAACTAAATATCTATGCCTCAAATTGCCCAGCAAGAAATTGGGACCAAAATTCTTGGGGCCTTTCCCCATAGTAAGGATCATCAATCCGGTCACCATAGAACTAAAACTCCCTAGACTTTTAGGGAGAATTCACCCCGTCTTCCACTGCAGCTTGTTGAAACCTTATCGGGGCTCCACTTTAAGACCTACCCCGAAGAAGGCACCTGGGCCCCTCGTAGTTGCAGGATAGACCCACTATGAAGTGAAACGTATTCTTGACTCTAGAATCTTTAAAGGGAAATTGCAGTACCTAGTACAATGGAAGGGATACCCGTTGTCTGAAGCCACCTGGGTGAAATCCATTGAGGTGAAAACTGACAGGCTCGTCAAAAGGTTTCATGCGTAATACCCCAACAAACCAAAAACTAGTCATTAACATATGCTTTTGTTTACATTACAGGATCTGTCCTTTTTGTAAGGGGGGCCGGATGTCAACACTGTTAATATTGAATATTTTTGCTTTGACAAAATATGCAGAACTGTCTGGTATTTTTAGAGTTAATTTAGATGACAGAGAAAAGGGAGGGGAAATAACAAAAGCCCGGGAAAAGGGATGGAAGTGAATCTCTGCCCTCTGGGCTAATTGGAAGATGTGACTTGTGACTGCAAGATAAGGGAGGGGTTTAGCGAGAAAAGTTAGATGCCAGCAAGAGGAATTCAGATTCTGGCATAAACCCCCATGATGTGCTGTCAATTTGTAACACTGTTAATAAAGGCTTTAGGATAATCATGCCTGGAAGCTCTTTGAAGTGTTTTATTAGTCGGAACCATGACAGTTTGCTTAGACCAGTGATGGTGAGCCTTTTAGAGACCAAGTGCCCAAACTGCAACCCAAAACCCACTTATGTATCATCGGGTGCCAGGTGGGCATGGCCCATTGGATGGGTGTGGCCCATTGGGTGGGCATGGCTTCAGTGGTAATGGAAGATTGGGTGGGACTAAAAAGTTCAATCAATCCATTCCAATTTTGTGAGATCTTTTTTTTCCCCACGAGGAGTTGAAATTGATTGATTGATTAAACCTCTTTTTTTTGCACATGGGGGCAGAGGCCTAAAGCAAAAAGGTTTTATAAAACCCAGCTGAAGGCCTAGGACTGGGGCAACGGTGCGCGTGCCCACAGAGAGGGCTCTGAGTGCCACCTGTGGCACGCGTGCCATAGGTTCGCCACCACGGGCTTAGACCATTTTTCTGTTCTTTTTTATGTATATTTTTATTAGTTTTTTATAATTACAAGTGCTTAAAATATTGTCAGCAACATACTGTCTGGGTTTCAATGTCTAGCTTACTAATACATATTAAGTTCCTTTTTTTGCCTCATTTTTCTAGCCAATAATAAAAAGTATCCCATATTCTAAAATAAACCGAGTCTTCTTTCTCTTTCATTTTCAATGTCAATCTATCCATTTCTGCACATTCTAAGATTTTTTTAATTAACACTTTAAAAAACTCTATAAATATATGCTAAGTTTAAAGATGGAAGAGGAACAAGTTAAAGAAACAATGATAACATGGGCAATGAATTTTGGATATAATATAGAACTAGAAAAATGGGAAAGAAATTCTAAAATAACAAAAGCGGTAGCGTACAAAGAAAATTTATATAAAATGTTTTATAGATGGCATTTAACACCTGTGAGGTTAGCAAAAATGTTTAAAAATATATCAAGCAATTGTTGGAAATGTAAACAAAAACCAGGCACTTATTACCATCTTTGGTGGACATGCTCTAAAGCTAAAAGATTTTGGTTAAGAATACATACATGGTTAGAGAAAATGACAAAAAAACATATAGCGTTTAAGGCAGAATTATTTTTGTTAGGCATAATTGTAGGTAATTATGAGAAAGAGTGTATATATTTCATTTTACATATATTAACTGCAGCAAGAATTGTATTTGCTCAATATTGAAAAAATGAAGATTTACCATTTTTCTGTTCTAATAGACCAGAAGTGGGCAACTATTGCCCCTTTAGGACCTGTAGACTTCAGGAATTCTGGGAGTGGATGTCCACAGGTCCTAAAGGGGCCATAATGGTCCACCCCTGTAGTAGATGGTCTTTTTTATAGCAGATCTCTGGTTTATGTTTTCTATCCAACCATTCTGCTAGAAGTGGAGTGGAAAATCCAACAAACAACAAACAGTTCTCACCAATTTCATCAGAATAAAATAATTAGTCCAATAGCTTCTTGCCATAAAATCTGTTTCAAATTGTGTTTATATGAAAACATCTATACTAATATTGGTATTGATATACAGTATGAAGATACTGTAGAAATATACACAAATATAGTGTGCATGTATATTTGTATTTGAATATATATTTGTATACATTTGTATCAACCATTCAGGTTAAAGGTAAATTGACTTTTGATGTTGCTGCATCTAAAAGTTATAATACTAAAGTTTATATGGAATCATACTTAGGATTTATTAAGAAGAAAATACAGGATAGATATACATTTAACTAAGCAATGTTTTAGCTGTCATTAATTATCCATGGCCCAGATGTTTGTGATCTTTGTATGCTTCTAAAATGATGAACATTACACACCAGTGGGGAAAAAGCACAAACCTTCAAAAGACAAATTCTTACTTTCCAGTTGTTTAGCATTCTTATCTATTTTCTTTAATGTGCACTGCTTTAGGGCAAAGTAGACTCGGATGATTACAGTGGCAACTCTGTCTTCATTGTGAGGCTTTTGCAGCAGATGACATGGAGATCTTGGAAACCTGCAGTGAACTTCTTAATTATTTATGAATGCATAACAAAACCATTTTAACAGATTTTACAGGTTTGTGTAATTGGTTAGGGAATCACACTCCAGCCTTTAAATCACAGTAGCATCAGAAATAATGAAGAAGGAAAAGATTCACTATCTTTTTTTCTTTAGCAGTATCTTTAGAGGAAACAATACTTTGAGTACTTGGCTGGATTAGTTTCTGGCCATTAATAGTTCTCCAGCAATGGCATGTGATGAGACAACTGGACATTTGCAATTTTAAGAAGACTGCAGGTTTGTTTCAGTGGTGGGATTAAGCCGGTTCGCACCAGTTCGGCAGAACTGGTAACTAATTTTTTGTTGCCGAGGCCCAGAATGGACTTCCGGAAGTGGCATCCACACAGAGAACCGGTTGTTTACATATTTGAATCCCACCACTGGTTTGTTTGATAGACTCATTATATGCTATCAAGTTTATGCCAACTTTTAATGACCACAAAGCTTATTCTCCATGATGATCTGTCCATAACCTGGTCATTCGGGTCTTCCAGCATTGCATCTGTTGACACTTATTTAAACTTATTCCCTAGCAATTAGTTTATTTAAAACAAAAAGTTACTATTCCCCTTTAATGTGAAATATTGGATGAACATAAACCACAAACACCATTATAAGAAGCATAGAATTCAGGACAATTGTTCAAATCTGGGGTGGGCTCTTTTCCCCCTAAAATTCAATTGGAATTACACATACCTCCCTCCCCCATACAAACACACACACACACACACACACACACACACACACACCTGGGATGTGTATGTGTATGTTTGTGTGTTTTAATCATTGTTTTTACATACACACACACACACACACATCTGGGTTAGAAGTGTGTGTGTATGTATCTTTCTGTGTATATAAAAACAAACAATAATTAAAACGATCTGTAAGAAAAGAACAAAACAAAATGATTAAAAAAAACCATTCCAGACTTAATATTACAAAAAATAAGTGAACATTTGAATGTGTTATCGTGTATATTTATATCTGTATGTGTCTTATTTAGTCTCAGGTCCTCTACCAGAGGCTGGGAGTTTGAGGGTTCTGCGTAGGATCTTAGATGTTCCTACAATTGTACTCCTCTGGACAGAGAGCTGAGATGTCACCCCTAGGAATCTGTTGGAGCCACTTGTTCAGCTTGGGTGTCCTGATGATGGTGGAAGCCCTTGGGGCTGAGACTTCTAGAATTCCAGGAACAAGATCAGAACTCTCTGTTCAGGGGAGTGCAATGTTAGGAACAGCTAACACACACACACACATACACACACACACACACACACACAGACACGATTGATGACTGTGATTCCAAGTTTCTTAAAACATTTACTGTTAGCTATGCCAAATTTCTCCAAGTCATTGCTCATAGAAAAGTCTTTTGATTGTGTTGCCTTTAACTGGGTCTCTGTTTATAAGAAGTTATCCAAATTTGCAAATGTCTCCAAGAGCAAAGTAAAGTGTCTCCATCTAGGTGCGCAAATGAACTTGAAAGAAAGGGAATTGATCCAATTGTTTCTAGACAGGCAGATTTTCTGAATCTCTTTACATTCTGCTAAAGTTTTAAATTACAAATTGGAGTTGCTAGCTCGCTTCCTACTCCTTTTCCAAAGTAGACTTCTTCTCAGATACACGGCAGACGATAGCAGTATGATCCTCTCCCTACTAGAAGAAGATATTCTTATGAGGTTGGTTGGTAAATTTGGGTGAAAATACTATTTGATTCATTTACATCAACAACAACTAATCAAAGCTTGTACATTTCTTTGTGGAGATGGCAATATAATCAGATTCTTTTTTTAAAAGGAATAATAATACTGGAGAAAAAAAAATCTACCTGAATGTATCACATGTGCTTCCAGCACAAAATTGTCTAGATCATTTTATTTCTACAAAAAACTATCGTACAACCAACAATATACTATCTGTGGGTTATGAATAATTAAGGAGTTATTATTAAGAAGTTATGCATTCTTTTTTTGCCTAGCTATCTTTTTATGGTGATTGGAAATATACAGTCATATAGCTGCTAGAAAGATTAAGGCATCCATTCCAAGAAAGCATAAAGAAAGGAGACACTGAGTGATTATATGTTGCAAATATATACAGACATGTACTGTATATGTAGTACTGTGACACTCTATATTCTGAAGCTTCTGTTGCTAGATGTATGATATATGTGTTTTACTATCCAAATGATTTTGCAAGCATACTTTACAAAAAAGTCTGCAGATTTAAATAGTTTACAATATTTCTAGACGTTTAACAAACAAGATAAGATTATGCCTGCCACCTTTTCTAACATTTCTGCATTGCAAATCATTCAAACGAAGTAGCACTCTCTAATGGTCTGTAACAGAAATTATGAGAAAGTTAAATGCACTGTAAATTTAGAAGGATGTTTCATCAATCCAATGCATATATATTTATATAATACATCTGAACCTAACCTATATCTATGCCTTGCTTTATCTAAAAATAATGCCAAAAGGAAAAAAATAATGAAGACATAGGTAGAATATGTACAAAGACAGAGAGAAAATAGCATGGAGCAGAAGGAAATACTAAGAGAGTAATAGCTAAAACAAATATACAAAGAGATCAGCAAAATCAAGAATAGCAAATCAAATAGAGTGGAATGCAACAAAAGCAGTTCTCAAGCATCAGAAGGTGAAAAGAGGCAAGATAATGTAATAACAAAGGGATGCTAAAGAAATAATGTGTGAAAAAATGTTGCACAAATTCTTCCTAAAAAAATGTGATAGCATGCAATCTCCGTGAAGATCACCGTGCATTAGAAAAGAACATTTCAAAGCTCCAAAATAAGGGTGGATAAACAACCTTCCCTCATTGTGAAGGAACTATGAAGAAATGCTTTGTGGTTGAATATCAAGTTGCAGAATGGAAAGGTGGGTACAATGAGCAGTTATTCAGTTTGAAATCAGTCTTTGCGAAATGGAGAGGAACAGCCTTGGACTTTGTCTTCCATGGACTTTGTCTTCCATAACTGTCTTCAAGGTGATCCTCCCTTAAAATCCTGTCCATCAGAAACAGCAATTACCAGTTTATTTTTTCTCAGGGTTTGGAATTTCAAGGAATATGAACATTAAGTGCCTCCTACAACCTATTGAAAAAACTACTGGAACGGATCTAACATTTGACTTAAGCATCCTTCTTGATACAAGGAAGCCATAAAGGAGTTGCATTAGTTTCTCCAACCCTTCATGCTTTTTCTAACATTGTTTTGCATGTTTAGCATTTGTACTTTAAAATAAAATGTTATTCATGTGCATAATAAAGAGATGGCTTTGCAACAATGTGAAATATATGCTGTTTTTTTAGCAGAACTGTTTTAAAGAATGAGAACAAACAGACTTCAAAAGGTTAATGAACTGCATATAAAGCTTATTTTTCTGAAGGATCACTACATTCTGCATACAACGTCAGCTTGCCTTTTGGTATTTTGAAATCCAAACAGATCTAGTTATAGAAATAGCAGAAGATGCTTGAGTAAATCCCAAACTGTTTAAATATTCATGAATTTAAAATATACTCACAATCTGTACCTTAACACAAAAAAAGTCTCATGAACATAGGCATGTTTTGATTTCAACTAAAGCTGGAAGAATAATTATATAGCTGTGAGGGGCTAGATTAAAAAAAATACAACAAATAAGAAAAAACAAAGTTTGAATGAGGATTAATGGGAATAGTTCCAAAGAATTTCTCTTCAAAACACTTCATTCTGTTTTTGCACCCTAATATACATTTGGAACAACTTATTGAAATGCCGTTTTAGAAAACTTTGTTATAGACAAACCACTAATCACCAATAAACACGTGAACTAAAATGCAGCTTTAAAAAAATCCATATTACAAACAGTAGCAAAAAGTAATGGATAAGAAAATGGATGTTTCCTCTGAATGAAACAAAATCTCAGCAACCTTCCTCACCATGTGAAGGTTAGAAATATTCTGTATATGAAAGAGAGTTTGAACAAATTTCTAAAATTGTTTGCTCCCTTTTTTTTGGCACAGGTCAATTATCTTAACTATTTATTAGGCTCACGTTCATTGTAAAGATTTTCAGCTGTGAAAGGTGAAATCCTATTTAGAAATTGGAAATGAAAGAATTTGTGTGTTTGTTTTATGTTTATTTAAAGAATAACGAGAATTAGTTGCCCAAGAGGGCTTTTGATCAGCTCCATCTGATGTGCCAGTTGCATACTTTGCTAGATTAGGAGGCTGTTCAGACACTCTTGCCCTAGTCATCTTGAGTCTTGACTACTGTAGAGTATTCTACATGAAGCTACCTTTGAAAATCACTAGCTGGTCCAGAAAACAGCAGCGTGATCAGTGATGGGCATGCCTCAGTGCGCCTATGAGATGCCTCTGCCTTTGATTTGCAATGTGGCCAATCTGGATCTGGGTGCAATTCAGAGAGCAATTCATTATTACCTACCGTATATGGCATTGGGCCAGATTACTTGAGAAATCACTTATCACTCATGGTTTTGGCCCAGTTGGCATGAGTTTGTAAATTGTGCCTAGAGTCCACCTTGTTTTAGGTTGGTATTGGCTTTTGTGTTTTTATGAACTTCCCAGAATCAGTTGAGTAGGACAATGTCAAAATTGCAAGGAAAGGAAAAGAAAGGAAAGGAAAGGAAAGGAAAGGAAAGGGGAGAGGAGGGAGGGAGGGAGGAAGGAAGGAAGGAAGGAAGGAAGGAAGGAAGGAAGGAAGGAAGGAAGGAAGGAAGGAAGGAAGGAAGGAAGGCTCAGACTACTGTAATGATGGCAGGCAAAAACCATGGAATGTTTTGGGGTTTTTTTCGGGGGGGGGGGACATGCATACAATGGTTAAAAGCACAGAAACGTCTATTATTATATTCTTAAAAAGGCCCAATCCTGAAATTCTATAGAAATGTATTGCATACCATCAGAGGCTTGGAGAATGCAAGTTATCTATCTATAGTCTGTTAAATCTGAAGCTACTGTTGTAATTTCTTATTTCTCCAGTTATGGAGGCTAAATGTTATACATGACTGCAAAAGCAAACAATAACATTTCACTTCAGTTCCATTTAAACCAAGAATTAACATCTTAATACAGGATTTTTGCTTGCATGGGTTTAAACCTACAGGATAGCAGTTAATGCTGAATCAGGCAAACCCAATTTCACTGGTGATAAAGCTGGCATCATAAAAAAAGAAGCTACTAGAACAGAAAAATATAAAAGAACTGGCACTTAAGGAACAGCTTTAGAATTTCTATTAAACTAGTCAAGGTCTGCACATACTGTAATTTGAAAGAATTGTCTAGCACATTGGAGATTTCAAACAAATCTGCAGGGATTTTTTTTAGTAAAGGCTTTATTTAACAACAATAATAAATGTACAATATAAAACATATCCTAAAGTGTGAGAATGAAATTCTATTTCTGTTGCACAGCTGTGAACAGTGAATAAAAGATGTGAAATATATTAAATCTACTTCTTAAAATTATAGGCTATAAATAATAACTTCTTTAAATATTTGCCTATCTAAATTCTTAGTTGACAAGACATCAAAACCAATTTCAAATGCACTGATTTTTGTTCTGTGACAGTCTGAATTTACAAATATTTCTGTGTTCTTGCACAAAGTAACATGAGCTGGAAAAGACTGAAGAAATCTCATACAATGAGATGTCAGCCATATGGGAATAATGTTGGAATAATGTTGAGAGTTATAAAGTAACTCAGGCTTAAGCTAACTGAAAAAAAATATGTTTTGCATGAATTTTATATTTCATCCTCAAATATCAATACTGCCTTTGTTTTTCTGAATCTCAGTCCCTGCCTGCCTACTTTACAAAAATTACCATTTGCAGATGCATTGTATAAAATTGACAATCTTCCTCAGTGTCTGTATAAGCACATATTTTAAACAGTGGAAAACAAGGGTGAATGTCTATCTCTATAGAAGCCCTTGGCCCATTTTATTTTTTTCAGCCAAGCCCCTCAGATCTAACCAAGTGAAGGTAGGAGCAATAAAGGCACAAAACTGAAGTAGCCACAAAGCTGAACTAGCCATATAGCTTAGCTGAAATTGCAAATTCATAACATAACTTTCAGAAAGATTTAACTGCTGCTTTACAGAATCACTCTTAAACGTATTTTTTAATCAGATGAAATAAATAGATTCGAACAGCTTCTATTAAAAGAGAATACCAATGCCTTTCATCTCCTGCCATCCACGTTCACCAAGATAACCACTCAACTTTAAATGGGTAACACCATCTTCACTTTCCTTGAAATATATAATGAAAGTTTGACCAAATAACAAGCAAGGATGTCCTTCCTCCCTCCCTCCTTCTTTTGTAAACAAACCTTGAATTTTCTTGTACCATTGGCCAGAAACTCAAAATATATAACTTGTACTTAATTGGCCAATTCTCTCTCTGTCTCTCTCTCATGCAGACACACATACACACACACACAGAGAGAGAGAGAGAGAGAGAGAGAGAGAGAGAGAGAGAGAGAGAGAGAGAGAGAGAGAGAGAGAGAGAGAGAGAGAGAGAGAGGAGGGAGGGAGGGAGGGAGGGAGGGAGAGGGAGAGAATTTTTGTACATGTACTTCAGGCCCAAATAAAAACAAGACAAAGTTTCTGAAGCCTAGAGAATTGTAAAGGATCAGTTTCTTTTGATTGAAAAAGACACAGAAGTTGATTTACCTGCAGCTGTCAATATTGTTTTTATCCACAGCATTAGGAAAGGTGTAAGGTCCCAGGTTATTGATTTCTGTAACTTCTATACAGCCAGTAAAATTGTAGATGGATCCAGCTACCTAAAGAAAAATAATAAAAGGAGGTAGATATTTCTTGGGGTTACGATTTGAAGACAATCCAATGCTGATGCCAATATGTTCCATTGTCTTGGGAATTAGACCTGATTCTTTATATAGCTTAAATTGCAATTACATTATAACATCATTTTGTAAAAATAAAGATTTTACTAATGAACCCAGAAAAGTTAGCTTTCAGGATGACACATTAGTGCTCAGCATGTTTTCTCTTTGGAAAGCAAAATAATGATCATTGGGGGCTATATTTAGATACACATTCTTCCTTATGAAGGGTAGAATGGCAGCATTTACATCAATATAAATTACAATGGTAGTAAATGCAATGTGCATAATTCATTGATTTTCCAGGGAGAGTCATAAACTTTTAAATATTTTTTTTAATAATTTCTGTTGGAAAAATAGTTTAGGAAACAAAAGCCTAATTTCATCAGTTCAAAATAGCTTCTCACAGTTACTGCTATAGAGGGTACATTATATACTCTGTAATTTTGATATTATGCCCTGTGGGCCTCTGTCTATAATGGCATAACCAAAAACAAAAACAAAAACAAGAAAGCCCCATCTAGCTTTGCTTTCCCCTTCTCTTTAGCTCAGTAACTCTACGCTGCAAATATTGCTATATGACTAACTTTCAATGAAATTCTACACTTACATAGATCATGCCCCAATAATGTTAACATAAGCAAAGTTATGTAAGGTTTTCCACTTAATCTCACAATTGCCCCAGCATTACTCAGGAATTTAAAAGAGCCAAAGAAACTCCTGAGCCGAGGTTTCAGCAAGTAAACAACTTTTATTTTGATCAAAATAGAGTTGGGTGACCCCATCTCTCTTCGTGGCTGGTAGAGAGATGAAGGCAAGCAAGCAGAAAAGATGTCTTCCACGTTTTATACCTTTCCAGAACAAAAAGATCAGGTCTTGGTACTAGGTATAAGATGGCACAAAAAAAACAATTCTTAGATGATGACTCATATACAGCAAACCAGGCTCCATCCGTAACTCCTTTCCCCCCTCCCCTTAATGTGCTCTTTTCATATAAGCAATCACCTATGCCTAAAGCATGAAGACCTTACTTTTCCAATATATATATATAAAGCATCTGATCAAGCAATTAACTACAAAATAATGATTACAAAATAACAAAACAATGATTACATGATAACACTATAAATATCAATATAAAATGTTTACTATATATAAAATAAATGCTAATGTCAAACTTAAACATACTAAAATCATAAGCACAATAAAATCCCTTCAGTTACATTATACATCTGATGCTTTGCTAGAAGTACCAACTTCGGAGCGAAATATAATTTGAACTACAACTTAGTTTCAAAAACATTTTGGAATCTGGGGCAGTTATCTCAGAACTTCCCAATTTGGTGTCCTCCATCTATATCTGGAACTACAGTGGGAAACTCTCAATCTGGGAATTTTAGGAATGGTCGAGCTGGTCAAAGCTAAGCTATCCTAAAAGACCATTGTAATACTGTGAAGAAATGACACAGAAAAAGCAACTAGTCAGCTGTGTGAGAATTCTGGGGTGGCAGTGAAATCACATAGCCACATTAAATCAAAAGAGGGAAAGAGAATTAAATATTATGTAGCTTATTTTATCCTAAAGGAGAACGTTCCATTTTTCTTGGAATTCTATCACCCCAGAAATTCAAAGATACCAGCAATAACCCTATGAGGTGGGTTGGCTGAGAGAGTGTGACTGGCCCAAAGTCACCCAGCTGGCTTTCATGGCTAAGGCGGAACTCTCCCACTTCCTAGGCTGGTGCCTTAATCACGAAACAAACTGGTTCTCTGGTTGGATATGTTGTTTTGTACGATGGAATTTTTTTAAGGGGAAAAGGCTTTATGTTTTATTTAATCTTGTAAAATAATGGAAAGTACAAGTTAAAACAGTAATGTTAGTTATTATACTATTATTAATAGTATAATTAATCTGCTATTGTTGCAATGAATAGTTAGTTTACTGTGGTAGTTGTATCATCCATTAGGTTCCATCCATTCATGATTTCTCTTGGTCTTCCATTCAACCCTGCATTTCATCAAGGCTGCTATTCACCTCCTTGAAAAAACTGAATTCCTCAGTCATTTGACAAAATCACCAAGGGATTAATTCCTGATAGGTATGCACACAGCTTAGTGTTTGTACCAAAATCCCATTAACTACATTAAATACTCAGATCAAAATTCAACAGTTTGACAAGCTATTGACCACCCTCTCATGTAAGTATTCCTGGCTTGATAGAATTATGAAAGCTACCACCTGTATTTTGCAACCATTGAGTTATTAACCTTTTTTTCTTGGTCTATTTCAACTTAAATTGAATAATTGCTTTATTTATTTATTATTTATTATTATTTATTTATTTATTAAATTTGTATGCCGCCCCTCTCCCAGGACTCGGGGCGGCTCACAACAAGAACATAGACATAGATAAAAATCAATAACAATAATTACATCCAATTAAAAAATCGACACATACAACAAGCAAACACAATCAAATAAACACTCAGCAATGGAAGGCGATTCCTCGGCCCGGGGGCAGAACAAAGTTCATACCCCCCAAGCCTGTCGGTATAAATGGGTTTTTAAAAGTTTACGGAAAGCTAGGAGGGAGGAGGCAGTACGCACCTCCGAGGGAAGCTGGTTCCAGAGGGCTGGGGCAGCTTTAAAATGAGCTTTAAAATGTTTCATGCAGTAATTCTAAAAATGTATGTTATTTTCTCTTATTTTATATATATTTATTTATTTTAAATTATATATATGTATATTATATATATATAATTATTTTAAAATATATATTACATATATAATAAAAAGACCCTAGCCTGAAAAGTTTCCAATTACACCAGCTGTGTCCGTCATGAGGGCAGAAAGAGTTGAAGCAAAGTCAAAAGGAAAATAGAATGGGAATGAAGAAGGTCAGCCTTACTGAGAGATGAACAGCTGCTGCCAATGATGGCATTGGTGATATTAGACAATGACACAGTTGGAAGCATGTTGGACAGAAATATTGTTATTATATTTAGATTATTAACAACTGCTCCTGTGGGTGATTAGGGCATCCTATTTTCTTGAGACTTAGCCTAGTTTGAAATTTGTCATACACTATAAGTACAACTTTATAGATGCATATCCATAAGGAAGCCTTGCCATATTCAGTGAGATATACCCTAGAGTGAACAAACAGAAATCTAATTGTCCTTTAGAAGAACTTTGCCATCTATTTTTGTCATGTTATTCAATTTTATCAATTATCAGTTTTATTATCTATATATTTAATATTTAGGTAGAGACAAACCCACTAACCAACAAAATTCTGTATCAAATTACCAGAGGATAGATCAGTAGATGATTGATACATAAACAGACAGACAGACAGACAGATAGATAAAGGGTTTAACCATTATGAACTAACATAATGTCTATCTATCTAGTATATTACCCAAGATATGTTTCAATAGATCAAAACATTATCTAAATTATTTTTATTTCTCCTTTCCATATAAATGAAAACAAATGGTGATTTGGTATTTACATATCATTATTACTTGACTTAATTATCCCCAAATAACACTATAGAAAAATATATTGAAAGATATATAGTGTCCACCACTTAATAATTTGCAAACTAAAATCTAAGTCATTGTCTCTTTTCCAGTACATTCCATTTATGCCTGCAAACTACCACAAGCAACCAGAATCAGTTCGGTGTAGTGGTTAAAGAGCCAGTTCAATGCAGTGGTTAAGTAGCCTAGAAACCAGGAGACCGTGAAATCTAGTCCCACTTAGGCATGAAAGCCAGCTGGGTGACCTTGGGCCAGTCATTATCTCTCAGCCCAACTCACCTCACAGGATTATTGTTGTGGGAAAAACGGGAGGAGGAAGGAGTCTTGATATGTTTGCTGCCTGGAGTTACTTATGAAGTAATAAAGGTGAGATAAAAGAAAGATAATAAAACAAAATAAATCTTCTAATAGAGTTTTCCGCTCTCACTTTAATTCATACTGAGAAGTAAAGAACAACGTATAGCAATAGCAGGGACTGCTGAAGTCCTGCTTTACACCCAATGCGCTACAGGGGATGATGAGAGACTCGAGGGCTAAAAGCTATATTCTAATTCCCAAGAGGTGACAAACTCTGCCCCAGCAGTCAACTCAGCTGGTTGTTTTGCAAGAAATGTTTGCAAGGTGCCACTGTCTGGATCAGATCAACATGATTTTGAATGGTTTGTATTAACTGAAGGACTTCACCTCCTGTTCTCATGGGATCAGAAATGTGATCTTGACATGGAGTTGTAAGGAATTATTTATTGATTTCTGAGGCAATACTCCCCATGACAATTGCTTGCACCACATAATATTTTGAGCAGTTAATCTCTGTTGCTATATGCTTCTTCTAAGCATCTTTGTTTTAATACCACACCACCACTAATACTTCAAGTCAAATAGTGATTATTGCTAAAGCAAAACAGTCCTTCCTGATAAAAATAAGCAAAGGTCAAAAGGATAATTATTATAACACTTATATCAACTGCAGTCTTCGCTGCATTTCTAATGTCACATCGATGTGGCTTAAAATCATCACCATAGCAACCTAAAATCTATATTGCACTCCAAGCAGCAAATTAACAATGTAGTTTGGGAATATATTAAAAAAAAGGTGGGGATGAGAGGAGGTGGAAGAAATTTGCATTTTCTTGAAAATGGTACTCTTAGTGAATATTTTATGGTATAAGTTGACTGCCAGAAGAAAGAAATCCACAGATTGTGTCCCTGGTCACTTCCTCTGGATTTGTGATCAGCATATTTCTAATGTAATGTTCTTCCTCTCAGACAGAAATCAAATAATTATGAGCCTTGCTTTCTTGCCTTGAGCATGACTCCTTCACAAGCATTCCTGTGAAACTACCCACCCTCTTGGCTATGGTGAAGCCAGGCTAAATGAAAGGTAGAAGAAATATCTGTTTACAAAGATGCTTATTCAAAAATCATCATCTGAGGGAAGGCATAGACTTTTAAATATTTGTCACAGAAGGGCCACATGACTATGATATCAGTCAGGAAAAGTGACAGTGCTAAAAGATTCATCAGTGTATTCTCATGCAGGTGTGCTTGGAGTTACACATGTTTAATACATTGAACATGCTCAATTTCATTGTTAGCAATGTAGCAACCAACACAGCATTTCTTTTTTTCAGAACACAAACAAGACAGACAAAGAAGTCTCCTTTTATTTTTTTTAAGAATGGCTGTAATATAATACCAAATTCTCATAAAGTAAAGGGCTATTGGATGTTATAGTGCAAGAGGGCTCTAAATCAGAAGGGTTCTAGATCAGGAATGCTTAGGCCCCTAGGGTTCCTGCAGAACTTGGTGGAGTTTCATGAGAGCCTAAGCCACCTCCATTCCCACCTGGACTTAAAAATGCACTTGAATGCAGTCAATTTTCGACCACTCGTGTTTTGCTTCTTGATCAGGGATTCTGGATATTTTTTTACATTTAAATTAATAGGTTCTAAAGCTTGAAAAAGTTTGAAAACCTCTGCTCTAGATCTCTTTCCAAATAGATAAAAAGGGAAAGTGATTGTTGGAAGTCAGGATGATTGTGGAAAAATCCTTTCTTACAGCAGTAGAGGAAATTTAATGGTGATCTCTGAAGGATGTCAGATTAGAAGAAACTATAGGGGAAGGAGTGGCAGAACCTGGGGACTGAATAAAAAGAGGAATCAGCCTAGAAACCCCACAGAGCTGCAAGTGAACTAAGTTTAATCCGCCTTGAATTCCGTTGACCTTATCTAACTCCTAGCAGGTACTAACCATTAGTTGAGAAGATTCGTGTGCATAGGCAAAAGTAGCAAGAAATCAGTTTAATTAGGCCTTCAAGTGTGGGCCTGATCTTTTGTGCCTGACAGAAACTATGTATCAACAGGACCCATCATTATTTACCAAATATGCTAGTTGGAAGGTGTAGGTATGTATATGTGTATATGTATGCATAGGAATGATCTGTAGACCAAAATTTAATTAAAATTATGAGTTTTGTGGGGGGTAATAATAGGAGAAAAAGAAGAGGGAAAATAAAGGGGGGAATCCTTCCCCCCTTTTTTTTACCTTAGCTTAAAACAGTCCAGCAACTTTTAGAATTTGTTTTGGATCTGTCATAAATGGTACTTCCTCAATTCCTTTACCAATTCCTTCTCTTGCCTCCAATATTTCAAAACTTGTTTACATAAGCACATACCTAACTTCATAACTTAGCCCTTATTGACTTAGAGCATTATTATTTTATTTCTACATTTTCTGACCTAGTTTCTTTATAAAGAAAAATAACCAAAAACTCTCTCTCTCTCTCTCTCTCTCTCTCTCTCTCTCTCTCTCTCTCTCTCTCTCTCTCTCTCTCTCTCTCTCTCTCTCTCTCTGTGTGTGTGTGTGTGTGTGTGTGCTATGATGAATTCATAATTAAGCCATTTTATAATGAATTCCAGTGAAAAAATCCCACTCCTTAAACCTTATCTTAGATTCCCATAATATAAGATGAACAACCAAACACCTATAGAACAAAGAATACATCAGAGATGTTGGTAAATAAACAGATCTCAGCTAGGTCCTATTTTCTAGTTTTCGTCTCTTATCTGGTTTTATTGTTTTCATTAAAGTCTATTAATTCTTTGTTCTCCCTAGATTCTTTCCATAGAAAATGGAATTTTGGGAATTACTCTATTTATAATACACATTCCAAGCCTGTTAATTTTCCCTCCATTTGGAAATCTATATTACACATATTGTTCTTTATATTGTTAACTGTTAATTGAAATTATTTGCTTATATTTATTTAATATCACTTTTCATATTTATTATTTTCACTCTCATGATGCTAACTTTATGATTGCTTTTTCTTTCTAATTAACAAAGCTGTCTTCTCCTTCAAAAAAGAGTTTTCTTCCATCTGATATTATGAAAGGTTTTCAGATAAAGAAACAGACATACCCCCCCCAAAAAGGGAATAATAGAATAACAGAGTTGGAAAGGGCCTTGGAGCTTTCTAATTCAACTCCCTTCTCAAGCAGGAAACTCTAAACCATTTCAGACAAATGTCCAATCTCTTAAAAAACCTCCAGTGATGGAGCACCTACAGCTTCTGGAGACAAGCTGTTCCACTGGTTGATTATTCTCACTCTCAGGAAGTTTCTCCTTAATTCCAGGTTGATTCTTTCCTTGATAGGTTTCCATTCATTGCTTCTTTTTTTTTTTTTTAAGTTGACCCCCCTCTTCTTTGTGGCAGTCCCTTAGATATTGGAACACTGATATCCTGTCACTCCTAGTCCTTCTTTTCATTAAACTAAACATACCCAATTCCAGCAACCTTTCTTTATATGCTTTAGCCTCTAGTCCCCTAATCATCTTTGTTGCTCTTCTCCGCACTCTTTCTAGAGTCTCAACATCTTTTTGTATCAGCAAGGCCAAAACTGGATGCAGTATTCCATGTATGGTCTTACAAGGAGGTATGCTATAAAGTAGAAGTGAGTTCTGGTACCAGGATTTATTTTATTTTTTGCATGTTCATACTACACATGATCTTATTACGGAAAAAAAAATCAGGTACTGTACTCACCCTCTGCCATCCACAACTTTGGGGTCATCAGAAATGGTACTTTAAGGATACTACTAGAAACACTTAGGCATAATTACAGGTAATCCTCAACTTATGATCACATTGAGCCCAAAATTTCCATTGCTAAGCAAGAAAGTTGATAAGTGAGTTTTGCCCCATTTTATGACCTTTCTTGGCATAGTTGTTAAGTGAATCAATGACATTGTTAAGTTAGTAACATGTTTGTTATGTGAATCTGGCTTCTGCATTGACTTTTCTTGTCAGAAGGTGGCAAAGGTGATCAAAGGTGAATGATCAAGGAAATGGAGCACCTCCCTTATGAAACCAGATTGCAACGCCTTGGTCTCTTCAGCCTTGAAAGATGGCATTTAAGGGGTGACTTGATCGAAGTGTATAAAATCATGCATGGGATAGAAAAGGTGGATAGAGAAAAATTCTTTTCTCTATCACACAATACCAGGACAAGGGGGCACTCCCTAAAGCTCATAGCTAAGAAAGTGAGGACAAATAAAGGGAAATATTTCTTCACCCAGAGGGTCATTGATTTATGGAATTCACTTCCAGAAGGGGTCGTGATAGCTGTCAGCCTTGACAGCTTCAAGGCAGGGTTAGATAGATTCATGGATGCCAAGTGTATCGGTGGTTATTAAAACGGATGTCCATGTGCTGCCTCTATGTTGGTTGAGGCAGGCAGGATTCCCTTGAGTACCATTTGTTGGGGGTCAAGGGAAAGGGAGGGTTTTGCCTTCTCTTTCTGCTCAAGATCCCCATGTACAATTGGTGGACCACTGTGTGACACAGAATGCTGGACTCGATGGGCTTTGGCCTGATTCAGCATGGCTCTTCTTATGTTCTTATGTGACTCCACCATAAATATGAATCAGTTGCCAAGCATCTGAATTTTGATCATGTTATGCTGCAAAGGTCGTAAGAGTGAAAAACAGTGCTAAGTTACCTTTTTGGTGATATAACTTTGAATGGCCAGTAAATGAACTATTGTAGGTCGAGGACTACTTGTATTATATGACATCAGGTTCTGATTAAGATCTCACTGGTGTACAGAGGTTTTACATGATAAGGTTATCATACAAATCCGAATAAAATAAAATAAATAAATATATGGGCTGCCAAAACACAGACAATTATAAGATGGCTTCCCAAAGGTGCTTTTTCAAAAGGCAACTGGACACTGTTTTTCCTAAAACAAAGGAGAAAAGGCATCTTTGGGGCAACCATGACCTAGATGATTGAGAATCCCCATAGACCTAAAATGCCTTCATTTTTGTTATCTTTGCTGCCATTTAAGAGTGGCTAAAGTTTTGCAGCCTACCCACAGAAGACATCTTCATGTGCTTGCACAGCGGCAAGAAGTGAATGAAGAAGTTGCTTCCCAGTCTGAAGCTGACACTAGCCTTCTGCTGCTGTTGCTGAGCAAATGAAATCTTTCTCTAAGATCAGGCACTGTACCGGAGGATTGGAGGGAAGCAAATATAACCCCGATCTTCAAGAAAGGATCCAGAGGTGATCCAGGAAACTATAGACCAGTCAGTCTAACCTCAGTTCCAGGCAAACTGATGGAAACCATTATTAAAGATAAAATTACAGGGCACATAGAAAAACAGGCATTGCTGAAAGAAAATCAACATGGTTTCTGCAAAGGCAAATCATGTCTTACTAACTTGTTAGAATTCTTTGAGGGTGTAAATAAATACATAGATAAAGGGGCCCCAGTTGATATTGTATATCTTGACTTTCAAAAGGCTTTTGACAAAGTCCCTCACCAAAGGCTCCTAAAAAAGCTCTCCAGCCACGGAATTAGAGGACAGGTCTTGTCCTGGATTGGTAACTGGCTAAATTGTAGGAAGCAAAGGGTGGCAATAAATGGACAATTCTCCGGATGGAAAGAAGTGAGAAGTGGTGTACCTTAAGGTTCAGTTTTGGGGCCTTTACTTTTTAATTTATTCATCAATGATCTGGATGTAGAAGTTAATAGTGAGGTAGCCATGTTTGCTGATGACACTAAATTGTTCCGGGTTGTGAAAAGTGAAACTGATTGTCGGGAGCTCCAGAAGGATCTCTCGAAATTGTGTGAGTGGGCAACAAAGTGGCAAATGCATTTTAACCTAAACAAGTGCAAAGTTATGCACATCGGGGCAAAGAACCCCAATTATACTTACCAACTGATGGGGACCAAACTTTCTGAGACAACCCAAGAAAGGGATCTTGGGGTTTTGGTGGACAGCTCGATGAAGATGTCAACCCAATGCGCAGCAGCAGTAAAAAAAGCAAATTCCATGCTTGGCATGATTAGGAAGGGAATCGAAAATAAGTCAGCAAGTGTTGTATTGCCTCTGTACAAATCGATGGTGAGACCACACTTGGAGTACTGTGTACAGTTCTGGTCACCGCACCTCAAGAAGGATATAATGGAACTGGAAAAGGTGCAAAAAAGGGCAACAAGAATGATCAAGGAAATGGAGCGCCTCCCTTATGAAACCAGATTGCAACGCCTTGGTCTCTTCAGCCTTGAAAGACGGCGTTTAAGGGGTGACTTGATCGAAGTGTATAAAATCATGCATGGGATAGAAAAGGTGGATAGAGAAAAATTCTTTTCTCTATCACACAATACCAGGACAAGGGGGCACTCCCTAAAGCTCATAGCTAAGAAAGTTAGGACAAATAAAGGGAAATATTTCTTCACCCAGAGGGTCGTTGATTTATGGAATTCACTTCCTGAAGGGGTCGTGACAGCTGTCAGCCTTGACAGCTTCAAGGCAGGGCTAGATAGATTCATGGATGCAAAGTGTATCGGTGGTTATTAAAACAGATGTCCATGTGCCGCCTCTATGTTGGTTGAGGCAGGCAGGATTCCCTTGAGTACCATTTGTTTGGGGGTCAAGGGAAAGGGAGGGTTTTGCCTTCTCTTTCTGCTCAAGATCCCCATGTACATTTGGTGGGCCACTGTGTGACACAGAATGCTGGACTCGATGGGCTTTGGCCTGATTCAGCATGGCTCTTCTTATGTTCTTATGTTCTTATGAAATAATATCCTGGTTTGGGAAAGTGAGCTTGGCATCTGAGTTCTTTTCTTCCTATCTTGGTCACCTAGCTAGAGCCCCTGTTGTTGTAAATGGTTTTTGACCCATTGGAAGCTACAGATCATTAAGGCTTGTGGAGGTAGATCAGTCATATCTTTCTTTCCTATCTGTAGGCATCAAAAGACCATGACACCCTTCTGGAAGTTATTCAAAAAAATAGCTTTTCCAGAGCGGTGAAATGTACATACATCTTGCTCCAGATTCATCTTTGTATTTCATGCACAGCAATACAGTAGGTCTGAAAACATCCAGACTGTATATATGAATGACTGACTTATGGACTCTTGCTGTGAGAAGATTTATCCTGAGGACTTTGGAAGTAGGGAGTAAATTCTCCTTCTTGCAAATGCAATTTAGGACTCTTTTCAAGGTCATGTAAAGCCAATTTGTTACTTCTTAATGTGTATCTCGGAAACACATTTACATAATTAAAATAAATAAAAAGCATATGAAAGAATAACTGGCATATGTAGGAGGCAATCTTTGAGACAATGTCTGAATTACTGATTGTCAGCACTAAACAAGATGGCAATTATTCCACTTCCCTGTAGTTTATAAAGTTCTTGAGCTATGCAGATGGATGCATTTTCAACTTGTCCTTCAAATTTAATCTTGAAAAAACAAAATGTCTGGGGAATATATTTAGATTGAAAGAGAAAGCTCTTAGTTTTGAAAATATTGATGCATAAACCAGGTTAGATACCTCAGAATCTGGCTGCAATAGAGAAAGACCTTTGTGATTCCCTCTGCTAATCCAACTCATTTTGCACACAAGCAAGTTGCTAGGAAGGAAAATATGAATCTCTAAAGGGCCCCAGGAGAAATTGATAGAACTGCTGCTGAAATACATAAGGGACAGGAATGTCAAGTAAGAGATGAAATGGCCCCATGTAAGAGATGAAATGGCCCCATGGAACTGTTGGTGTTCATAGAATAGGTCCAAATCTGGACCAGTAGATGATAGCAAAGAGTCTGAATTTTCTGTATCTCTTTGCTGCCATTCTTCTGGTCATCTAAATTTCTGAAGTCCAGATATAGTCAATCGAATAGATTTATAGTTACAGGTAGTTCTTGACTTACAACAGTTCATTTAGTGACTGTGCCAAGTTACAATAACACTGAAAAAAATGACTTATGACCAGTTTTCACACTTAACAACCATTACAGCATCCCCATGGTCACATGATCAGAATTTGAACACTTGGCAACTGACTCATATTTATGATGGTTGCAGTGTCCCCGGGGTGATGTGATCACATTTTTGTGACCTTCTGACAAGCAAAGTCAATGCGGAAGCCAGGATCACTTAACAACCAGGTTAGTAACTTAACAACTTCAGTGATTCACTTAAAAACTACGGCAAGAAAGGTCATAAAATGGGGCAAAATTCATTTAACAACTGTCTCACTTAGCACCAGATTTTTTGGGCTCAGTTGTGGTCATAGGTTGAGGACCACCTGTATAGGAGAAGCCAATTGAGGAATTTCAATATATTGGCTGAATGGGAATGAAGAAATAAATCTTACTTCTTAGGAGCAGATTGGTCATAGCTGAGCTCATGAAAGAAGACTGCTTTCTTGGAGGCCTCCCCCAGCATTTCAAACAAAGGAACGAATAACTTTGCAACTGCTGTTTGAGAAATTTTTCCACAGCCTGTAGATAGAGCATTTTTTCCCCTCTCTTTGAGTTAAGTTCATAATAGTGCCACTGGATTAATCAGCTTCCTCTTATTTTATTCCCGATCATTAATTTTCAACCAAAACACAGGCAGTGTAGATTTTACCTTGCTTCTTTGTTCAGGGCTGACTTACACCCCTTTGTTTCTTGTGGACAAGGGTTCCCAGCTTCTCTAGATAGTAATAATTCCTGACTGTTGCTCAGCTTCCTGTGATAATCTTTTTTAGGTTTTATTGAAGGAAGATCAGGACTGAAATGGATCTACAGTGTCCTATATTTTTCTCTGATGAAAACTAACTTACAAATGCTGTGTAACTGTGCGTAGTGTTTGCAAGAATGCCATTATTGTGCCTCTATATGAAAGGAAAGATGGAAAAACTAATGAAGAAATTACAGGGCAATCAATTTAACTGGGCCTGGGAAGTTGGCTAGCATAAGTTTTAAGAAAAGGGTGCAAGAGGAGACAATGGAAAATACTGGGAAAGTGTTATGAAGGCATGTGGCAGGCAGAGGGTTTGCAACCAGATTTTTATACTTCAGCATCCCTAAGAAAATTGCAGGAAAGTTTATTGTTTATTTTTTGATTTGGAGAAAGCATACGATTAGGCTTGAAGTATATAATATTTTGCAGAAATAAAGTGTTGAGGGTTGGCTGGTGATGTGATCTTAGCACATGGAACTATGTGCCGAAATTAATGGAATGCCTAGGAAATCATTCAATGAATTTTTAAAACTATTTATGTATCTAAGTGTAAGAAATGCTTTGATATCGATTTGTATTGGTTGAGAAATGTGAATATGAGTGTAATTCTGTGTGCAGATGATGCTGTATTGCTAGTAAAGAATCCAGATAATGTTTGAGAGCATGTTTTCAGCAAGGAGTATGAATCTGAAAATGCCAAGATTGTTGTATTTGACACGGACAATAGAATGAAGTACTGTAACTTATACACAAATAGTGGAAAACTAGTGCAGATAGAAGAAAATAATGTATCACAACAAACAGTTAATTAAAGATAGGGAAAGTCATGGATAAATGCTAAGTCTTGCTAGTTCTAGTTGAAAGGATTTGTGAAGAAAGTGGTCTGCTACAAGAAATGAACATTTGTCGAAAGAAGTGAAGCTGGGTGTGTAGAAGAATGTACTTCTACACTCTTTGTTTTATGGAAGTGAGAGTTATTTCAGGAGAAATGCGAAGTAAAATGAATGGATGTTGTGGGATAATACAATAAGAAATTCAGTCAAGAACCAATGGGTGATAAATAAATGTGGTTTGACTACAAAAGCATGTTACAACTATGAAAGAAAGATATTGAGTCATATGAATACATGAGGATCACTTTACAAGACAACTATAAAAAGGAAGGGGAAATCAGAGAAACTCACAGTTGTATGTAGTTGCTGAAGTCCTCAAAAGAGAGAGGTGAGAAGTTGAAAGGACAAATGTATGAAACAGTGCATGGGAAAAGTAAGGAGGGTTTGCAAGCACAGAAAGGAATAGGGTGAGAAAAATGAAAAGTATAATATAAACTAGATAAAGCTACATTTCCTTACACAATGTCTTTGTGACTTATTCCTTTTCTGTGTTGAGCATAACGGTGCTTACCCTGAAAAGGATGAGTATAATGGGCAGATCAGTTTGCATGAGTAGGAAAAAAAAAAACCCTAACCTATTCAAAAATATTGAAGTTACAGGGAGACCAGTTCCAGTTGAATGCTAGAAAAAAAAAACCTATAGCAGTAAATGCAGTTCAACAATTACTCACAAGGAAGGAGGATTCTTTCGCTGAAGGGATCAAGTGGAAATGCAAAGCCATTTGTTGACGAGGGAATTAATTTGTATTTCTGCAGTGAAAAGAAGATTGTAATTGATACCCTAAAACAGTGATGGCGAACCTTTTAGAGACCGAGTGCCCAAACTGCAACCCAAAACCCACTTATGCATTGTCGGGTGCCGGGTGGGTGTGGCCCATTGGCTGGGTGTGGCCCATTGGCTGGGCGAGGCTGCGGTGGTAACAGCAGACTGGGTGGGGCTAAAAAGTTCAATCAATCAATTCCAATTTTGCAAGATCTTTCTTTTTCCCGTGAGAAGTTGAAATTGACTGATTGAACCTTTTTTTTTGCACACAGCGGCGGAGGCTAAAGGCCTAGTACTGGGGCAACGGCATACGTGCCCACAGAGAACTCTCTGAGTGCTGCCTCTGGCACCCGTGCCATAGGTTCACCACCACTGCCTTAAAATGCCCCCATCTCCTCTTCTGTGTTCTATTTTAGTGGGTGATGCCTTCCTTTCCATCCAGATGCCGATCTTCCAAATTATGTTGAAAAAAACACAGCTTCATGGGTACAAGGCAAGTCAGCAATGTATTAAAACATATCCCAAATCGCCATATTGGCTTTAGGATTTGGGGTCTATGATATAGATGATATAGTGGTATAGCTGGGCAGCCAACTCTTAGCCATTGTTTTCTAGGTACCATACCAAACATTGGGCAGCTTCGCATATTACTGTTTACCATAGATGAGTGGATGCTAAATTCTGAGCAGCCAAAATGGTCAGGGCTCCAAAGTTGTGGAGAGAAAGAAGAGGCCTCACCCAGAAGTTAAGAAAAATGTATGGCCTAGGGTTAGGCTACCTATGGAACTGCCTTCATCCCATTATATCAGACCATTCCACTCAATCAGGCAGGGAAGATATGTTGCAAACTCCATCAGTTAAAGAACTCTGACTGTGGGTTCCAAAAGGAGAGCCTTCTCTGCTGTTGCCCCTGCCCTCTTCTGGAGGTGAGGTGCCCCCCCTTCTGTCCTTCCAGGAATGAGTCAATACATGGCTCTAAGGCCTTTCATGGGGAGCTGAGAGGGGCATGCAGCTATGGAACTGGTTAGTGTCCTGAAAGCTCTCCCTTCACCTTTTAACTATTTTTAATAATGTTTAATCATGAGGGTAAAGGTTCATTCTCCAAGTTTGTGAGTTGGTTTCTGAACTTTTTGTTACCAGGCTAGGTAACATCTTCAGCAGAGTTTAGGTGGTGTCAGTGTTCTTCTGTTTATAAGGGCTTCAAGTGTGAGTCATCAGTGAGTCTTGTAATGGTCTTGTGAAAGGGAGGTTACATCAGGTCAGGGTCATTGGGAGTTGAACTGCTGACGGAGGCGGAGCTTGTGTGGGTTGGTTGAGGGCCAGTGCTATCTCTGGTTGGCTGTGTGGTTGATTTGGATTCTGAGGGGTTCGTAGGTTGGTTGTAGGTCGATGTGTCTGTTGATAGAATTGCTTGTGGAGTGCTAGGCTTCGATGAACTCATGAGCAGGGCGGGTGGTAGCATGGCCAATGATTTTTGTGTTGCTTCAGTTGACTGGTGCTGTTTGGTATCGGTGTGGGAAGAGATTAAGGTTTTGGGATTGTGGCTTTTGACTGCCAGCCATGTTCGTGGATCCTAGTTTTTAATTGATGTGACATTTATCCCATGTAGATTTGGTTGCAATGGTTACAGTTGATTTTGTAGATTACATTTTTTTCATCCTTTTATATCTTGTCTTTGGTTATGGATAATTCCTGGCAGAGTGTGGCTATGCATTTGTGAGCTATTGCTATTCCTAAGGGTTGGAGAATTCTAGTTGTCATTTCTGACACACCTTTTGTGTATGGTACGATTAGTTTTTGTGTGGTGGTTGGCTGTGGGGTATGTTGTGGTTTGGGTGTTGGAATATGAAGTTTTTGGGATAACTGTTACAAAGAAAGATGTCGAGCAGCTATTTCTCTTCTGCTTTTCTTAGAGTTGTGTGCTGCAGTGTATCCTGGCCCTTCTGAAGAGGGCCTGGACCCAGCTTTTTTGTGTGCAGTGGGGTGGTTGCTTTCAAAGCTGAGGATCTGGTCCATGTGTGTGGGTTTACGATAGATGCGGGTTTCCAGTCTCGTTGTCTAGTCTCCTTATGTCGATGTCAAGGAATGGGAGTCTGTTGTCTGCTTCCTCTTCGTGTGTTAATTTGAGCCCAGGGAATATGTTATTGAGTAGGAGGTGTGTTTAATCATCTTTGCCTCCTCCAAAATTTTCAACTTTTCTACATAATTGTTCTTATATTTTAACACTGTACTGTACGCTGCCCAGAGTGCCTCTCTAGGGAGACAGATGGTTTAAAGAAGTGAAAAATAAATACATAAGAAAAAAATAAAAGAAAAGGGGGAATGTATTGCCTTCTTTAATATAAATACCCCAGAAGCTTCTGCCATCTTTAATAAATTTTCTTGGTGCTACAATCAACATCAGACATCATATACTTTCAGCATGATCATGCTTTACAAAGTTCACTTCTGAATAGATCACCTCCCTACTTCCTACATAAATAAAAAAATGGAATCTCTAGACAAAAAAAAAGGTATTTTCATTTAAAGAAAAGAAACCTTGCATTTAATTAAAAAAAAATCAATTGGCCTCTGCTATCTCACCCAAACACCCCAGAGCCTGTGCATTTGTAAAAGTATGAAGCAATTAAAATCCTGTTAAATAAAATACAGCAAAGAAGGTTTCATCCTGGAAAGATTACACATAGACCCTGGCAATCAGAATGATTTCTGGTCAGCAAGGCATTCCAGCTTTCAGGGTTGAAAGCCGCAAGCAGCCTGACTTTCTCCTTATTTAAAGCTGTTAGAATTGTTTCCAAAAGCACTCACTAGATGTCTCTATATAAGTTAAATATAATTGCTGCAGAGAACACCCTGCCACTGTTCTCCTTAACAAAAAAACCTATGACAGGCATAGTTCATTCTGAAAAACTTTCTTGCTTGTAGCTAGTGACTCCTTTTGAAGTTCAAAAGATGGCTTTTATTTTAAATATTCTCATTGATTCTGGCCAGGATCCTATTTGGAGGATGCTAAATCTTCAGTATTGTTTAAGATCCCAGAGACTGCTGTGCCCTAAGAAAAGAGAACGATCAGAGCTTTCTGTTTACTCAATCAGCTGGTTTACAGCAAACAGAATGAAGGTAATCTTTATTCCCATCCAATGGAATAGACATAGTTTATCATGATCCTTATGAAGATCATTTGCAATGTCAAAATTAATTTTTTTTAAAGTTCAACGTCTCATCAGTTTTGTAAGTCACCATGGTTAATTGGATTTGTTCATTTTCCCCTCATGAACCATCACTTATTCTTTAATGGTGCCCATTAGCTATCAGTTAGCTGTTACATTATTTGGTAACTTTATAGCTTTTTATGAAGAAAAAGAGGAAAAGGGAAAAAAAACCAGCAATATTTTCAATTCCCTCCAGCTTTTGTTAGATTTCATGTATTTGTAACACAGGTGTCACCATCAAACTGAGCTCCCAAATGGAGAAACACAATTCAAATATGTTGCTAAAAAAACATGTATTTTTATTGGCATAGTTGTTGAAAATAGTTTGTGAGAAAAGGGAAATCAATTTCTTTCTGAATTAGTCATGAAATACAAATCTAAAATGAAGTTGTGCTAAGCTGTGGGATTTTTATTTGTCTAGCAATGTTCAGTAATGGCCAAACAGGATTATATTCTTTGGAAGTTCAGTCCAAACAATTCTGTCTAGTGCATGGTCACAAATTCAATTTAACCCTTATGAAAAGAGCATCTCCTAAAAAAGAAACTCAGAGTTTTTTTATTTCCCTCATGATGCACAAATGACATTTATATAGATTTCTGCTTTTCAGGTATGTAAATAGAGAACAAGCTGTACTTACAAGCTTGCTCAGGTGATTTTTTTCCCCATGGCTTTCTCTGGTTCTTGTTTTGTTGGTGGATGATAAAACTCTGAATAACCAAAGCACCAGCGAAACATCTCCAAATCTGAAACACTTTGAGTTCATGTGAGGGTCAAATGTTTGGCCTTGAGCTCAAGGAGCTCAGCAGAGTCACTGACACTTGTCTTGGTAAGCTTCTTTAAAACAGAGGTAAATGGAATAATGAAATGAAATGAAGAATTTGTTCTAGATACCTCCACTATAAATTATTTTGGAACGGGGTCAAAGGATTTTGCCCAAGAAATGAGAAATGCCACATTTGCTTTAAAATGACTATTCTAGGCAGGCTCTGATCCTTAGGAAAGATTGCATTGTGATCTTTCTTATTAATGCCACTGGTTAGCAACCATTTATTTAGAGCAGCGGTTCTCAACCTATGGGTCGTGACCCCATTTGGGGTCGAACGACCGTTTCGCGGGGGTCGCCGGACACCACGGTCCGCCATTTTGTTTTTTTGTTTTTTGTTGTTTTTTTGTCGCGCGCGCACCGCGCATGCACAGTTCAGGCCATCGCGCACGCGCCGCGCATGCACGGATCGGCCCGTCGTGGTCCGCCATTTTGTTTTTGGGGTTTTTTTTCGTCGCACGCGCGCCACGCATGCGCAGTTCGGGCCGTTGCGCGCGCGCCGCGCATGCGTGGATCGGCCCGTCGCGGTCCGCCATTTTGTTTTTTTTCATCGCGTGTGCGCCGCGCATGCACAGATCGGCCCGACGCATGCACGCGCCCCGGGGTCGCTCCGCGCATGGGCGGGGCAAGTGGGGTCTCAACCTGAAAAAGGTTGAGAACCACTGATTTAGAGACTCTTCAAAGTTACAACGGCACTGAAAAAGGTGACTTATGACCAGTTTTCATACTTAAGACTATTGCAGCATCTCCATGGTCACATGATCAAAATTTGGATGTTTGGCAACTGGCATGCATTTATGAGAGTTGCACTGTCCCAGAGTCATGTAGTCATAATACCTTCCTAGCTGGCTTCCAACCAGCAAAGTCAATCGGAGAAGCCAGATTCACTTAACAGCCGCATGATTCACTTAATAACTACAGTATTCGCTTAGCAACTGTGGCAAAAAAAATGGTAAAATGGGGAAAAAAACTATGCTTTTTAAAATAATGTTATTAAAAGTGTTAAAAGATAAAATAAAAAATTTGCAAATTAATATAAAGTAAGGAATAAAAAGGAAATCAAAGAGAAAGCTAAAAGTGCAAGAAAGGAAACAAGTAAAGAAAAGGGAAAAAGAAAGAGGAAAGATATAAAAAGCAGCTTCTGTTCTTTTTTAAAACAGTTATAAATACAATTATATTTTTTTCTCTTTGTCTAACAGCATTATTTTCTTTTTTCTATAAACTCTCCTGCCTAATCATAAAATCCATAAATCATAAGTTCTTTCCCTCCCCCCATTTTACACAAAAAGTCGATAAGAAGTTTCCGGCTAGTAATAAACAAGACAAGGTGTTTTCGCTAATGAAAGAAGTCAATTTGGTTTGAAAACAAACAAACAAAGACCATATAGGTTGGGGCTAACTTCACTTTGGGTGGGATGATGTATGTTTCCCAAACAACCAGAATTAGGTCTACTATTCCACTTAATTTGGTCTTATCATATGATTTGGGAAAGCATTAATAGATAAGTGAATATATTGGCATGTCCACCTTCAGCTAAATTATGAACCATCACAAGTAAACATATTTTATCTGAATGGCATTGGCTGAAAAAAAAATTCAAACATTAGTTAGATCTCACTCGCCAGAGTCTTAGTCATTCCCCATTAGCCACTGAAGCATAAAGCAACATAATGATGTAGCGTCTTTCCATCCTATGGCCTATCTACTGCTTTGAGAGATAAATGGCTACATCAGAATATTTCTGGGTGAGAAGGAACATAAGATAGACTTGACTGAAAAATCAATCAACCTGCACCTGCTCCTGGGCCTTAAGTCAAAATCTGTCCAGGGCTTCAGCAAAATGCCTAAAGTTTACATGCTTGAAGCTTCATCATATTGTGATCACTTCTGTATTGATTTTGTGTGTGCACGTGCGGTAGGAGTAATACAGAAATAGAAAGCAAGAAAATAAATGGCAAAGGGTCTCTTGAAATTCTCCACTATATTGGTGGGTGATTATCGCAAGTTGGGAGGGAGACCCCTGCAAATTGCTCAGTGGAAAAAAGTTATTTAGCAATTTCTTCATTAGGTGGGTGAGGTGAGCACAAAGACAGATGTTTTTTTTCTTTTTCTTAAAAAGAATATGGGTCAACAATAACTAACATCAGCCTCCTCCTTCTCCTTCTCCCTATAATGTAAGTTTAGTTTCATTCTGGGACATTGTTTATCTGTATGGTAGAGAAACGGTAGCTTTACAGAGAAAGAATGAAAGGAGAAAAGAAGGAAAGAAGGATATTCAGACAAAGTACAATGAAATGTTCCCTTTTTTAGGAAAGTGAATTAATATAATTCAGAAATGCTTTTAGCAAAAAAGAAACTCTCAGAAACTTTGGCTTAATTCTAGTTAGGATTGTAGCTAAGCTCACGGCAATTTGCATATCAGCTGCAAGAGTACAGGCAACTTTCAAAGACATTTATTTCTATCAAAGTATGCCAGACCCTGGAATGCTACTTTAAGAGTTATTAGGATGAAAAATTATTAGTTGGATTTTTTTGGCAGGCATCAGTTTTTCACAGCACTTCAGAAAGTTTTTTTTAAAAGTAGGGAGTCAAATGAATATTATTTCATAGTTTATACCTTTCTCCCCTCAAATCTTATTAAGCAGTAACATGCACAGGGATTGAAAAAACGAAGCTGGAAATAAATGGGCAAAGCCCTTTTCTCAGAAATAATACAATTTCATTTAATTAAGCAATCCAACATATATTTGTTTCTACATGAGATTCACCTTTCTCCTTTGTTAGTTTTTTTTAAAAAAACAACAACTATTATATAGAGAGTCCTTGACTTATGACCACAATTGAGCCAACATTTCTGTTGTTAAGTAAGACATTTATTAAGTGAGAGTTACCCCACTTTATGACCTTTCTTGCCACAGTTGCTAAGTGAATTACTGCAGTTAATAAGTTAGTAACACACTTGTTAAGTGAATCTGGCTTCCTCTATTGACTTTGCTTGTCAGAAGATCAGAAAAGATGATCACATGACTTTTGGACACAGCAATGGTCGTACGTATGAGTCAGTTGCCAAGCATCTGAATTTTGTTTACATGATTATGCGGATGTTACCAAGGTTGTAATTGTGAAAAACAGTCATAAGTCACTTTTTTTCAGTGCCATTGTAACTTTGAACTGTCAGTAAATGAACTGTTGTAAGTCAAGGACCACCTGGTAGTTTATTAATCCTAACTATTTTGGCATGAGTTCTTCTAAACTGGCGAAACAAGAATTCTAGGGTACCCAGACCTGAACAAAAATTAAGTTATGAGAAAATCCCATGATAATGTATGATCTTGCCCCAACTTAACTGAAAATATTCATGTTATTCCCACAAGAAGAATTCTGGGAGGCACATAAGCCTGGGAAGAAAAGAAGGAGGATGGGGGTTAGGGAGAAATTGGCCCAAAGTCAGCAAATGAATTTCCATGGTTCATGGCAGAGTTAGAAGTAGATCTCCTAGTCTTCGTCCAATGCTTGAGCTCCTATGATACTCTGGTTCTCATTCTCCATCCACATAGGATACTGTAGATTGCTTTGCAGTGGAGCAGGTTGGGCTAGCAGTGTTTCTCAAGCTTGACAATTTTAAGGCATGTGGACTTCAACTCCCAGAATTCCACAGCCAGCATTGCTGGCTGTGGAATTCTGGGAGTTGAAGTCCACATGCCTTAAAATTATCAAGCTTGAGAAACACTGGGCTAAAGAAATGGATTCAAGAGAGCACAGATTGTCTTTTGAAAGCAAATGGGGCATTCAATCACCCAGCACTGTGATACAATTTTCTTAATAGATCAGTGTGGAACAAGAGACTATGAATAAAATGCCCTATTTCACATTGTTTTAATTAATTAAACAGTAAACGCTTTCCCTGCAGCTTTTATGTTCTTCTATTCTACAATTTGCATGTTTGCAAATATCAGAACATTTGTGAAGAATTTAGGATAGCCTTCTCCCATCCTGGGCTTTTCTGATATTGGTTCTTAATTTGCAAAATCCAGCTGTTTGCAGCATAGGACTGGAGAAGGGAGGGGGAATCTTTTTACAGCAGTCACATGAGTTATTTTAGATGAAGTCTCCAGATCAGGTTGATAGCTTGGAAATCATCATTCAAGCTGGTCTAGAAATGGGAAATCAGTTTGCAAATATTTCCTCCTTATAAACACTTCCAGACCACACTGTTTCCCTGCCTCCCTAGAAGGGAAAGAATATCTAGAGTGGTTAGGAAGACTGTTGCTAAATTTCAAGAAGCATTCTTGCAAAGTTTTAAGAGCAACTTTGATTTGAAAATTCATTTACCAAACTATCTGAAGGCTGTGTTATGGTGATTAAAAAAAAAACTACAATCTGAAGTATAGGTGCAAATTAAGCTGCAACACAAGATGTGGTGGGGAAAAAAAGCTTAAAATAAATAATGTCTTATTTCTGAATTCTGAAACTTCAATGCAATTACCTGCCTGGTCACTAAAATATCATTAATTGCTTAATTAGGTTGCATTTTGCTGCAGAGAATGTAAAATAGGTTCACTTGAAGGAAGATTAAAGGTTGTTGTCAAATACGTACACTAAGAGTTGATTGCATTAATGGTGTTATTTGTGCTTCTGTAATTGCTGCAGTAATTTATATTTCTGGGCTTATTATTATTACAATACTGAAGATGTCAACTGTCATTATTTAATATTCCTTTACATAAGAAAAAACTCCTTAGTGTAATTAAACTTCATAATGAAACTAGCTGCTTAATGCTTTCATCAGAGAGAAAAACCTACTGTGATGTGGTGATAGAAATTTTCTATGGAAGAGGGGGACAATGGCAGATATATCCAGTGAGTATTAAGGAAGGAGTTTATTAGGATTTCTGCTTACATATCATCCCAGCAGGGAGACAATGTATTACCAGGAAAAAAAACTGGATTAAAATGACATTGGTTTGCCCCCAAATGGATATATTAATGTTTACAGAAATAGGCAAATGCAGACACTGTTATAACAACTGTAGTGGCGCAGTGGTTAGAATGAAGTATTGCAGGCTAATTCTGCCGATTGCTGGCAGTTCGATCCTGACTGACTCAAGGTCAACTCAGCCTTCCATCCTTCCGAGATCAGTGAAATGAGGACCCAGATTGTTGGGGGCAACATGCTGACTCTGTAAACCACTTAGAGAGGGCTGTAAGGCACTAAGAAGCGGTATATAAGTCTAAGTACTATTGCTATTGCTATTATAATTTGATGCATCTGAACATAGCAGAGAAGATTGTGACTAGGTGGCTTCTCACTGAGTCTGGTGTCCAAGATGATAACTACTGATGAACACCTTCAGGTTCCTGCTTTGTTTCATTAGAGAATTTACATGTGGCCCTTAATATTCTGCTGTGTATTCTTGTAGGATCCAACACTGAAACATTCCTGACAGTTTGTCTGTGGAGATTCTCAGTCATCCAGGTCATGGTTGTCCCAAAAGTGCTTTTTCTTTTTTTTCCCAAGAGGCAACTGAACTTTCTTGTTTTTTCTTTGAAGACATTTCGCTTCTCATCCAAGAAGCTTCTTCAGCTCTGACTGGATGGTGGGGGAATGGAAGGATTTATATTCCTTGCAGACAGTTGGTCATTTGCACTCTTTTAGAGAGTTGTTGAGGCCACTTGAGGTTTATCTGTGTATCCTCAGGGTCACCTAAGTAGTGCAAATGGATGTGGAGCCTTCTGGGAACTGCTGAAAGACTATGTCAGATTTTAGAGTTCTGGGCATCTGTCAACAAATGTACAATGGGACTCAAGAGATGTGGCTGGCCAGCCAGGGCTTACCCTTGTACGATTACCAGAGGGTTACTACCACAGAAAAGACAAAAGAATATTGTATTTGAAAAATCACACCATTATGGCCTACTCTTATCTTTCCTATTATCTATCCTTATCTTCTTATGACTATAACTTTGCCACTTGTATCTTACAATTTATATTGGTTTTTTTTGTACCCTAGTATGATTTATGTTGTTTGCTTAGCTAGTACTCTATGACTATCATTAAATGATGCATCTTATGATTTATGATGAAGTGTTGCATTTCATGATTTATGATTAATGTATTTTCATGTTGTATATGATCATGATTATCGCTATTACTTGAATGTACACTGAGAGCTTATGCACCGGAAACAAATTCCTTGTGTGTCCAACCACACTTGGCCAATAAAGAATTCTATTCTATTCTATTATGAAGCAGGGCTAACTTAAAGCAAATGTTAGAACTGTGGAAAAGAATTTATTCAGACTCAAATATCACCAAACAATTATTAGCAGATCAAAGGAGATTCATGACCAGAAATAAGCTATTCAGGGATGCAGGGCTGGAAGAGATTCAGAAAAATTGTGAAAATGAATAGTAGAACAGATAAAACGCAGATAACAATCTGCAGAATTATCAGCAGAAAGACAAAGACTGCCAGCATTGAAAATAGTGCCCCCCCAAAGACCTGACATTTACAATGAAGGATATGAATAAGGTGCTTGTAAGGATTAAAATAACATCAGTTAAACAGTCCAATAGATTTACCTACAGTACAGCATTGGTGGTTACGGAAGAACTAGGTAGCAAAATTAGAAAACCAAAAGCAAAATCATTTAATCCCAAAGAGGAAGATCAGACTAGTGGCCAAGATAAAGAAAGTAAGATCAGCTGCTAGTAATTTAAAGAACATGAAAGAATAAAAAATGAAGAATGTAAGAATCAAGAGAAGCCTAAGAAAAAGATATTGGCTTAATTCAAAAAAAATGAAGAATTTTTGAAAATAATAAACAAATAGCAGCAATAGCTGGGAAAATTAGACACTTTGAGGTACAAATCATCCAATTTAAGCAAAATCAGCTATTTTAATTGTCAATGCTGTGAACTGAAGCTATTTTCCATTTTGTCTTCGTTGTCATATATTTAGTTTAGAAGAAGGAAGCGGGGGTGTAGTTTTCAGTTAGCCAAAACAATTCAAATGTATGGGAACCAAGATCATTGCTGATAACATTTCGCGGGCTAGAGAGCTGGGAGGAGTGCCCACGTTTTCTAACAATTGGTGAATGTGATTTATGACAGCAAATTGGGGTGGGAATTGTAACTTGCCACTTTGTAACCAAGGGGAGGGGAATTTAGTCTTGGCTTCACCTTTTATTTTGTAGCAAAATAAAAATGTTCTTTGAGGAAGAATTCCTTGCCTTGAATTTCTTTTAATTGGTCTCATCTATCGGAACCATGACGTTAATCAGACCAGAGGCAATTCTATCGAACTGTAAATAGCAATAGAAATTAGGAAACCAAACAAAAAAGAAACAAGTTTTAGAAAGATCTATGGGAAGATGAATTTAGTTAAAAAAACAAAAACAAATGGAAGTACTAATAATAACAGCAGAAATGGTTAAAACTGAGTGAAAAAGATTAAAAACTGAACATCTGTAAATAATCAATTGCATGACTAGCTTATGTCCAATTACAGCTAAACAGCTTAATGACATATTGCATAAAGGAGATATCAGTGACTGGTTAATAACTCGTAAAATGTAAGGTGGATACAAATAAAACTTGGCAGTGGCTTACAATTGAAAAAGAAACTGAAGTCTAGATTTTGGCTGCTCGAGAACAAGGTTTTCAAACTAATCCGCAACTAAGGCCAGAACTGAAAAATTATTAAATGATTCAAAGGGCAGATTATGCAAAGCAGATCATTCACTCAGCTCATGCAATATAAGATATAAACAACAACATAAAGCAGTTGCCAAAATAACCCATGATTTATATCTGATGAAACAATTTTTATCCAACTATCATAACAGCACAATGGTTTGACTGATGAATATTAGCAGGAGCACTAGTGGAAAATAAACTATGCTTTACAATATTCAGAGGCAGTAGGAAGATTTTTTTTATTCTGATAAAATCTGACTTTGTATTGATCTTGGGTTGTTTATAGTGAGCCTGTCTCCATTTTAATTTGTGCTTTATGCATTGTTTTATTGTTTGTTAACTATGAGATTGTGGCATTTTAATTCATATATGGGAAACTTAATAATACAGATACAGAATAAAAGTTTTGTGTTAAATAAATAAACAGCCAGTTCTGTAACGTGTGCAAAGAATGATGAAAACAGCAAACAAAATCGTGATGTGGCTGGTTGCTAGGAAACTAAACATATCTGTTTCTATCCAATCCCTGCATGGCACTCTAAACTACACTAAAGAGATCTAAAGAATGATCTCTCTCTCCCCCCCCCTGAAGATATCATGAACTGTTACTGAATTACAGTTTTATATCAATCAAGAAATAGGTAATGTAAGGAGAAGGCATGGTGAAGAGAAGCTTAAATCTTTTTAAAGGATTGGTCTTTTTAAAAAAGGGTTTTAAAAATAAATATAATTGTGAAAGAACTAAAGCAACCATTGATTATTTATGTAGAAGAAAGAAGAGAAGCATATTTGATGGTTGTTGTTAATGCCATTTGAATGTATGCATTTATGAAGTTTTTCTTTCTATAGGATCAGCCAGAATTATGACTTGTAATAGAATTTCTGACTTGTTTTAGTCCAGTAAAGCTGCATCATGTAAACTCAGATCGCTGAAGCCAAGTTCTCCAGGAATTAAATTCCCATCAGTTAAATTAAATTAAATTAAGCTCACAGATCTTTGCAGGAATTAAAACCTAGGCCTGCTTTGAGGAGAGGTTGTAGGCTTATTGTCCTTATTATTGCTCCAGATAGGTTAATCAGGAAGTAAAACAAACACAATGCTTTTAAAGTAATGCAATTCAGAAGAAGGTTCCTACTGTGTCCTTGACCATCCTGCTCTCCCCCACTGTCTCCTTCTGTATTATAGAATGATTTAATTTCTTTAAAACTGTGGCGATGTCAGTGGCCAGCCCATTTTCTACTCCAATAAAGGAAGGGATTTGCTCTCTCTGACTCTCCCTTGCTGTGTCTTCCCTCCTAAATCTGTCTGAAAACTAAAAGCAGTTTGCTTTTAGTTTTAACATTACATTACTTGTGTAGTTTAGCACACCAGGTGAACATGCATTCTATGCATTTCAGATGTTGAGTCTGCAGATGGAATATGCTAAACATTTTCTACTCAGACATTCACCTGTTCTTCTGTTGTCTGACCAATGTGTTTATTTGGGGATAGGGCTGGGCTTAAACATGTTTCCATAGTGTCATTCTGAAAAACAGATGCATAATTAGGACATGATTAACATGTATAAATTAAATAAAAACCTGATGCAGATTGCTTTTTTTCTTCATGATTGCATACTAGAATCACTTTTTTTAGAGAGGGGACAAGTCCATGATCAGATACTTGTCTTAAGCATTCATGCATGCTTATGAGCTTCACATGTGCATTTGGTTCCTACTGAATTATACAGGCCTCTAATCTGACACAACATTGCTCTTCATAAATTCTTCTATTCATGGTTGTCAGATGAACTTAACAAGAAATCTCAGCAGCTGGAACAGCTGGATATACGATTGGTTTATCTAATTTACCTAGTTCTGAAGTCTCATCTATATTGACTTTTTCTTATATTCTGTTTTTGCAGAACATCTCTCTTCGATCCCCAATCTACCTCATAGGACATGGCCTTCTGCCCGTAAAATATGGAAGGGAAGAATTGAACTGCTGCAATCTAGAGGTGTTAACTTTGGCTGCCCCAATGTCCTCTTTTCCACTTGTTTCTCGTAGCATTGAAAAGGATTATATACACCAATAATCTCAGACATTCCCCCCCCCCAGACCAACTCTTTACTTCTAGAGGAGCCACCTCCCTTTCAGCCAGTGGTTCCACCACAATGCCTCTTTTATTTTGTTGTTTCCTTTTTGTAGCCCCCTTTTACACATGGTTTCCTGAGCCTCTGTAAAGCTGTGCTGCCTTTGTAAAGCTGTGCTGTCTTTCCAAAGGCATCCTGAAGACAGTGCAGATTTACAAAGAGTGTACAGTTTTTAGAAGGCTCACGGGGTCTAGTGTAGGAAACATTTGTCGAAGAAGGTGGTTCTAAAAATGAGAAAGAATGGGAGCAAGGCAATTCTGCTTTGAGCATAGTGGCTGAGTGCAAAAGGCAAATAGTTTCAGTGCAGTGAACTGGGAGAGAAGGCAGCTGGGCAAATGCTTGCTGAGGCAGGCTGTGATGGCTGAAGCTTCCTGGAATGTGACAAGCATCCTCTGAGTTGCATGGTTCTGGGTCTGCTTGCTGCCCCACAAAGCAGGGTGCAAGCGGATAGATAAGGGAAGGATGGGAGGGGAGGGGAGGCAGTCCTTTACCTTAATGAGGCTCAAGGCTGGAAAAGATTAAGGTGGGCACTTGCTTAACAAAAATCCATGATTCCGTCTGTTAACGACCACAATAAGGAGTGCTGGGATTGCCATTCATCGGTGCAGTCATGTGACATCATGCTTTACAACTGCATTGACTTATGCCAGCAATCCCAGTCTCAATTGTGGTTGGACTCTGAGAACTATCTATATGTACTCTAGTTTAGAATTCATCTGGATAATGATTTGCATCCTACAATGTTTTAGGAAATAATATAGAATCTTCCTTCCTTCCTTCCTTCCTTCCTTCCTTCCTTCCTTCCTTCCTTCCTTCCTTCCTTCCTTCCTTCCTTCCTTCCTTCTAGGAGGAAGGGAGCCTAGATAAAGAAAGCAGCACTGTGTTGTCATGATAAAGCTCTGTCTCTTTCATAAAGGCATTGTAAGAGCAAAGAGGCGCAGCCTGCATTGTATGGCCTGATTCTTTCATCATTTTGACAAAAGCTTCAGAACCTGCAGATGCTACAGTCTACGGACTTCTTTAGTCTGAACCATATCTAAAAGAAATGCAAGCCAGATGAACTGTAGGGTGGAAGCTAAATCGTCCATGGTTAATTTCAATAGGAAGCATGGATGCTTGCTCTATGTCCTTTTTTCAGTAAGGATTTCAATTTATTTATTTATTTATTTTTAATCAATCTTATAGCCTGCTGTTCAAGTGTGCACTCTCCGTTCAGGGTAGCTCACAATAGTTAAAAGAATGTGCAATTAAATCAGTTTCAAAGAAAGCATGAGAATAGGTCAACAAGAAAAAAGAACAAGAAGCAAGGACCTCACCTGCTTTCAGTGGGCTTGGAAGTTAAGCAGAGTAGGAGTTTGTTAATTTTGGAAGGAAGACCACCAAGAATATTGGGGCTGTAAGCTAGATGTTGAAAAGTTGAAAACTATCCCAGGGAAGAGCTCAAACTGCTTCTGTATTATTGTTTTGTCTGTGTAGTTACCAGGAGTCAAGATAAGCTCAAGGGTGTCTTTATACTGCCTATCAGTAAATTCACACTGTCTATGGAACACATGCCATTTTATAAATAGATATTAACTTGTTGCTACAAGAGTGCCTATCTTTTTAAATATAAGGCATCCCAGAAGGAACACAAGATAAAAAATCTCTTACCTGCTTTGTTGCATAGTGATGTGGTAAGCCACCTATAAATATTGGTCCTGTTGGCTGCCAAATGAGAGATGACCAGGAATTGCCGATTCTGGACCTTGTCACAGTAATTCCCACCACAGTCATGACAGCCTCACACATTTCCAGATCTTGACTACATTCATTTGGGAGGAGGAGAAAGGATAAAAAAAAGTTTTACAACTGAGCTCAACAATCTGAGTTTCTTAACGAACTCATTACACTGTGTCCATAAGAGGATGGATATTCTGATATACCGGCTCTAAATTAATAGCAATTTAACAGTGACTGAGGAAATGACTATAAAGCACACACACACTCTCCTTTTCTCTTGTTTTGAGCAGCTTTTCTAAAAAATGAAGTTGATCTATCATTAACATTGCAATTTTATATTACAAAAGATAAAAACTAATTTACAGTTTAAAATACTTCGTTACCATGGAAAACCAGCCATCTGAATTGTTATTAGTATTTTTAACGCTGCAAATTGATACTTTTTAATGCTGCAAATTGATACTTCCAAGTACTTCACTTAAAAATCATCCAGAAATAACCCAAACATATATACCAAAGTAAAATAACTAAAGCAATGGACTTCTGCTAATTTGTTAGACTCATTATAATTTAGATTTAAAGCTCAAATGTCCTTCTTCACCAGACAATCTGATTTTAATCTTTCCAGCTCTTACTTAATAAATATTTTGGATTGTGTTTTGTCGACAGCCAATAGAGATTATCACTGAACAGTTGGTAACCTTTTAAAAGTATTTTGAAAGCTTAGTTGTTCAGATCTCAGAGAGTACATTATTTCTTAAGGTAAAGGGAACTAAAAAATGACAATAAGCTGTATCCATGCTTGTATACCCTATCACATAATGATGTTACCATTCCTCTGCTAATAAATCAGCCCTCATCATCCATACAGCACAAGCAGGAGATGCTTAACCATATCAAACTTCTAGTCATCTTTGAAAAACTGGAGGTGGAAGCAATATCTCTGACTCATGTTCCTGTTGTTCTAACCTGTCTTTGAAACCACCTGCTTTTTTCACTGGAGAACCAGCTTGCTATGCCCCAACTTCCAATTTCCATTTCAATTGACCCAGCTTGAAGAAAAATTCTGAAAGACTGTTAGCTTTGCTAACAAAACCCTCCTCTTGGTTTGTTGCCACTGATCAAGCAAGCCATCTGCAAAGCTGAACTGGACCCATGGAGAGGAGGAGGCTTTGGGGGCTTCTCAGAAGACAAATGTTTGGTTTGCCATTTGTGAAATAATTTCTTCTAGAGGACGGAAGCACCATGCAGAATAGATGTTAGAATCGCAGAAGAAGAGAATAAACTGAGGGAAGGAGGAATATGGGTTAATCTGTGAATGATCTGCAAATCAGATAGATGGCAATGCTGATGTCAGAAAGAAAAGGATAGAAGTCAGAAAGAAAAGAGTGTACACTATGTCAAAGGTGAATAATGGTACTACTGATTTTTACTTTGACCTGTCCACTGCTTATTTTAACCCTGTGCACAAATTAGTATGTAATTCTAAACAGATCATTTCCAAGGAACATCCTTGTCAAAAAAAGAAAAAAGCAGAGGAATTGAAGGTTTTATGCAATAAACTAGAAGAGGGAAAAAGACTGCTGGGAATTAACTGAAACCACTTTGACTGTGTGCATAATACCTTACGCTTACATAAAGTATTGACTTGTATAAAGTATTTTAAAAGAGCATATTTGACTGTCTATCTTATATGGCTGCCCATCTATCCAGTGAAACTGTGGGAGCTGAACAAATTAAAAACGTAACAATCCATTAGTTAACTGAAGCAAGGCATTACAGAATCTATTCATATATGTAGATATAAATAAATACTTTAGGGATTCCTTAAGATCTTCTCCAGATACTGAGGTCTTATGACACTCGATGTGTACTGCTAACATCTGGGCCAACCTATCAAAGATTTCTTGAAAGAAAAGACGGAAAGAAAGAAGTGAAGCAGGCTACTCCATCAGTTCTGCTTCACTTCATTATATTACTTCTTCCATCAACCATCAGGCTATAAAAAAAGGGAGAAATAGAAACAGGAATATCTAGTTCCATCTCTTCTTGAAACAGTTTGAACCCATATTCAAAATGTGCATTTTATCATTAAGAAATAGTGTTTGAGTTAGTTGTCTTCCTTCTCTCCAACCTCACATCTAGGCTGATCTTTCAAAGAACCATTTTGGGTGGAAGAACAGAATGAACAAGGATTGAGAGAAAGAGAGAAGGGTAGCAACATCAGAGCAGAATTAGAGATTTAGAAGAAGGCTAGAACGAGGGAGAGAGAAGCAGATGTAAAACCACCTGCTCTGTGCCTGCACAAAAAGAAGAAACATGTGAGATGGCAGAGCCAAAAAAGCTGGAGGACATCAGTCAAGAACATACATCAAGATGTGGAGTGAGACAGAGTGGGTTCAGGAGAGAAACAGGCTCTTTTTTTCCCCACTCTGCTGATAGAAATGAAGCAGAGTTGCCTAGGCAGGTCATGTATATGAGGATTTACAGCCAAATATTGGCTTCAGGCCACTGCTAGTTGATAAAAGATACAGCAATTTGTCTGAGATGTTTTCAGCATAATAGCTGTTATGTATGCATTTGCCTACAAGCAAGTAATATTCTGGAATTGTTTCCTTGGGCTTTCTGTTCGTAGGACAAGATGTTAACAATTCAGGATTCCAGTGAGCAGTTTTTCACCTTGTGATTGTGCAGTTTTGTACCTTCTGATAAAGTTGGATTGAACATTTCCAGGAGAAGATAAATTAAAATAACAACCTTCAGAAATTATTCTTTAACATTTGCAGCAGATACTACTGCCCAATAGTTCACATCTGGTATAAGTATCCCATCAAGCTTCTTCTACAACCAATGCATAGGGTGTTTAATTTTTGTGGGAACAGTGATGGTGTCCTCCTTCTTTCCGCTCAGTACTAAAATGTACACACAATAATTCAAGTGCTTCTCTAGGTTAAGCTGCTAATAACTGTGCCCTAACAGTAATTGTGTAGTTTCATCTTTTGTGCTTCCCATAAATATAATAATTAAACATTGGTCTTCTAATTATAACCTGGATGATGAGATCTATCCAAATAGAGTATTCAGCACCCAGGATCATTCAAAATTTGATGGATAGAAAGGTCAGATGATCTGTTAATACACCATAGGGAGAAAGGGTGACTTAGCATAACAATAATATTAGCATCCCCAAACTCATGTGTGTGATATCCTATTTAATGGCATTTGTCAGCAAGTACTGACAATATATTTTAGACTCTATGGCAAAACCATTTAAAAGATAATGAAACATCAGATTGCCTTTCCTGCCAACCTTGTTAAATGTTACTCATACTAAGAACAACATTTTTCACCCTTTTGAACTCTGAAAGAATGTGATCCTGTTTCCTGAATGCACTGGTCACTCTCTGTAATATTTGTGGACAAATACAGCATTTATTTCTAATCCATTGTTTATTTATTTATTTATTATTTATTTATTTAATTCGATTTCTATGCTGCCCTATTCCAAAAACTCAGTGCGGCTTACAACATAGATAATAACATATAGAAATCTGACATTAAATACATTTATAAAAAACCCCTAGATTAAAAACCAATCATCCAAAAACAAACTTACAACAAACATACACTGGCTGGGGCAAGGTGTTAACTGCCCCAGGCCTGTCGGCAAAGATGTGTCTTCAACAGTTTGTGAAAGGCGGAGAGGGTGGGGGCAATACGGACCTCTGGGGGGAGTTGATTCCAGAGGGCCGGGGCCACAACAGAGAAGGCTCTTCTCCTAGGCCCCGCCAGGCGACACTGTCTGGCTGACGGGACCTGGATAAGGCTGACCCTGTGGGCCCTAACTGGTCGCTGGGTTTCATGCGGCAGCAGATGGTCCCGTAATGTTTGGTGCAGTTGAAGTCATTCGTAATATTATTAGCTATGATTATCATGTCCATCGATCTTAAAAGAACCTAAGTGGCTATAACTTTAATTAAATTGAAATGCTAATGTCAATAGGATTAAAAAAAGAACCACATACTATCTACTATCTGTAAAAGTTATTCATCACCCACAACATTGGAGCAATAATAGTCCATCAGTGATATTTCACCATTTGAGTACATTAATCATTGTTGTCCCTGATATTAATATTTTATCAGTCACTATGAAAATTTATTACTGGTGTAATTGAACATTCTTTAGACATATCTTTCTATACTTTCTAGAGTGCTAGTATGGCCTTTTTCTGACTTTATATATTTAGAAGGTTCAAAAGAATTTTTATGTCACTGCACATTTCCTAGCTCAAGTAACGCATAAATTAGATTTCTCTTTCAGTTTAAACAATGCATGTTATCAGGTCTGTGGTGAAATGTAAATCTGTTTCTATATTAAACTAATTTTTAAAATATGTAAATCTGCATTTAAATAATATTTAAATATGAATTTGAATATACTGCTAGATATAATTGATTGCAAGTATGCTTCTTTGAGTGAAGAACTGTACTGCAAAACGTGAAGAACTCCATATGCACAGGTCAATTACTTTGACTACATTAGAGTCAACAATCAGCTTGATTTCTTTTGTACAACGTAAGTGTTCTTATATTCTTAACCAGCTTGGGGCTTTTTGTGCATTTTAGATTCATAATCAAAACAATCATTTTCCCAATTGCCATCTTTCAGTATGTCTCTGCTATGATTATTAGAAATAGCATGTTTGTCCACATATTAGAAAGCAGCTATAGCTGTCAAGCTGTTTCATTCTGCTATAATGTGTTTGCCTGTGCACATATGTGCATTTAAATAAATATTTTTTTAAAAAAAAATCAACTTGATTTCTCTCTAAATGTCCACGAGGGACCAGAAATGTAGAACACTTCTGAAGGATTATTTGTGACTCTACTCTATAGCAGAGGTTATAATGAAGAGGACTTTTTCTCTAACTCTGTTATGTTTGCATGAAATATTTGTATTGTATGACACTGCCACTATCAAGATGTTGAGGAAGAGAAGCTGAAACAGTTTGGATATTCGTTATATCCAACTTTCATTATTTATTCCAAACATGGCAGTACAGTTTCATCCAGATTAATTGGAGTGAGTCACTGGGAGGCAGAATGGGATAACTCACCGCGGCCAACTGACCGCGAGGCCAATGCTTGCTGTGGTCAACCCATCATGGGACATCTCACTGTGGGACAATTCAATGTGCGATAACTCAATGCTCTCCGCAGGACAAGTCAACATAACCAAATCGCTACAGAACAATTTAACACAGATAACTCGACACAAGATAACTATACTGTTATCCGTCACTAATGTCGAGGAAACAGTGGCAGATAGCAATACAGTTATCTTGCACTGAATTATACCACACTGCAGCAATTTGTCCCATGGCAAGTTGGCAGCAGCGAGTTGTTGTTGATGAGTTGTACTAGACCCTTGGGAGGAGCCTTGGGAACTGCCTGTTCTAAATGTAACAGATTCTTTCAACTTGAATATCTTAAGGGTTGAGATGGGAGATTTGGAATGGGGTTCCATCAGTATGCTGATGACACCTGGTTCTGCTGCTCTTTATCGTCTCAATCTGAGAAATAAATAGCACTTTTGAACATTGTTTATAATTCATGATGAGCTGAATGAGAGAAAGCAAGGTAAAATTATATCCATACAAAACTACGAACCAAAACTATTAGGTTTTAATGACATCTGCTGCTTTTTGTTTGATTTGTTGATTCTTACTTCATGTATACTTCCCAGAATCACATTTCAATCAGGTGGCCATTTAAATGACTTAAGTAAGAAAAAAAACCACAAAATCAGGTGATACTCTTTTGGATGGAACTGCACTCACCCAGAAATAGAAGGTTAAGAGTTCAGGTCTTTGCCACTGCAGCTGTCACTAGATTTGCAAGTGAAAGCTATGGGAGCAGCAGATTAGCACAAGGGCTAATACAACAAGTGTGACTGTTCCTGAGCTAGTCATAAGTAATAATGGTTATCAAAATGGCATTCCACTGAGACAGGGCATAGTTTCATCTAGTTTAATACTCTATTTTTGTAGTGCCACTTCAGGATCATTTAGGGTTATTTTTTTATGGAGACTGCTTTCTATTGAAGTTGGGACTTTCTATATACTAGAAATGAATTAAGCCACTGAGTTATAGTTCTTCCTATATGCCTTTAGAAATACAAATAACCCAACCTTCAGTTTTAATAGAAAAAATGTGAATAACTCGTGATGGCAACATGGGTCTGATTTTAACTAATAGATTTCCACTTTTGAGAGAGGGGTGTACAATGATTCAGTGGTTAAGATATTGGGCTTGTCAACTCTAAAGTCAACAGCCCTGGTTCGAGACCTGAGCGTCTTGTGACGGGGTGAGCTCCCGTCCTTGCCCTAGCTCCTGTCAACCTAGTAGTTCGGAAACATGCAAATACGAATAGATAAATAGGCAGCACTTGGTAGGAAGGTAGCAGTGCTTTGTGACATCATGGCCACATAACCACAAAAACGTCTTTGGGCAGTGCTGACTCAATGGCCATTGAAACAGAGATGAGCATCACCCCCTATAATTGGCAACACCTAGTGGAGTAAAAATCTGCAGGGACTCCTTTACCCCTTTACTTTTGGGAGGAAAGCAAACTGCTGGTCATTCTCTTCTCTTTCCTTCCACCTTTCCCAGCCTTCTCTCTAGAACCTTCTCTAGAGAGCCTGCTCATTGCATAATGTGTCCACTGTGGAATAATTTGAACCACTTGTGCCTTGTCTGAGAATTCTGTGTTAATTTATTCAATAATCCATTTGTTTTCATGACTGTCCATGGTGTTCTCAGGAGTATTCTCCAACATCAATATTCAAAAACATCAATATTGTTCCTATATTGCTTTTTCAAAGTCCATCTTTCATAGAGTATAACAAATTATACCATAATTTGCACAAATCTGATCTTTGTAAATATAGATGCATCACACCATTTGAATATATTTTCCAAGGCTTTTGTGGCTGCTCTACCAAATACAAGTCTGTAGCACATTTATTGATTGGTTGTTCCTTTACTGCTAATGGCTTATGCTAAAAGGAAGAAGCTATCCACCACTTATATAGAAAATCCCTCTTTGAGGGAGATGGACAATTAAAAAATGAAAAATAAATAAACAAAAAGATATCTTCCTTGTTAATTCTAAGGCTGGTTGTTCAATCTGTTTTCATTAGTCTGTTCTTTCTCTTTAAGCCTAGTTTTTCTCCTCACTTTGCTCTTTAATGTATATGGAGATTCTCAGTTATCCAATCTCCATTTAGCTATGCACTTTGGGATGAACACCCTTTGAATGGTGCTGGAGTATGAATCGATTTCCAGAAAACATTGCAGATTACAGGAACCATTTGCACTTCAGTTTGAGATGCAGACAACACAGACTCATCCCCAAGTCTGTGCCTATCTTCAACAGTGAAGAGACACAGGGCAGAAAAGATCCTGCAGCCAAGAAGACTCCACACACATTTGCACCACTCAGATGACCTTGAGGACAATTATAGTGGCCTCAATGACTCTCTAAAAGAATACAAATGACCAGCTGTCTGCAAATAATACAAATTTATTTATTTATTTATTTATTTTGACTTATATGCTGCCCTTCTCCCCAGACTCAGGGCGCTCACAGCAAAAAAAATACAAGTACAAAAATATAAATCAATTAAAATAGTAATATACAATATAAAAACTATAAAACTATTTCCACTCATACAACATACAGTCCCAATCAAAGGCCCAGGGGCAGAGCACAGCTCACACGCCCCAGGCCTGTCTGCATAAATGTGTTTTTAAGAGTTTTCAGAAAGCTAGGAGGGAGGGAGCAGTATGAACCTCTGAGGGAAGTTGGTTCCAGAGGGCTGGGGCAGCAACAGAGAAGGCCCTAACCCTAGGTCCCGCCAGACGGCACTGTCTAACAGACGGGACCCGTAGGAGGCCAACCCTGTGTGCCCTAACCGGTCGCTGGGATTCATGGGGCAGAATCCATTCCCCCACCACCAAGTGACAGCTGAAGAAGCTTCTTGGATGAGAAGCCAAATGTCTTCAAAGCAAAACAAGAAAGTCCAGTTGCCTCCTGAAAAAGCACTTTGGAACTTTGTTCTTTAACTTTTATTATTAGGACTTGGAGATTCTTTGCACAGCTCTCATGACAGTGTCATCAGCATAGTGCAGGTTATTGATGTTTCTTCCTCCAATTTGGGGGTCTCAACTTTTTGACCAATTCTAAAACATCAACATCATTATTGCTGTTATTACTATTGTCGGGAATTTTCATTATGCCAAATTAAAATTATGAACTTGTAGAACCAACCTAATGATTTTTGATCACTACATTAATATTTAAACAGAAATTCCAATTCTAGAATTGTGCAACCTGAGCCTTCTCCAGTGAGCTAGGAGAAGGCTCATTTTGCATAATGTGAATGAAGCTTTGTACTTCCTAGGTACATAATGTGTATAAAGTTTTGGAGTGGAAAAGAGTGTATTGTATTTAAGATTTCTGATGATGTTGATTTTAAAATTTTATTTCAAACTTGCCTTTTGATGCTACTGATTAGCCATCTATTAGGTGATTTGTGTCAAAATATTGTATAATTGCCTCATCAAGCTGTTATCTCCAAAAAGCTGTGAAACAATGGTTATGATCAACTAATTAGTATTATTAAGTTGTTATTAATTAAATTGCAATCAATTACACTCATCTTGTTCAATTAATTTTGTAGAAAAACTAATTGCCTGTTCTTCTCAATTCAAGTGATCTTTCTCAAAAATGTACACATGTACCTTCCTCCCTCTGCCACATGATACTAAGAACTCAAAAGATGATTTTGGAGCAGTATAGTTCATGAGAAAAAGGACTGAATAGAAACTGAAAAACCAAATAACACCCAAAATTCTGTTGGCATATGAATGAATTTCAACTTCATCTACATTATAAGTTGTAGTAAAGAAAATAGCCATTGTAAGGACAAAGCCTGGGAAAGTTTAGATAACTTAAGTATCAACATAACTAAATTATTACTGCAATTATTCTAGTTGTAGCCCACTTAAAATGTTTTTAAATCCCACTGGATCTTAATGCAGGATTAGGTAAATCATGTCTGGCACAAGATGCTGATCATCAATCTTGATGTGTCTGATGAAGTATTTGAAATTCATGGAAGCTTATACCTCTTAATAAAATTAAAAGAACTTGACAAGAACTTGTCTCCATGCATCTGGTGCAGTGAGCTGCAGCACATAGAAACTTATGCCTTTTAACAGAATGTTAGTCTGGAAAAAGTGCTAGAGATTCATCCTATTATAATGGGAGAATCCCAAACTTCCCTTGTACGCAATGAAAAATTAAATATCCACAATTCTCATTGCATTGTTTGATGAATTACAATCCTTTTTCCAAAGAAGTGGGGGGCTGGGAAATCAAATGGTTGTACTGAATTTCAAACAGAATGTTTAAATGTAAGTTGTAAATTCTGTTTTTCAGTACATTGGAAATGAATTCATATTTAATTTAATTTAATATTCACATTTATATGCCGCCCTTCTCGGAAGACCCAGGGGGGCTCACAACAAGATACAACAACAATTTTAAAATTAACCACACTCATACCACATACAAACAAAATCAATTCACAGCCACAGATGGGCCGAGGGGCAGAGCACAGCTCATATGCCCCAAGCCTGTCGGCATAGATGTGTCTTCAGCACTTTCTGGAAAGCTAGGAGGAAGGAAGCAGTATGAACCTCTGAGGGAAGCTGGTTCCAGAGGGCTGGGGCAGCAACGGAGAAGGCCCTTGCCCTAGGTCCCGCCAGATGGCATTGTTTAACAGACGGGACTCGTAGGAGGCCAACCCTATGCGCCCTGACCGGTCGCTGGGATTCATGAGGCAGAAGACGGTCCCGCAAGTATCCTGGTCCATTGCCATAAAGGGCTTTATAGGTCATAACCAACACTTTGAATTGTGTTCGGAGACCAATTGGTAGCCAGTGCAGCTCACGGAGAGCTGGAGTGATATGAGCATGTCTTGGGAGACCCAAGACAGCTTGCAATGCCACATTCTGGACTACCTGCAGTCTCCGGACATTCTTCAAAGGTTGCCCCATGTAGAGAGCATTACAGTAGTCGAAAAGTACATATGGGACTAGGATCGTTATGGTTTAGTTACACTGAATGATTACATTTGACTTGATGAGTGTAAGATGCGACTTATTGATATTGCCCAATATGAGTTTTGTTTGAGAGTAGTAATTATATGATCTGGATGTAGCCCTTTGTTAAGGCCTTTTGACAAAGGGTGTAGCCCTTTGTCTTTTTGGTTTCACTTGCTAGTGCTCCCCAGCTGCTCCACCCCCCCCAAGAATGGGGCCTAGTCCATCCAGTCAACTAACAGATCTAGATAGTTTTAAAGAGAGCTTGGGCTTCTTCCTGGGAATTCGGTAGGCAATTCAACCAACGTCTTTGTTTTCTTATGAAGTTGATATGTAAGAAGGATCGTTGATTGGATTCTCCTTATGCAATTTCTCCCTTTTCATTGACCACATGGGATTCTTTTCTTTTCTTTTCCTGTCTTTTCTTTTCTTTTTGTTTTTCTTTTCACCAAAAATGGCAATAAAGACAAAAAAAACAAACCCTACTAAGCATATGTAACAGTCCATATAAGGACATTGTTTTTTATTATTTATTTATTTGATTTCAATAGCCTCCTGACTCAAACAAGTGACACTGGGTGGCTTACAATTCTAAAATTAAAACAATTTTTTTAAAAAAATCCACAAAATAAATAAGTACAAATAGCAGCATTCTAATCTCTGAGGGGAGAATATTCCACAAGACAGGGACTACAACAGAAAAGGCCTGTCTTCTAGTTCCTTCCAGTCAAAACTCTTTGGCTAACAGGATATACAGCATGCCAAATCTGTGGATAGGACTGGACAGGTAGAAACTCTTGGAAAAAGATGGTGCTCAGATAACCTAGTTCTCCCTTCTCTGTGTTACAATCCAAGTGAGTAAGTTCTATCAAGTAAGTCAAAGTAAGGTTCTGTCCCATTATCTAGAAAGTACCTGATCTCCTGATTCCCAAGAAAGTGAACATGATCCTTATGATTGTTAATCTGATCACCTGTTTATTAGATTCATATCTTTCTTGCTTGGATAGTTTAATCCCAGGAAGATGTGTGATTGGATCCATACAGTGGTAAATTCATCCTTGTGTAAGAATTGATTCCACCTGTTTTGAAGGAGTGGTTCAAGTGGCCCCAAATTCAGATTGGTATAGCTTTGTATTTGTAAAGGAATTCAACGGAATTTACAAAATGTGATTATTGTTACTCCATTGCTTCTGTGCATTATTAGTATTATTATTATTTAATGAGGTGAGCTTCATTGCAGAGCAGGAGATCATCATTTTGGCTTTTCAACCACGTGAAAGAAATCAACAATTGTTAGAGTGATCAGGAGTGGAAACGTTTATGAAACATGGACAAAATGAATCACAATTAGCAATAAATGGAAAGTTAAATGGGGCTAAAGAAAGTAATAAACTGCATAATATCTCTGGCTTCCATCATCCCTGCTATACAAATATATCCTAAGGCATAGACTCTCAAATGCTTACAAGAAGCATTTGCATGAAAAAGGAAAGCACTGAACTGCTGGCAGGAATAGCATCTTCAGTGATAGTGAGAAGATTATTGTCTTGGGGGACTTAAATCTTCCGTCGCTCGGCGAATCCTCTGGGTTGACGCAGGAGCTCATGGCCATCATGGCAACCATGAACCTGACTCAAGTAGTTCAGGGACCGACTCACAAGAGGGGACACACTCCCGACATGGTATTCCTCTCAGAACAGTTGAGCAATGATCTGAATTTAAGGGGCTTAGATATCTTGCCTATGTCATGGTCAGATCATTTTCTGCTATGGCTTGTTTTTAAGGCTCCACTCCTCCACTGCAGGGAGGCGGAACCGATTAGGTGGTTCTGCCCCAGACGTCTGATGGACCCGGAGAGCTTTCAGAGGACGCTTGGGGAAATACCGGATTCTCTCATTCTCGGTTCGGCAAAGATCCTGGTTACGGCCTGGAATATGGCTGCGAAGGGGGCTCTTGACCGGATTGCGCTGCTGCGACCTCTCTGTGGTAGCAGACCCAGGAGATCTCCTTGGTTTACTGAGGAACTCAGGGGGATGAAGCGCCAGAAGAGACGTCTAGAGAAGCGACGGAGGAAAAGTAAATCTGTATCTGACCGAACACTATTAAGATCTTATATTAAGACTTATCAGGTGGCGCTCAAGGCGGCAAGATGTGTGTATCATTCTGCCTTGATCGCATCTGTGGAATCCCGCCCAGCCACCCTGTTTAGGGTGACTCACTCCCTCCTTAATCGGGGGGGGATGATGCACCCTTGCAGGGTAGTGCTGAGGATTTTAATAAGTTTTTCGCGGATAAAATCGCCCAGATTCGGATAGACCTTGACTCCAATTGGAATGCAGTGTCGGCTGACAATGAGTCAGTCGAGATGACAGGGACTCGTCTTGATCCTGTTGTGTGGATGGAGTTTGACCCTGTAGCACCCGATGAAGTGGACAAGGCCATTGGAGCTGTGAGTTCCGCCACCTGTTTATTGGACCCATGCCCCTCCTGGCTGGTTTCGGCCAGCAGGGAGGTGATGCGGGGCTGGGTTCAGGAGATTGTTAACCCCTCTTTGAGGGAGGGGTCCTTTCCGGCTCCCTGCAAGGAGGCAATTGTGCACCCCCTCCTCAAGAAGCCTTCCCTGGACCCAGCTGTATTAAACAACTACCGTCCTGTCTCCAATCTTCCCTTTATAGGGAAGGTTGTTGAGAAGGTGGTGTCACTCCAGCTCCAAGGGTCCTTGGATGAGGCCGATTATCTGGGCCCTCAACAGTCAGGATTCAGGCTCGGCTACTCCACGGAAACTGCTTTGGTCGTGCTGACGGATGATCTCTGGCGGGCCCGGGATAGGGGATTTTCCACTATCCTGGTGCTACTTGACCTCTCAGCAGTTTTCGATACCATTGACCATGGTATCCTTCTGCACCGACTGGAGGGGTTGGGGGTTGCGGGCACTGTTTTGCAGTGGTTCACCTCCTACCTCACTGGTCGGTCGCAATTGGTGTTGGTGGGGGGTCAGAGGTCGACCCCTAGGTTCCTCCCTTGTGGGGTCCCTCATGGATCGGTCCTCTCCCCTCTGCTGTTTAATATCTACATGAAACCGCTGGGTGAGATCATCCGACAACACGGGGTGAGATATCATCAGTATGCTGATGATACCCAGCTTTACATCTCCACCCCGTGTCATTTCAGTGAAGCAGCGGAAGTGATGTGCCGATGTCTGGAGGCTGTTGCGGTTTGGATGGGTGCCAACAGGCTCAAACTCAACCCCGACAAGACGGAGTGGCTATGGGTTCTGCCTCCCAAAGATAATTCAATCTTCCATCAGCCTGGGGGGAGAGCTTTTGACCCCCTCGGAGAAGGTCCGCAACTTGGGTGTCCTCCTCGATCCACAGCTAAATCTGGAACATCATCTTTCGGCTGTGGCGAGGAGGACATTTGCCCAGGTCTGCCTGGTGCACCAGTTGAGGCCCTATTTGGACTGGGAGTCTCTTCTCACAGTCACTCATGCCCTTGTCACCTCGAGGCTCAACTACTGCAATGCTCTCTACATGGAGCTACCTTTGAAATACGTTCAGAGACTTCAGATAATGCAGAATGCAGCCGCGCGAGCAGTGTTGGGCCTACCCAGAAATGCCCACATTTCGGCATCACTCCGCGAGCTGCATGGCTGCCTATTGGTCTCCGAACGCAATTCAAAGTGTTGGTTATGACCTATAAAGCCCTACATGGCATCGGACCAGGTTACTTACGGGACCGTCTGCTGCCTCATGAAACCCAGCAACCGGTTAGGGCCCACAGAGTCGGCCTTCTCCAGGTCCCGTCAGCCAGACAGTGTCACCTGGTGGGGCCTAGGGGAAGAGCCTTCTCTGTTGCAGCCCCGGCCCTCTGGAATCAACTCCCCCCAGAGATCCGTATCGCCCCCACCCTCTCCGCCTTTCGTAAACTCCTTAAGACACATCTTTGCCGACAGGCCTGGGGCGGTTGACATCTTGCCCCTAGCCAGTGTATGTTTGTGTGTTTGTTTGTTGAATGAATGGTTTCTTAAATTTAGGGGTTTTCTTTTTATATATGTATTTTTATATATATATTTATTATGTAGTATTTTAATATTGGATTTCTATTTATGCTGTGAGCCGCCCTGAGTTCTCGGAATAGGGCGGCATAGAAATTTAATAAATAATAATAATAATAATAATAATAATAATAATAATAATAATAATAATAAAGATCTTGCTTTTTGTCATTTTATTATTTATTTATATTAAGTTTATGTCCTGCCTTTTCTCTAAGAGCTGAAGGAGGTTTAGGTGAAGATCTTTGCAATGTTATCTGCAATGTTATGATATCTCTGCAATAACAACCTTATGATTAGTTTGAGAGAGAGGGATTGGTCCAAAGCAACCCTGTAAGCTCCATAGTTTAATACCAGTGTACAAGGTTGTGAGTTAGGTGCTACATATGAACTTGGGTCGAAAGACCAATGTGTTATGCATTAGAGAACTTGAACTCCCAGGGACCTTCTATCATTTCTCTCTTTTCCTGGGTAAGTAGGCCAGTATTTTCTGTGAGGATGAATGGGCATAACATCAATCTGAAAAACAGTAGAAGCTTTGCTTGGTTAATATATATGCCATGATATCAGCCGCAGCAGATGCACCCTGGAATATGTGGCTTGTGGAGCATATGTGATAGACTGTTAAGCTATATCACGGGAATGTATACTGAATCCAAATTAATATCCATCGTTCTTGTCTCTAATCTTCCTGAATGTATTACCATTGTTTTATCTTCAGTCCTTAAAGGGACACACTGGAAAATTCAAAATACCTTCAAGAGACTCCAGTGGTTAAGACATCAGGCTAGAAACCAGGAGATTGTGAGTTCTAGTCCCACCTTAGGCGTGAAAGGATAACAGAGCAAAAGGACTACAAATTAAAGTGCATAATTACAAATTATGTGCATTTGCCAACGATTTGGTATTGATTGTGCAAGACCAGCTAGAGAACATTGAACATGTTATGAGGAAGATTAAAATGTTTGGAGAAATGGCGGGTTTAAGAATAAATAAATCAAAGATGACAATACTGGCTAAGAACATAAAGGTGGAAGATCAGTTACCACGTTGTTTATTGAGCACTTTTTTGTGAAAATAGAAAATCAATAAAATATTTATTAAAAAAAGAAGAAATTGGAATTTAAACTGGTTTTAAAGTTGTGAAAAAGGTACAGTCCTTGGGAGGTGACTCTCACTGAAGAAAATTCTAAGCTTTACAAAAATAATTACTGTAAAATATGAAAGGAGCTAAAATTGGATTTAAATAGATGACAAAAAATAGATTTGTCATTAATGGGAAGAATTTTAGTAATTAAAATGAATATACTACATAGAATGTTATTTTTATTTCAGACTGTATGGATATTGATTAGAATTCCTCTTCTTAACAGTTGCAGAAAGTTATATCTAAACTTATTTGGCAAAATAAAGAAACCAAGAATTAAATATAAGCTGCTACAAGAGTCTAAAGATAGAGGAGGTCTGGGTTTGCCAGATTTTAGATTATATTATGATACTAGTTGTCTGGTATGGTTAAAATATTGGATAACTTTAAAAAAATTAAAGGCTGTTAGACCTCAAAGGTTTGATTTGAGATTTAGGTGGCATGCCTATCTGTGGTATGACGAACTAAATGTTAAGCCTAGTTTTAAGATTCATGCTATTAGGCAATCAATTGCACATGTATAAAAGAAGATTAGCTGATAAAGTGCCCCTTTGGCTATCACCTCATGAAGCACTACATAGAACAGAGATGATTTTGGAATGTAAATGGATGACATATCAAGACTTATTGATATTTGAAGAAGAGGAATTTAAGATAAAGACAAGAGAACAACTGGTAAGTAAAGGATTTTCTTGTGATTGGTTTAATTATTATGGAATTTTTGAAACATTTAAATTTGATAAAAAAAAGTTTGTTTTCACAGCAACTAAATCTGAATTGGACATTATTTTATGTTCTGGAGATGACCACTTGACTTCTAAAGTATATAAAATGTTATTTAAGATGAACCTAGAAAATGAATATGTTAAAGAGTATATGGTAAAATGGGCAAAAAATGTGGGTATAATATAACATTAGATAAATGGGAGAATGCATGGACGAATAGACTAAAATTCACATTAAATTATAGTTTGAAATAAAACTTTTACAAAATGATGTATTGTTGGTACTTGACCCCAGATAGACTAGTGAAAATGTATTTCTGGATTTCTAATAAGTGCTGGAAATGTAATCAAAATCCAGGTTCATTTTATCATATGTGATGGTCTTGCAAATATGTGAAGACATACTGGATAAAAATAACAATGACAATGCAAAAAATACTTAAGATACAACTATTAATGAAACCTGAAGCTTTTCTTTTAGGTATGATGGATAGGCCAATTGAAAAACAGTTTGGGGTGCTATTCCTTCACATGATGATATATAATATAATATAATAACTTTATTGTCATTGTGTGTGTATACGCAGTATACACATACTACAAAATTTACATGACACCCAAAGACCAGGTCCCACACACATAATCCCCAAACACACTCCCACCCACCACAATTTCCCACACCCAAACCACCCAGCATCCACCCAACAGAGCAAGTAGTACTATCCAACAGTTCACTGATGGTGGTCCTTTAGTTTATTATTAAGTGCAATTATAGCTCTGGGATAAAAGCTATTCAGAAAATGGGTGGTCTGAGTTTTAAATGTTCTATATCTTCTACCAGAAGGCAACTGTCCAAAAAGATTGTAAGCAGGATGGGAAGAATCTCTGAGAATGTTACGCAACTTCCTCAAACAACGAGATTCGAAGATGTTGTCCAGGGCTGGTAGCTGGAGTCCAATAATATTCTGGGCAATTTTAATAATTCTCTGTAGAGCTTTTTTGTCCGCTACAGAGCTACTCCCATACCATGGCTGTGAGGATTGTACTTGCCAAACACTGGGGAAAAAAAGAGATGTCAACTGTTGAAGAATGGATTTTGAAATTGACTGAACTAGTGGAGATGATGAACTTAAGTGCTTTGGTTAGAGATAATTGACTAGACAGCTTTATAAGAGACTGGAAACTATTTGTAAACTTTCTATGCACTAAATATAATAACAGATGGTTAACAGATGGGAGAATGTATGGACGAATGGACTAAAATTTGAAGATTAGTGTGATGTTTAGCTCAACTTGTTGACTGATTTTCCTTCTTTCTTCATATTTATAATTATAAAAGGGGAGGAGAATTTACTGGTTTTTCTTTTCTTTCAGCACCCAGCTGAAAGAGTATTAAAAATATTAAATGTTAAATTTAATTGACCACTTTTTCCTCTTTTTTTGTACACTATTTTTTTTCTTTTTTGTTGTTAGGATTGAATGTATGCTTTTGTTTCATTTCGTTTGTTTGTTTTACTATTTTATAAACAAGAAATAATAAAAACTATAGTAGTAATTGGCTAAAAAAAAAAAGAAGCCGATTGGGTGACTTTGGGTGAGTCACTCTCTATCAGCCCAATTCACCTCACAGGATTGTTGTTATGGGGATAATTGGAGGAGGAAAGTGCTGTTGGATATGTTTACTCTGCAGGTGGAACAACTCAACTGAAAATATAGAAACAGGCATGTTGGGAATTAAATAACTTAATCATGAATTTGGAGGACTTTTCATCATAAATTCTTCTGGGCATTGGCACATTTAAAGCCCAGACACTATTGTAGTTCAATTCACAAATATGATAATGCATATCAAATTGAATAATGTGCTATCATTTTCCTGTGTGTCATAAAAACAATACCAGAAATGTAGCAGAAATTTCCATCTCATGCTATAATCTGAAATAACCAGCTGCTCTCAACAATCTCTGTCTTTTTGATACCAGCTATCTATCTTCCCTGATTGCCCTTATTTGATCTGGATGCATATCCTGAATATGTCTGCTTTTATTTATCTTCTATATAAATCCATTTAAACCACTCTTTAATTATGGAAAGGTTCCAATTTAAATATGCTTATATCTCAATGAAGTGTCAGTCATTGCATGGATGCTGCATAAGTAATTCAAGGTCTAATCAATTAGCAGTGAATCATGACTTTTGCAAACTTCACCTCTGACACAATGTATTAGGCAGTCTTAGTGTTCTCATATTTAGCCTTCCATTTACAGCGTATGGATAACAATACAATGTTTGTGTACTGTTTCATTACTTGCTAAATATTCATTATGTGCTTCAAATCTTAAAAGTGGCTTTCTGTTAACTCAGGTAAACCATCACTAAAAACAATGAGAGACAGTAAACATCTAACTTTCCTTTTCCATGCATATTTGGATATAAGCCAACTACAATTATTCACATCAACTGAACTTAAAAACACAAATGTTTTGTTTAAATTGTGATTTGGAAAAAGCAGTTAGCTGGCACTGTTGTCAGATTCTGACTTGCTCTGGGATAATCTAAGAGTTGCTTTACATGGGAGAAGAACTGGCTATTTCCTCTGCATATACCTCGGCAATAGCAGCATTTTCACTCATCATGGGAGCAGTGTTGGGCCTGCCCAGAAATGCCCACATTTCGGCATCACTCCGCGAGCTGCATTGGCTGCCAATTGGTCTCCGAACGCAATTCAAAGTGTTGGTTATGACCTATAAAGCCCTACATGACATCGGACCAGGTTACTTACAGGACCATCTGCTGCCCCATGAAACCCAGCGACCAGTTAGGGCCCACAGAGTCGGCCTTCTCCAGGTCCCGTCAGCCAGACAGTGTCACCTGGCGGGGCCTAGGGGAAGAGCCTTCTCTGTTGCGGCCCCGGCCCTCTGGAATCAACTCCCCCCGGAGATCCGTATTGCCCCCACCCTCTCCGCCTTTCGTAAACTGCTCAAAACACATCTTTGCCGACAGGCCTGGGGCAGTTAACATCTTGCCCCTAGCCAGTGTATGTTTGTGTGCATGTTTGTTGGACGATTGGTTTTTTAACTCAGGGGTTCTTTTTATATATGTATTTTTAATGTTAGATTTCTATTTATGCTGTGAACCGCCCTGAGTTCCTGGAATAGGGCGGCATAGAAATCCAATAAATAGAAATAGAAATAGACTATCTGTCCTAGAGTGATAACTCTGAATGGTTCTTCATGCACACAGCTATTTGTACCTCAGAGTTGAAATGAGGGGTCCTTGGTTCTTTCTGAGTTTAGTTATTTTCTTACAGACGTTTCATTAACTAAACTAGGTAACATTAGTGGTCATCATCGGTGAGCAGTAGGTATTAGTTGCAGTGAAGCAACTGCTATAGATAATAGGTTGGGAGGGAAGCCTACTAAGCTTTAATTAAAGTACAATTTCCCAAATGTAAATGCCATGCCATTTGTTCAATACCAGAAAAAAAGTTTTAATTTCTGCTTTGGCTGGTGAAAAGCAGGGAGCAGGGCTGTGGAGAATGAGAACAGGAAACAGTGAACTTCAAAGGGTAAGGGGTTGTTTTAATAGGTACAGATCACATCACATCTTTCTTCACTGAATTGTTTAATATTTCTGGAGTTAACCAAAGCATATATATTCAAATCATGTGCTTTTGATTAGTTTTGATATTATGCTAATAAAACCTATTGCATAACTTCATTTTCTTCAGATGCTTTTTTTGACAGGTAAACATCAGGAATAACAAACAGGTCTTCTACACAAACCCATTTATGTGTCTTGTGTACCATAAACACATAAAACCTTACTTTGGGATAAGAAAATAGCACATGAAAAGTTCTCCAAAGGCAGATGTAAGTTTCAAAATGATCACAGGAAAGAATATGGTTTTCTTCACTCCCAAGAAGAAATTAAATTAAAACTACTGGACTAAAATAAGAAGATGGATCAAAGAAATAATAGACCAACCCGTAGACTGGAAACCAGAGATCTTTTTGCTGCGTATTTTAAACAGAAAATATAGTAAAGAAATACGGTATTTAATTCTGCATATAATAACGGCAGCAAGAATAGCATACGCACAGTTCTGGAAAAATGAGAATATACCATCAGAGGAAGAAGTGATAAGGAAAATCATGGACTGTGCTGAGATGGACAAATTAACAAAAGAGATAAAAGAAAAGGAAGACACAGAGTACTATTTAATATGGAATAAGTGGTACGATTGGTTGGAGACTAGAAAGAATAGAGGAGAATAAATGTGGAAAGGTCAAAAGTGGAAAATGTGTGTATAATAATGTATAGTAAAAATAATATGTATTATTTTTAGTATGAAGTATAGTATGAAGGAAGAAAAATGCAAACAAGAAACAACAGGACAACAAGGACAAATATATCTAAAGAAGAATAAGGGGGGGAAATGTAAAATAATAGATTACTGTTACGAAATTGCTGTTAAAAAAAGGAGGAGCACACACTGTGTGTGTATGTGTGTTATGTTTTGTTTTGTCTTGCTTGGTTGGTTTAAAAAATAAAAATTATAATAAAAAAAAAGAAATTATAAAAGTTGAGCCCACAGCCTCTTTGCCCACCACCACTACCAAAATATACTCTCTCAACCTGCGTCAGAAGACCTAATTTCTAATCATGGTTTTTGATGACACTATATGAAGCTCCTCAGTGGTAGGATTCAGCCAGTTTGCACCAGTTCGGCAAAACCAGTAGCTAAGTTTTTGTTGTCCAGGCACAGAATGGACTTCTGGAAATGGCATCCACACAGAGAACTGCTTGTTCACATATTTGAACCCCACCACTGAAGCTCCTACAGATCAAATACAGTTCTACCTAGGTTTTAATCGGCATTTTTCTCAAAAAATATTGTATTTCTACCAACATGACATTAACATTTTTGTTTCTTTTGGAGAACTTTAACTTGTTGAAAGCCTTTTGGAATACAAATGAATCCTCCATCTTAGTTTGTTACATTACTTATCTGAAAATGATATCATAGCACATACCATATCTACTTCTCTTTAATCAGGGCCAATTTCCTATTCATTTCATTAGTTAGGTTTGGCTGTCAATGAAGTGATTGGTCCAATATGCTTATAGTCAGATTCAGCTATTTTTTATAGAAAAACACAAAACTTACCTAATGTGCACTTCATATTTCTGTCCATCATCCACCCTGATATCAGTACTGATCTTTTTAATTTCATCTCCACTATCGCATGTGAATTGGTACTGAACAAAAAGAAAACAAAAGATTGATTTATCACATTTGGAGATGTCAGAAATTTCTGATCAGGACTGAGCTAAATTGGGAAAAGTCAGAATATTAGGCTTTATATGAACAAAAGTGTTCCATGAGTCCTGAAACAGAATAAAATCTGCCTAACAAACAGGGCAGGGTAAATCCCAACGCACAAGGAAGCCTGAATTATACTAATTATCCTTACAGTCTGGCTTTACAACAATAGTCAGAAAGTGAACATGTCCAAAAAGCATTTCAAACAGAAATTCATGAATAGTTTCCCTTTACTTCAAAGGTTGCTATACATGTATAAGTCAATTTAATTTACAGAGGATTTATCCATTTGCTATTATGCTTGGTATGTGTTGTGAGTGTCTCTAGACCGGCTGGGGACATATCAGAGGATGACGAAGCACAACCAGGCCCCTCTGGGTATTTTCCCCTCCCAGCAGCCAAGCTAGACAATGAGGAGATTTGTATGCAATCTGAGTCAGACTCTCAAAGTGATGAGTCAGATTTGGAACAGGAAGATAGATGGCTTGATCCGAGATTCCGAAGGTTTGATAGGCGGAGGTGTCAGTTAAGTGGAAAAAGGAAGTGACGTATTGAAAACTATATTAGAAGAGGAAGAAGAGACTAATTCTTTGTCACGAGCAACGTTAATATCAAGAGGTAGTCTGATGCATCACCGAGTTCGTTTGAACTCAGTTTTCTGGTGTTCTTGAAATCTACGGAAGATTAATGAAGTCTTGGACAATGTGAGATAAAGAGTGAGTTAATTGGAAGGTGGGAGAATGTTTAAACTAAATGTACATATATCAGACTTGGCCGTTCCGGCCAACAAACTGCCAGCAGCTTGCTTTCAAGTGAATCTTTTGAAATGTGTTAAATAAAACTCTTAAAGAAATATTTATGTGGATTTTACTAAGCTGAGAAGGGCCAGATACAACAGTATGTGATGACATTTTTAAGAGGTTTAAAGCTGATTTATCTACTACACCAAGAACAATCCAAGTTGGTGCTGCCCTCGGTGCTACGGTATATAGTAGGTCTATGAATGAAAGATGCTAATTTTATATCAAATGGATGCCAAATTGGTTTAGAGAATGATCAGCTCTTTTCAATATGAATTGGAACATTTGGAAAACCTGATTTTTTTCACATATTTGCTTCTATTGTATGAACAGCATTGGTTCTAGATTGTTTTTTGGAAGAGGAAAGCTTTGTGTTGTTTGTCCTTTTCAAAAATATTTTTAAAATTATTTTTATTAACCTCTTATTTAATTTTGGATTTTGGATTTTTTAAAATTATTATTCAGCATATGACATATCATACATGGACTAGCATATATATTAACATTTCAACTAGATTAGCAATACCCAATAAAATATAAGTGTTAAAAAGAGGTATGCTCCTTGTTGTTTTGTGGTTAATTTTTAAATCTAGATGCTCCCAATTTATTTTCTGCAAAAGGAATTTATTTTTCAAAGAGATTTTGTAGATAATTTGTATGTAAATGCCAATCATAAAAATGTCTGTAAATAATGGGTAAAATGTGAGAGGAGTAAATACAACAGTTAGATAGTTGAATGGAAAACATTTTGAGGCTTTGCTTTTGTTTTCTACTCCATTTACACCAATTAGTAAGTTGATACAAAACTTTTTTTTTGTAATATATTTTATTGATTTTTTTAAAAACATAAATCACTTAATAATTGGGGAACAGTGTGTTGTCTGGGTTTACATTTGTAAAACAATCACTAACAATTGATTTCTATAATCCATAATCCACATAATGGTTTTAGTTGATTTCCTTTTTTCCCCCAAATGTCCTCTTTTGCAGACATTGAATTAATACAATTCTTATTGTTTTGATAGATAACAATTAAATATATTTATTTTTTCCCAATATTCCTAAAAATAATAGTCACATCAATATAATATTTCTTTTCTATCCAATCACTCTAGTTGCCTTATCATATATCCTGTTACAGTCCTTATTTAATTTTTTTTTCTCCCACAAAATTCAAAGTATTCTTACTGGTTAAGATTTTCTCTAAAATTAATCACATTTAAAAATTTAAGTCTATTTTTTCCATATGAACCATCTCAGCACTTTTACATTTCTTAAGGAATAAATAAAACAGTAAAAAAAGGAAAGCAAGAGTAAAGAAACAAAAAATAACATACTACTTAAAATATATATCCCTCTTAAGCTAATATATATTTGTTTCCAAGATTTCTTATTCTTTTTAACCGTAATTAAGAATGTTTAATCTTTAAATATTCCATTTAGTCCTTTAACTCTTATTAAAAATATCTTATTCAAAACATTTTTATCCATTATAATTTTCTTAAATTCAATCAGATGTAAATATCTAAAACATTTCCTTTTATCTAAGCCAGTGGTTCTCAACCTTTTTCAGGTTGAGACCCCACTTGCCCCGCACATGCACGGTGCGACCCCGGCACACGCGCTGGGCCGATCTGCGCATGCGTGGCATGCGCGATAAAAAAAAATAAAAAATGGCGGACCGCAATGGGCCGATCCGTGCATGCGCAGCACGCGCGCGATGAAAAAAACAAACAAAACAAACAAAAAACCAAAATGGCGGACCGTGGTGTCTGGTGACCCCCGTGAAATGGTCATTCGACTCCAAATGGGGTCGCGACCAATAGGTTGAGAACCGCTGATCTAAGCCATTTCAACTTTTTTATATTACTCATATCAAGAAATAGAATAAAAAAGGGGGGAAAGCATACTATATTATTTAAGGGATCCATCCCTCTTAGAATGACATATATATTCCAAATCTTTTCTATTTCTTTAACCATATTCAAACAAATGTTTCTTTTTTAAGTATTCTCTCTGGTAGGTCCCATCATCTATTTTCTTGATTCTGGTTTTGCGCAGTAGCAACCAGTAACGGGCTTGCAGATTCTCCACACCCCCGCAGCTAATTCCGCCCTGCCAAGGGACCCTAAATGGGTCTAAGTCGCCCTGAGAGGCAGCAAAGAAAGAAGGGTGCCCCAGAGATTCTGGAATGATGGCGGTCAGTCCATTCAACTTGGGGAAAGCCTTTTAACCCAACAAGAGAAAGACTGGCCATACTTCATTGACTAGCCCAACCTACTTGCAATCGAAGTCTAAAAGTACTAACCAGCACAACTGTGAACAGCGTGTTTGAAACTGGGTGAGGAATTTGATCTTCTCTTTTCTATTCTATATTTAATTTCCTGGAAATGATCTGCAAGAAGCAAAATACCTCCGAAAGGGAAGGAGCAGGATTTCCGCTCCCACCCTTATAATATCAGAAGTGGCGAATTAATCTTTTATGGAGGATCAAAATATATGGAAGTGAAATAAATATAAAACCTGAAATTTAAAACTTAAATCTGGATAAATCTAATATTGTTGAATGATTAAGACTCTCATTCTAAAGACAATTGTTCATTTTGGAAATTGAAAAACATATAGATGCTGACACCTAGTGGTGGGTGAAGATTATGGCAGCTATGACTTTCATATAAGACTTGGCAAAACCACAGAAAAGCTAATCTGTGTTTGTGACCTTCAAAGGTTTAACAACAAAGAACAGCTGTGGCAAAAAAAGACAATAATCTGGGCTGTAGACAAAGAAAATTATAAATTTCAGGGGAATTTTTTTTTAAACTATTTGGATTACAAATATTTATTTAACCGGGACTCTAAAGCTATTTGCAGAGAAAAGAAAAGAAGAGAAAAATCCAAATTCTTGGCCATCATGGATCAGAGACATGTAGAAACAACATATCAAGATACATAAATACTCCATAGGATGATATATATATAATATATTGCAACTAATTCAGACAACAATGATTTTAAACCACAAAACATTTTTTTTAACCCAAGTATAGATATTTCCTGTGACTAAGGTTTATATTTGCAATAGTGCAAAAATGTCAGCCTCAAAAATGCTGTTATCCTTATCCTTATCCCTATTCTTATTTATTATTTGATTTAATTATTAAATTTATATCCCACCTATCTCACTGTTATAGAGACTCTGGGCGGCTTACAAAATGAATATAATTATTACATTGATTATTTGAGTTTTTCTAAAATCAGTCAATTAACATTCAGACTCCTGCCAAACAATTTCCTTGCTGTATGCTATTATATTTCTTGACTGATGTGCCCAACATATTAAGCAATAAGTGGAAAGGTCCTTTGAAATTAAGGTGTTTCTCAGATGTTCTATCAGCTCTTTGTAAAACTATAGTTCTCAGAGTTTGTTGGGAAAATTCAGTCATTGTTATACAAAATAGCTACAATGCATCTACAATCAGTTTCGTATTTTTCATTAAGAAGAAAGAATGAATAATGAATATATTACCTTTCCATTTTCCTTTGTACAGCAAATTTATAGAACAACCTAAGGATTAATGCTATCAAGTTAGCATCAAGGTTTATGTGGAGAATAACTAGGCATTTTAATATCTTTGTGATATACCTAATATTTTTGCTCCATGGTTTAATGCACCGTATTTATTAAATTTCATTTTTGGCAGAGGCCATGAATACTAACCCATGCATATTAGACTTCTGCTAGATAGGTATCTACTTGATCTTCCATTCAAATAATTCTCACAAAGAGAATTCCCTAAAAGGATTTTATTTTTATTTTTTTGGTTAAAAGGAACATCTGGTTATTTCTGGACAGTTAATTTTATGCCTTCCAATCTGCAAACACAGACTTCTGAAACTCTTTATAAAGAAGAACCTTATAGAATTTAGAAACAAATAATCTGAAGTGTTACCTCTAAGATACCACGCTTGATAGAAAGCTGAATAACAAAGTTGCCCATTGTTGTCGGCTTCTGTTCGATGTAGAGAAGGAGGCCGTGGAAGCCAGAGGTCTGGAATTGTAAACTGATGCTATTGTACTGATGCAAAGTAATCCCTCTAAATTCCATATAAGAATTCCCCTGATACTGAATATAACGAAAATCTATAAGAAAAAAATATATATGTGAAAGAATGCATACAAATTGATTACATACCAAAGGATGTTTGGATATAGAAGAGTGATGACATTCATCCACCAATGTAGCAGGGCTTCTTAACCATTGTTCAGGCAAAGAAAAAGAGGAAAGCATCCAAGTGCAACAATGTCTATTTATTGAGCACAACATGATTTGAATATAAATCCAACTTCAGAACACTCTTGTAAACAAAATGCCTGTTCGTTTGTGAGTGTATTTCTTTGGCATGCACTTATTTCTGAACTATATAGTGCATAGATTAGTCTCTATTGCAAAAGGAATCTGAGAGAGTGAGGCAAATTATTTAGAACAACGATTAATTAATTCATTTCCCAACATGTGAAGATAATTCAGCTGAGCTTAATTTGGATGGAGCACGTCCCTGCTTCTTCTAACCAAATAATGGACCCAAAGTATTAATTCTTTTATGTTATGAGCTGCACGCCCTAGGAAGTCCCTCCCACTATTGTAAATGGGAGGGACTAAAACAAAACTGTGGTTAAAAGTGTGGAAGGCCATTTAACCTTGCTCTTGAATAGCCCTACTCTTTCTGTTTTGTCTTCCTCTCCCTCCTTCATCCTCTCCTTTTACATCTTCCATATCTCAATCTGCCAAGGAATGGAGAAGATGTCCTTGGGCAGGCTTTTGAAATTAGGATGATGATGATGATGATGACATAAAATCTGGCAAGGACCATCACAGGCTGTCAACTTAACCCTCAAGTCTGTTTGTAATAGATGGCAAGGTATCTGAAGTCTTCTGGAAGTTATTTGAAAGTTAACATGAATAGTTTTTATTTTTTTAAAAAAGGAAAGCAAGATGTTTTACTATATGGTATTATGGTATAGGTTCTCCTGCTTGAGCAGGGGGCTGGACTAGAAGACCTCCAATGTCTCTTCCAGCTCTATTCTGTTCTGTTCTGTTCTGTTCTGTTCTGTTCTGTTCTGTTCTGTTTTCTATTCTATTCTATTCTATTCTATTCTATTCTATTCTATTCTATATTGTTCTAACTTTTCTGGGCTTCAGTATAACACATCAAGCATTTTTTCTTTTAATGTTTGTATGAATAAATATAAAAAGAAAATCCACCTTGGCTTGAATTTAGCTATTTCTTCAGTAGGTAATGTTGACATTTGGCTGTCTTTTGAAAATCACAAGGCTTATTTTTAACCATCCCAGGTAGATTTAAACAAAAATTCTGGGGTTAATAAAGGAATACAAATAGAATTCTGTACCCTGTTGATGGGTTGTAGGACAGAATGGTGCCTTGTTTTTTTTTCTGCTACCTTCCATTGGTAGAAATAAACAATATCAAACCAGAGTGTCTTCTACATGCTGGAAACCTCTATTGGATAAGTGGAAAGTTGCCTTAGACAGATAGAAATCCTGAAGGAAATTGTCCCATGGGCAGAGTGATGTGACATGAACTTGAATCACTATAAACTTAGAATGATCAAAAATAGAAGTTTGAACTATTCATCTGAAAAACACCTTCTTAGGAGCAGTAAATTATTCCATGAGTTAACCATGTCTAGTGATTTTGTTTCATACACCTATTGCTATTTCACTTATGGATTCATTTGTTTGCTTTTAATCTAAATGCAAAGGAGATTTATTGCAAAACTATCTAAAAATGCACGAGTTTGTTGTCTGCTAGAATTCTTCACTAGGTTTGATACTGGAAAATGAAAATAATAAAGGCCAGATTTGTGCTTGCTGTATATTGAAATAAATGGTGGAGAAAGTCTTATTTTTTTTAAAAGCTGTTGCTGTCTCTTCTAACAATATTCCAATTAAGAACTATAGCTCAACATATTATTGCAACATATCTGTCTTGGCACTCAATTATTCCCTGAGTTTTTCAGAGTCTAAATGATCACCTGACCTTCTGTTATAGGGATTTGGGAAATTCATACATAAAAGAATTGGCTCATAAATGAAGCAATATATTTCTTATTTCATAAATAGTGCTTTAAAAAAACTTAAATAATATATACATGACATATCTATGTTGTCTGAGAAGGCATATTACTGAGAATATTACCTAACAAACATATAGCATTAAATATGATCTTATTGTTTCATGTATCCAGGAATTGCAAGATGGGTAGATGAGTTTTGTACTTTTATATATTTGAAGGAGGGAATTGTCTGAGGACCACAGAACTATGTCACGATGAGTGTCTATCACTTCTGTAATTCTTTCTTCTAAAAGTTTAAAAGCCCTTTGTAGCAATTAATCCATCTCTACATTCCTTGCATGAGCTGTTCAGCTTAGGAATTCTCGTATCTTTTTCACGGCTATTTCAGCTGGCAGCTTGCAACACGGACAATAAATCTCTTTGGAAGAAAGCAGTTGCTAAAGGGAGATTCATGGAAAAAACTGTGCATGGTATCCCACTAGCTCATATAATATTGATTTATGTCAAGAAAAGAGTACATGCTGATAATCTTAGAAGGCTTTTCACAGGGACTACTGGTTTCTATAATATTTCTAACATCACTTATGATCACTAGTATGATATTCATAAACATCTTTATTTCATCCCTGATTATGTTTACCCTAAATTGCAAGTGGAGGTAAGAATAAGGTTGTCTATGCGTTTGATTTATGTTATAGAATCCTTCCAAGAACTTTAATATAAGCTTAGGATAACCTATATGTGCAACAAATAGCACAATCAGCCTCTGCAAAGAAGCTGAAGAAACAAGAGTCCCTCTAAGTTAGCTGATCACACAGACTAATCACAAACAACAGCATGACAAAGTAACAACAATGACGCTTTAGACTATCTGCAAGAAATACCATTTGCCTGCAAGCAAGAACTGGGGGATCACAAGATAGACAAAGTAATAGAACATGAAGAAGCTAATGTGCTCAAGGACTTTAGATTTCAAACAGACAGACACCTACCACAAAGCACTCCATATTTAACATTTCTCAATTAAAAAAGCAAAAAATATATATCTGGATAGCAGACCTTCAATACTTGGAGACAGCAGAATAGAAAAGAAAGAACTGGATAAAATCACAAAATTCAAAGACTTGAAAATAGAAGAGAATGACTGTGGCAAAAGAAAGCAAAAATAAACACAATAATAATAGGCATCTTAACTGCAATCCCAAAGCATCTGAGCATTACCTGAACACCACTGGCATTGATAATTTCACAATCAGTCAATTGCAAAAGGCAACTTTACTTGGAACAGCTTATATCCTGTAACGATACCTTTAACCATCAAAAAATAACATCTGCCTGTCCCAGGTCCTTGGGAAGTACTTAATAGGTGGATAAAAATGACATATTCAGTAGAAACATCTGGCTGATTTTGCAACCAACATTAATAATAAGAAAAAGGGGAAAATAGAAAATATACTCTCTTTTTATGATCCTGTAATCCCTTAATTTGGTGTAGCATCAGGACGACTAGATGGAGCTGAGCATTTATTGGCCAGATGCCCTGATGGCTATGCGGAGTTTACAGCAGATATTTTTTCTTTGCGCCCCAAGAAAGAAAATTCTGCCACTACCTAGGATTGAACACTCAATCCTAGGTATCGGCAGATCCATATAGAGAATACAATAATTAATTGGTTAAAGTATTAGGCATCTACCATATGACATGCAAATAAAACTGCTTTATAAAGCAAGTTCAGCTTGTCTAAATAGACATAATTTTCCTCAAATTCAATGGTACTTAATAAAACCTCTGGGTTTTATTTGTTTTGGTCTTTTTCTGAAGACCAAAAAAGAGAAAGAGAGAGAGGGAGGGAGGGAGGGAGGGAGGAAGGCTGTCAAATGCCTAACAAGGCAGTACTATATCCTGCTTGCATGGACCTCTGGCTATTCCGAAAGAACACAACATATAATGGAATAGCATTGCAAAAGGGTATTTTTTGACATTATGTTGGAATGGTGTCCTGAATGAATGGGGCACCTCCAACCTCCCAGCCTAATCTGTAAACTTCATAGTTTATATAAACCCATATAGGCTTTCTGTTAACTGACTAATGAACTTTGTTATGTGCATGTAGTTATAAAGAGATTCTGATTAGGAAGTCAATTAAGTGATTACTAGTCAGAACACCAATTAACAGAATCCATAGATGGCTTGAAGTCATTCTCAAAAGAATTCTCATGAGTTCTTGAGTGAGTTAAAGTTGAGTGTCAAATAGTTCAACCTTGAGCCTTCCATGTTTTAACATTTCTATTAATAAAATTGTTGAAGAGATGTAGGAAGGCTTATCAGATCTGCAAATGACATATATTGGATGGGATGGCTAATACCTCATAAGGCAATATTTATAGAGATCTTAGTATTAAATACACTCATAGATAAATTATCCTCTGATAAACTGACCTTTGAATTTTTAACCAAAAATACATCAACCCTGAATAAGCCAACCCTCAAAATGTTCATATGTTTCAATTTTCACAGTTGTCTTATTTGTGGGTAATCCAAGGATTATCCATTTTTCATGGTATTTTGATAAAAATTCAAGGTTCAACTCATTTGCAGATGGGGCTAAATGCAAGTATATACAGTATGGAATACACAGATACATTTAAAAATAACCCCACCCATGGGTAAGGTAAGCCTTATTGTTTGGATACATTTTGGCATCTAAAATTCTTGGCATCTGCAGGTATATATAGTAATTTTACAAAAGAGGGCTGATTTTATTTCTTTTACCACCATCTAAGTACTGTTTGATCATTTGCACAGTACATTGTAGTATACCTTCTAATTCTTCTTAGACATTTTAAAATAATTATTTTGTTTCTTTTTCATCATAATTAATTGGGATTATCTTGTTTTATTTATTGGTCTATGACATATATATATATATATATATATATATATATATATATATATATATATATATATATATATATATATATATATATATATATATATATATATATATATATATATATATATATATATATATATATATATATATATATATATATAAAATGGGGCTGAAAGTAACAGAATGACATTCCACAGAGATGAATTCTTCATTTAAGAAACAAAATCAAAGTATATAAAACAGGGGCACAATTTTCTGTCCCGCTTTGAAAAGAGCATTTTCTACCTTCTGTTGGCTCAAGAATTGCTATCTGGTTTCCCTGCTACACTTAATTTTCTTGTAGGCCAAATCCTGCACCTGGATTAGCTATTTGGCAGGGACTGGAATACCCCCGACCACATTTCCTTTGCTTTTTCTGAATAACACCAGCTGCAGATTCTGTTACAGCAGGTTTTCCTTATTAACACATTGCCTACAACACTTGCCTTAACATGCAGTGTATCCCCAGTTTGAAATCAAACAGGATTCTTAAAAATATTGTTTTTTTTCAATTATTGGTGTTTTGTTCCTGAGCACCATACATTTCTGTTTGATTTTTTTAAATATTGTATTTATTACAGCCTTCTTACTACTTTAATAATCCTATCAGTCTCCAAGTGCTTGTAAAAATGGTTAAATGTTGCATACAGGGTTTCATTAAAACAAGAGCCCAATGAAAAAGTAGGTAGCTCAGGGAGAAAAATATAGTAATAAAAATGTTTTCCTGGATTTTGAAGAGGTGATGTTCTGAACATTAACACAAATGTTACAGTTATGATACTAAGAAGGAAATACTTCTGTAATAGAATTTGCAGCTAGTATTATTCAGGAAAAACAGGGACAATAAAAGAAGGGAATGTTTATTTTAAAACTTGTTTATATTTATTCATTTCATTCATTCATTCATTCAATTTATTTTCTGTAGTCCCCCATCTCAGTCATTGGTTGTTGTGTCTGAATCTCTGTGCATTTGATTGGAATTTTTCATATCAAGTTGAGTTTAGTTTTGTTTGCATATCCATCTATGCATTCATTATGTCAATTATAAAAGGATGTACAGTGTGCCCATTAAGAATCCTCCCTCACTGGAAGGATGAAGCTTAGCCATTGCTTTGCCTGAATAGAAAAGTAGAAGAGCACAGCACAGAGCATGGAAATTGTCCACTAGGAGGAAGTTTGGTTTTCAACTCCAAACTGAATAACTTGCAAACTTTAATTTTTAACCGCCAGAGTCACATTGTATGTGAGATGTGTGGTCTCTAAATTCGATAAATAAATTGCATCCAAAGCATCTCAGTCCAGACAGGATTTCATTAAACCAGTTTATAATCAAACTGGCATGAACACAGAGTAGAAGTCTAAATAGTAGTAAATAGTAAATAATAGTAAAGTTGGAAGGGACCTTGGAGGTCATCTAGTCCAACCCCCTTCTCAGGCAGGAAACCCTATACCATTTTGGATAAATGGCTGTCCAGTGTCTTCTTAAAAACTTCCAGTGCTGGAGCATTCACAGTTTCTGGAGGCAGATTGTTCCACTGGTTAATTGTTCTAACTGCCAGGAAGTTTCTCCTCAGTTCTAGGTTGCTTCTCTCCTTGATTAGTTTCTACCCATTGCTTCTTGTCCTGCCTTCAGGCGCTTTGGAGAAGCCCCCTCTTCTTTGTGGCAGCCCCTGAGATATTGGAACACTGCTATCATGTCCACACTTGTTCTTCTCGTCATTAAACAAGACATACCCAATTCCAGCAGCTGTTCCTTATATCCTTTAGACTCCAGTCCCCTAATCATCTTTGTTGCTCTTCTCTGTACTCTTTCTAGAGTCTCAACATCTTTTTTACATCGCGGTGACCAAAACTGGATGCAGTATTCCATGTGTGGCCTTACCAAGGCATTGTAAAGTGGTATTAACACTTCACATGATCTTGATTCTATCCCTCTGTTAATGCAGCCTAGCACTGTGTTGGCCTTTTTGGCAGCTGCAGCACACTGCTGGCTCATATTTAGGTGATTGTCCACTAGGACTCCGAGGTCCCTCTCACAGTTACTACTATTGAGCAAGGTACCCCCTATACTATACCTGTGCATTTGGTTTTTCTTGCCTAAATGTAGAACCTTACTTTTTTCACCATTGAATTTCATTTTGTTAGATAGCGCCCAGTGTGCAAGTCTGTCCAGATCCTCCTATATCCTAAGCCTGTCTTCTGGAGTGTTGGCTATTCCTGCCAGCTTGGTGTCATCTGCAAATTTGATGAGTTCCCCATCTATCCCCTCATCCAGATCGTTGATGAAGATGTTGAAGAGCATTGGGCGCAGAACAGAGCCCTGGGGCACCCCACTACACACTTCCCTCCATGTAGATGCGGTTCCATTGAGGACCACACATTGAGTACGGCCGGTCAGCCAGCTACAGATCCATCTGGTGGTGATGCTGTCTACCTCACATTTTTTTATCTTGTCAAGTAGTAGGTTGTGATCTATTTTATTATATGGCTTACTGAAGCCCAAGTAAATTATGTCCACAGCATTCCTCTGATCCACTAATTTTGTCACTTGGTCAAAGAATGCAATAAGATTTGTCTGGCATGATCTGTTTTTGACAAACCCATGTTGGGGTAGTTGTACCTCAAACCCCTTTTTGGTAATCTCAAATCATTGTTGCAAAAGGATTAGCAAGTCAGCTTCTGACACACTGGCTTGATTATGTTCAGCCACAAGGCTCCAACTGTAGTTTTTTTAAATTACCTTCCCTGTGACTTCTTTGCACTGTTGGCTTCCAGAAAGCTATTCATTGTTCACTTAATGGCAGCACTTCCATTTTAGATTTAATGAAAATACAAGCAGCTGTCGAGTATTTTGCTATACTATAGAACTTGGTTCCGCTGAAGAATGACAGGCAGAGCATGGATCAGGCTTCTGTCTTAGAAAGGAAAGATGTCTGTGGTCATGAAGAATATCAAATAATGCAAAAAAAAATTGCTTGCACCCACTCTTGTAAAAAATAAAAGAAAAACAACACAAATCTTGGTGGTGTTGTCAATCTCTTTATCTTAGGCAAAAATATTTTGATGGGTATGTTTAGGAACAAGTTCAGTGTGTTGAAAATGTTACCCTTCCTCCTTGTTTGACTCTCTGACTCTCTCTGGTTCATACACTTTTCAACCATTTTTTTCAACGATGAAAGAACAAGACGTGAATGCCATGGTATGAATAAGGTAGCTTTAGCAATCATACAACCTAAATAAAGAAGAGTAAACACAACATCTGCCAAATCAGCAATTAGCCTTTGGTCAACAAGTCATATTTTTTCAGTCTCCTGGAAAATTAAAAACAAATAGAAAAATCTGAATGCATTAACAACCAACTCTTCTCTTGCTATTTGAATTTGCGTCTTAAAATACTAGATGTCTCTCCATCCTGAGGATTGTGTGATTATTTCAGAGCAAAAGAACTGTTAGAGAAGAGGGGGCTGTAATAATGGAACAGGAAAAGCAAAACACATCATCAGCTACTCAAAAAATCCTCATTCAACTAACCTTCTGCATTTGATATGACTAAGCAAATGTAAATACTATATGCCAAAGCACAAGAAGCACATTACATATTGTTTATTGATTGTGACATTGACAAATTCTATCTACTCTGACAGAACTTCCCAACAGTAAAATCTTTCTTCTAAACATGGAGTGCTGGGCTGGAAGTAGGAAAGCACCTGAAATGCAGGCAAGACAGCCGGTGAGAAGAAGTAACAGAACACAGCAGGAATTGCACGGAGAAGGAAAAATAAATTCTTCTCAGTACTTCTCTGCATCTCCCACAAGAGCCTGGATTTATTAATATCAGCTTTCAAGGAGCTTCCTACTGCTTCCCTAAACTCATTTGAGGAAGGTATGTATTCAACTGCCCATCAAAAAGAGGAGAAAAGCTCTTCAGATAGTCATTTCTTCCATCCTTCAGCCCCTGCTATTAGCCTGCTTATTTCTCCCCTTCAACTGAGCATGGAAAGCCACAACAGCTGATGCAGAAAACAGACCTGAGTGAAAGCAAAAGAAGTTCTATCTTCTCTGGGTTAGAGGACAGGAAGCTTTTCTATGTATGCAGGAAGGAGAGAACAGCCACAAATATTGACAATGAACCTACTGAGCCCAGTGAAGATTGATTTTATTATTATTTATTTGTTTATTTGAATTATTTGCTGTCCACCTTCAATGGACTTTGATGCAACTGATGAGATGCCTGATCTCATTAGGGTAGGGGTAATCTGGCAACTACTGATACTCCCATCAAATAGCTGTCAACATTGCACATTCCCAGAGAAAACGAAAATCAGGGAGGAATAAGCAAATACAAAAGTACTGCTGCTCCTTAAAACTAGATGTGCCAGGACTGTTGACCCACTTGATCAGGAGCTTAAGAAACTTCTTTGTATTGCATGACATCTAGCAAGTGAAAATAATAAAAGATAGAACAATAGAGAAAAAAATAGGAAGTAGAAATTTCCAACTGACACATTACGGACATGAAATATCTAATGATGATAAAATGGAGAGAACTTTTTTCTTAGGAATGCAAAGACAGAGGATGCCACATTCTATCTTTCTTTCAAATTCTTCCAGTCTAATGTTGAAGCCACATTGAGGTGTACAAATAAAGACCTAAGAAAAAAATAAAGACCTAAGAAAAAATAAACAAACATTTGATGTTCTAGGGCAGTGGTTCTCAACCTTTTTAATGCTGCGACCCCCAACCGGTCGTAAGTTGAGGACTATCTGTATTTCCCTGCCCGGGAGCGCCGCACATATGTGGTACCGCCCCCTGTGCCGGCCGAGGTGTAGCTGACAAGGGGCAGCGACGGTGCAGGACGACCACCAGCTGGGCCACCAGCTGGCCCAGCCCAAGGGAGGTAAGGCACCCGCTGGGCCCCACATGCGCCAGCAACCCTCCCTGCGCCCGCCGCTGCCCCACTAGCCTTACCTTGGCCACCACCCATTCGGGGAGGTGGCAGGCAGGCCCAGGCGCTCCTGGGCGGCTGCGGCAAGTGGCAGCGATGGTGCAGGGCGACCACTGGCTGGGCCACCAGCTGGCACAGCCTAGGGGAGGTAAGGCACCCGCCGGGCCCCACGCACGCCAGCAACCCTCCCTGTGCCCGCTGGCCTCCCACCTCCGTCCTCTTTTACTTACATTTTTAGTAGTTGCTCAGCAGGGAGGGGTGGAAACTTTTAGACAGCTCACCTTCGCTGCAGACAACTTGCAGCACCGTTTGCAGACTGGGACTTTTGGTGGGCTCAGCAGGGCAGAGACAGCCTGAACAATTCCTATTGGCTTTTGAAAGCCAATAGAATTAGACTCTATTCAAGAGAGTCTAAGGAAAAGGGGGGAAAATGGCAGACTGCGTTGTTTGGTGACCCCCATGAAATGGTCATTCGACCCCAAATGGGGTCGCGACCCACAGGTTGAGAACTGCTGTTCTAGGGGAAATGGGCAAGTGAACAGAGAGCATTCCAAGGTAAAGACCTCTAGTCAATCAGAATAGAGCTGGAAGGGACCTTGGAGATCTTCTAGTCCAACCCCCTGCTCAATCGGGAGACCCTATACCATTCCAGACAAATGGCTGTCCAGGCTCTTCTTAAAATCCACCAATGATGGAGCACTCATAATTTCTGAAGGCAAGCTGTTCCACTGGTTAATTAATATACAACCTCAGGAAAACAAATTCAATTAATCAGAATAGAGCTGGATGGGACCTTCGAGGTCTTCTAGTCTAACCCCCTGCTCAAGCAGGAGAACCTACACCATTTTAGACAAGGGGCTGTCTCCAGGCTCTTCTTAAAAACCTCCAGTGATGGAGCACCCACAATTTCTGAAGGCAAGATGTTCCAGTGATTAATTGTTCTCACTGTTAGAAAGTTTCTCCTTAATTCCAGGTTGCTTCTCTCCTTGATTAGTTTCCATCCATTATTTCTTGTCCTGCCTTCAGGCGTTTTGGAAAATAAGTTGACCATCCTCCTTTTTATGGCAACCTCTCAAATACTGGAATATTGCTATCATGTCCCCCCCCCCAGTCCATCTTTTCTCTAGACTAGCCAAACCCAAATACTGCAACCGTTCTTCATATTTAAATGAGACATTATATTTATTGACATGAAAGTAAAATAGAAGATTTGAAGTGCCAGATTGTGCCAGATTTCAAGCCAGCAGAACATTACTCTGTTATTCTGGATTAGATATTTGACGTCAGCCATAAGGAGCAAATGACTGAATAGTTTCTTTGCAACAAAAACAGAATCTAGTGAAAATATCTTTCCATTGGGTAGTATCAGAATGTATTTTTTATAATTTATTGACAATGATATTTCAGGAGCTGGTATGAAAAATGTACATCTAGCAAAACTAGAAGATATGGGAATAATAACAGTTGACATGATAACAAGGAGTATGATAATAGTGCCAACATGGAAAGAATGAATATAAGAATACACAAAAGGATCTGAGTGATGCTGTATCAACTTCTAGTGATCCTGTTGATTATTTTAATGCAAGCCAAAGAATCTTTGCACTGACTGATTGCTGACAAATATTGAAGCAACAGCTGGGAACATCCTTTCTGAAACTGAAATCACAGAGTGTGATAAGAATGAAAAATCAAGTAGAGGCAATGAAGTTTATCAAATATTAAATTGGAAGCTAGATGATTCCTTCCTTTCCATTTTGGAGGATAATGTTTTAACAGGAACCATAGCAGAAGGAAATAGAATAACCAGAAACATATACCAAATTTCAAGTGTTGTGCTTAAGATACTGGTTGAAATAAACACTGCAAGTGAGATGCTTGAAGACATTGGCCTTGATATATCTGGAGCAATGAAATAACCAAAGCAAAGGCAGATCTACAGTCTTACTGGTCAGATGAGGGATTTCAAAGGGATTTGAAAATACTCTGAAAAGTGCCCAGAAATTCTCAGAGGAATTTCACACTGAAATATTTCACCATTCATTCAAAAATATAAGAGTCACTGAAGGAGAGAACATTTTGATTAAAAGACAGGATAATCCCATATGAGTTACCAAACAGCAATTCACAGCTGAAATCTTCTAACAGCTGCTATATTGTGCATTACAGTAAGTTGAAGAATATTTCCTGCGGTTCTAGAAATACAGCAGTATATCTGCAATGTGATATGATTTTTCACTCTTCCCGAAAAAGATTGACAGCAACAATGCAGAGCACTAGTTTGGTCTAGTGTTTAAGGCAGACATGTCAAACACAAGGCCTGGGGGCCAGATGCGGCCCACGAAGTGGTTTCATGTGGCCCACGAAGCCATCCTGGAAACAGTGAGGGAACGGCCACCTCTGCCTTGGCCCTGGCCCAGGCCAGCCGGGAGCCAATGTACAATTTTGTGGTGGCCATCTATGCTGAAACGCATTCAGTCTTAGCTCCATAACCCCACCCCCCACATGGCCTGAGAGGAACAGTGAGGCTCCTCCAGTGAACCATGCTTTGGCACTTGCCCTGGTCCCACCCCTTTCTGCCAGAGACTCTCAGATCTATCCCACTCCTGCCCAGGCCCCCACAGGCACCCTTGATGCGAACGATGTAGAGCTGGCCACACCCACCCAGTAGGCCACACCCACTCCATCCACACCCACCCAGTAGGCCGCACCCACCCTGGCCACACCCACCCGGCCCCCCAAGGGCAACCGCAATGCTGATGTGGCCCTCAATGAAATTGAGTTTGTCACCCCTGGTTTAAGGCATCAGGCTACAAACCGGGGGGATCATGCATTCTAGTCCCACCTTAGCCATGAAAGCCAACTTGGTGATCTTGGGCCAGTGACTCTTTCTCAGCCCAATCCACCTCACAGGGTTATTGTGAAGAGGAAAATAGGAGGGGGAAAGTGTGTTGGATATGTTTGCCACCTTGAATTATTTGTGAAAATAATAAAAGCGGTATGTAAATAAAATAAATAAATTAGGCATAACGTTGAAACATGATGTCATATGCAATGTTGATGAGGATTAATTGAAATCTCTTTCAACATACTTTTCAGCAGAACCAGCTCCAAAGCTATCCTGGAATATGTAGTATGAACACAAACAAGGTGACCATGTAATTTCAAATCACAGAGCAGGAACAAACTCCAGATAATTTTTTTCTCCATTTCATGGAACTAAAAAATACTACCAGATTCCCTCAATCCCTCCCTTCCCTAAAAAGTCATGGCAGGTCATGGTAATATTTCCATGTCTAACCAGATCCACATTCACTACAGAATTCTCAAACGGGCATGGAAAAAAAGACACCACAGAACTTCTAATAAGAAGAAACAACTGAAAATAATTATGGTTATTGGGACTCCATAGCACCATTCAAACCATGGTGGAACACATCCCATTTTTCTTGACCTTTCTGGGTACCTTAATTCTTTGATTTGCTTTCAAAACAGCCTCTTGCTTTATAGCAGAGAAAACCAGGAGCCTTTCCCACTCAACTGCAACAAGATTTTATAATGAATCTCAAGTCATTGGGTTTCTGGACACGATGCTGTGCAGCTATAATGCAAACCCTTTGCTTCTACACAATGAACTCAGACGTTCAAAGAAAGTTTTATTTGTTTTATTCCATTGGACAAGTTCATACTGCATGACTTGCTGAGAGTTATTGTTGTTTCACCTCAGAAAGTCGAAATGTCTTCTAATGTGGCATGCTATAGAACAATCAACTCTGTTGACATCCAGAACTATTTTCAATAGAGCCCATAAAAGTTTCTCAAGCAAAAAAAATAATACTGTAGTTGTGAATCAAGCCACTTTAGCACTGGCTTTGTCACAGAGAGATGGCAATATTGTCTAACAATTATAGTGCTATGGACTATTGAGAAAATGGATAAAAATGAGTATATATAAGTATCATTATTAGAAGATTGTTCTTATGTTGCTATGAGAGAAAATGGGTGATAACATGAGTGATAATGATGATGATGGTGGTGGTGGTGATGGTGATGATGATATACACAAAATGTAAAGTCATGGCTGCCAGCTCTTTAGCTGGTACTGGCCTTTGTATGCATCAAGTTCCTCACAAGAACCTAGGATATCATAAATCTTGGTATAGGATGCATGCAGATCCAAGTTATAACTGACATAAACAATTGTTTCTTAATTCTGTTGATAAAGAGTCTAATACAACTATGGTTATGATCAATGTTTATGTTCCTAACTTAAGACAACTCTGCCATGTATCACAATCCTTTATAAGGGTTTCTGAGGTTAGTTGCTTGCTAAGGACTCTAGTCTTCACTGTACAGTATACAGAATTGCCTTCCTTTGGAATGTATTAGCTGTTCTCCTTATAGCCAATCTTGGCTAAAACTTCATAATTATAGCCTTAATAAAGAATTTGCACCAAATTGCAATTAGCTGCTGTCTACAGTAGGCCCAGTGGGATTTACTTCCAACTAAATATTTGTATAATTAGGTTGATGAAATTTCTCTCTCATTCTGGTTTTCTGGTCTTGTACAGTGATATCTATGCATGCGATGGCATTGAGTTCTGTCCCATTAATTAACAACATTCATGGAAATAGCATAAAAAAAGGAGGAGATGGGCAGAGAGTGAGAATGAACAAACTAGCAGGAGCTGATTCTTTACAGTAAATTAACTACAAAGTTCAATAAGAACCAAGAATTACTTTTCCAATTATGATTATTTTAAAGACAATTGCTAGGATATTTTAAAATTGGTGTATATCATCTTTCCTCTCCTATGGACACATTTTTAAAATTAGGGCTGGGAGAAGCTTTGATTGAGAGATTTGATTCAAAGATGATTTGTCTTCAGACTGAATTGACATTCTAATCCAGATCAGAAATTTGAATCCAATTGCCAAACATGTTATTAATGGTGAGTGTTTCTGTGGAATTTAAAGAAATTATTTTATCAAATCAATTTGGAAATCCAAAATGCATTGACCTGATTGACTACATGTGTTGCATGTCCAAACTAGATTAATTTTCATTCTCAATCAATGGTTCAAATTGGATCAAGGTTAATTTATGCACACTTAAAAAAACATGCCAAATAAAGCCTTTTTATTTCCATTTCTTTGATCCCTACAAGAAGAAAATAGTAAAAAACGAACAATAGAAAGAAAAATAAGAAAATATGTTTTTGATCTTTGATCCAGTTTTTGAAAAAGTAGAGGATGATACAATATGGAAGACAGACGGGAAAAATGAAGCCTGATTCAGTTCAGAATTAATAGTATATGTCAATGAAAAATAAATGTATCAGGAGATAAAATATACATTTCTCATATAATATTTAGTTTGCCCTTCCTATCATACTGTAAATGAGAAATTCAGAGGGATTTCCCTGATCTTGTTTTTAAAGACTTATTTCTTATTTCCCCTTTTCACTTCAGTGCTACACAACCCAATTTTTCTTTTGTCATTCCAAGGATTTATTTATCTCAAACTTTTCAATGCTGACTGGGAATGATAGGAGCAGCAGTTCCAATAAGAGTGTTAGATGGAAGAAGCTGATTTCCACCTGACAGTGGAAATTAATGAGCAATGGCTGCATCCACTAGCCATCTCTGCTTTAAGGGTGAAAGATAAAAATGGTCAGGAGATCCCTTCAAGAGGAAAGGAACAACCCAGGCAAATATGGCAGTTGCTGCTCTGCTTTGCTTTTGTTCATTCCCCAAAATGGGGAAGGGGAGAGGCTTTATTTTATAAACTACAGTAGAGATAAGCACTTGTGGCTCAGACAAGGCTTGTAGGCTACACTTAGATTTCACAACTTAATTCAAGTTTTTCATTATTCTTTAATTATTTCCACAAGCCACCATTTTAGAAGCTTTGAAATGCCATATCTAGATAGCTCCTTGAGGTCATTTTCACCAATATTGTGGAACATTATGCAAACATTATACACAAACATCAGTCTTGGAGATCTTAGTACCAAAGTTGTGAATAGTACATCTATTATAGTGAAAAAAAATCTATTGTATGCCAGCTGTTATCTGAAATAATCAAGCTAGGGACAGATTATGATGGAGATAATCTGCAGTGTATGGTCACTAAATCAGTAATGACTTGATGGCCTACAATTAATCACCCAATGCCTGCTATTTAAAAGGGATAACTTATCTGCATGCTGGAGATCTATTCTGTGCAATATATATATAACTTAAGACAAGAATGGCTGGGCCCAAGAAGACAGGGTCACCCAAAGCCCTCAAGGTTTTCCCTTGAAGTTCCTGGAGCCCCTTCTGACTACAGTTGCTGAAAGTAGCAGCATGGTTCTCCGTCATTTTGAAGCAGGAAAAAAAAATACTAAAGTAGGTTTTAATTAAACAACAAAAAAGAAAGGCATCTAATTTTTTTGTCAAAGCTTAAACACACACACATCCCTATTCCTGCTGATGTCAGTGGCATGGTCCTGTACACAATGGTCCTTGATCTTATTAAAGACAGCCATTAATTACAAAAGATTGCTCAATGCCATTTTAAACATAAAACTGTTCCTTACTGAACAGTAACTATAGCAATAATAATCCTTTTTATGAAAAGACATCAGTACATTATTTGAAAATAGACTGGTGATCAGAGAACAATGCTCAAATGCAAAGACATAACACAAGAAGCATTTCTTACATGCAGCTCAGACAATGTACTTGGAAGGAAGAACTATAGAAGGTGATTTCATCCCTGCCAGGGAAATGAGAAGATTTCTTTGTATATTCAGAGGCCTAAAATAGGCAGAAGAACAAAAAAGCAGGCATTTTTGATCACAACACAGTTGAAGGGAACAGACTTCCCTCATGAATTACTTAGGAGACTATTTACTCACCTCACATAATTTGCAGTAATAAAAAGGGAAGGGAATTACTATTCAGATTTTTAAATGTTGGAAGCAGAGTATTTCAAACAAGTTCAAACAAGGTTGTCAAGTGAATAGATAATAATACATGGTGCTATCAGCATCTACTGTATACACTACTCACCATCCATCCATACAGGAGCATTGTTAAAGCCATGGGATGCAAAGTTGAAAGAAATAAGTTACATGCTCACATGAGTAACCAAGAAAATGCTGGAAGGAATTAAATCTGCATTGAAGAGCTCCATAATATTGAATATGGGGTGTTTTTTGCATATCCTTTGATATAATCTATATTAAATACAGCAATATATTAAAAAGTCTGGTGGTTGATAAGGATGATGAAGTAATGAGTTGTTCCTTCTAGGTAAAATTTCAGAGTGTTCTATCTTCTATTTTTTTCTTAGCAATACTGAAGTCATCAGTTAATTTTTTAAACTAGATATAGTTCATGAAACATTCAGAAGACAGAACAAGGCAGTATGCTGAAGCATTGGCATATAATATTCAAAATGAGAATATGTCGCCTCAAATAGCATCATCATTTGTATATACAATAAGCAGAACAGCTTTTGTTAGAAAGTTTCATTAATGATCAACAAAGAATTAGTGTCATGGAAGTCATGTTACATGGAGTTGTGGCACATGGCTTTTTCTAGCGTATGTTACACCTAGCTCTTCACTATTGTATCAGATTAGAAAAACTGATTGCAACTGAGACTTCCTTGCTTTGTTGACAAGGATGATAACATCATCATGTATACAAAGAATACAACATTAGGCTAATGATTGTCAAAACAGCTGTGCCAGCTTCATCAATTAAACATTCGAAACATGGCTTCCAAGGTTTTATATCGTAATACTTGGCCTCTTTATTAAGAAGTAACTCTCATATATATGAGAGAAAAAGAATAGAAAGAAATTATGAAAAGTGCAGAAAAACAAGAAGAAAAAATAAAGAGCTAAGTGAGCGTAATAAAGAAACAATCTATATATCTATACATGTATGTGTAATTTTCCAACTTCATGACAGGTATTAGCAAATTTAGTGGCTTTTTACCACCTATAATGTTACAATCACATATCTCTTCATCCAATATCCCATCTCTTATCTATACATAACCCCATAAAGCATCAGCTTTTCACTTATAAATGTTTGCCCATTGGGAGAGTGTGAATCAGGACTGTAACCCAATGATGTGATATTGATATAGGGAGAGGGAGAGAAAGGCTTATTGGTAAATATGGATGCCAGCTATTTTTTCCTCTCCACCACATTGCACTAATTCCTAGAATATGTCAGAAATGAGAGTGGTATAGAACACAATACCTCCATATCACATCTGAGAAATCTTCAAAACATTTCTTTACCTCTTGTTTCCCCAGGTTTTGTTAGAACATCTTTGCCTATGGAGCATTCTGCAGGGACACTAGGAAATCTTCAATGGCATGCACAGAAGTTATGATATGTGTGTAACTTCACCACTGTAGGACAATATGTCCCTTTTGAAGTCCCTCAGTGGTCTTATCAATGAAGACAGGAGCATTCCTTTTAGTTATAAAATCCTAAAATGTATCCTAATAGGGCTGTTTTCCTGAGAGATCTCTGAGAACCTATTTGGGATCTTTACATAAGGGTTTTTTGAATGTCTTCCTAAAGTCCCATTCCTAACAGAGTTTTATTTAGTGAGAAATCTTCATTAATCCTCAAATTTCAGAAAGGGATCTCTAGAGATGCAACTCTTCTTATCCACTTTTAAGAGGTTATTTAAGATAATCTACATTTTTTTCTACCAGTTCTCATTCATCCTGATGAAGAAAAATTGCTGGAAAGAATGCTTTCAAAGGAAAAACAAAACAAAATCCTTCTGATATATTCTCTTGGGTAGACTGTGGAATCATTGCATTGATTCAGTTACAAGATAGCTATGGAATGTATACAATTAATGCCATCTTCCTCTATAATTAACTCTGCAGTGGTATACAATTTTTATAAGGAGGGCTGCCAAAACTCTAATTTTTTATTGCCACCTAATGGTTGCCCAGAATTTTACAGCTGAGATTTGGAAAATCTACCTCTCACTACAAATACCCGTATTTTTCGCTCCATAGGGCGCATTTTTTTCCCTCCCAAAGTAGGAGGAAAAATCAGCCGCGCCCTATGGAGCGAAGATGCAGGCGGGGGGGAGACGCTGGAGCAGAGGGGATGTGATGCAAGCACCGTTGCCTTAGAAGACGGCACGAATGCCGACTCGCAAGAAGGCATTCGGGAAGAAAGGCTTGTAGCCCAAAACAACCATGCCCGGGAGCTGAGCTGATTCCGAAAAGCTTGTAATAAGATTCTCCCACTTCCCCAAAGACTCACTCTAAGCAAAAGCTTAAGGGACTGGGGAAGAAACCTTGTTTAGTAATGCAACCCGCTCAGAAGACCTGGAGGGAAACAAACCGGGTTGCTGCTCTAGAAACCCCGACACCGATGCACGCACGGATACTCACAGTTCGTAGGAACTGTATCTCGTCTTCCCCTCCTTCGCCCCCTTCAGCCATGGCTCTGGAAGTGTGGGGGGGCGGGGGGACGCTCTGCTCAGCCTCCGATCGCCTCTTCAGCGGCAGCTCGCAGACTCACCTCAGCTCCTTTTCCCGATTGGCATTAGCATAACCCCCTCAACCCCGCCCACACAAGAGGGGCGGCGAAACAAGGAAGGGAGCGGGCGGTTTTGAAGCCGCCCGCAAGCAGCTGTCACCCTGCGGCCAGGCAGACGAGCTCAGCGCCGGCGGTGAAGCCATGAGCCGCAGCAGCGAGGCGCTAGGAAAGCTCCTGAGGGCGCAGGCCTTCCGCAGATCCGCGTTCATCTTCACGGCCGCCGTAATCTGCCGCGACCAGCCGGAGAAACAACCGCCAGAAAAGCTTCAAACAGGCGAAATGTAGCCTAGCCCCGCCCCACCCCCGTGACGACTCGGAAGCCCAATAGGAGGCCGCTTAGCATCCGCATGACTCTACGGAGGCATTTCCTCTTGCATGCGGAGCTTCCAGGCTTCGGTTCGAGTCGGGAGGTTTTTCCATTGCTAGGAGGAAACTGCGGTGGGGGTTAAGAATCCGCTGGTTTTACCACCATCTGGGAGTTGAAGTCCACCCGTCCTCAAAGAGCCAGGGTTGCCTACCCCTGGCTTAGCCCAGTGCTTTATTCTTTGGAATACCGTATGTAAACTGCCCAGCACTTTCTGAGCCCTCATTGGCCGGCGGCTGCAAAGACTGAAAAGGCTGAAAAGGAGGCAGGGGCGGGCTGAAGCGGGCAAGGACGAAGGTGTTGCTAAGGTGAGTGAAGAGCCGGACTGGGGAGGGGAGCTAAGCGGACCCAAAGTCTCAAAACGCCAACTGATTCCTCGGAAAAGCGTGCCAAGAAGAAAAAAAAGGCAAAACACAACATGAATTCTGTGAACTGTCACTACACAGAATCACTCAGTGACAGTTTAACACATTCATGTACATGGGGTATGTCAAAGAAGAGAAGGCTAAGCTATAAAATCCCATTTAAACTGGAGGTAGTAAAATACGCCAAACAACATGGAAACAGGGCAGCTGAAAGACATTTTGGGCCACCTCCAATTGAAAAAATGATACGGGGATGGAGGAGACAGGAGGAAGCACTGCAAAAAGCAGATAAAAGCAAACACAGTTTTCGTGGGCATGCTGCAAAATGGCCACAGATAGATGTGGAAATGAAAGAGTGGATCAAACATCACAGGAACAATGGATTATCAGTCTCCATGAAAATGATAAGATGTGAAGCCAAGCGTTTTGCTGCAGAGAAAGGCATTGACGACTTTACTGGATCAGCATCATGGTGCTACAGGTTCATGAGAAGATCTGGCCTTGCTATGCGCACCAAAACTAGAATTGCGCAAAAAATGCCTAAAGAATATGAATCCAAGATTCTGTCTTTCCATACATTTGTTATTGATGCAAGAAAGAAAAATGGCTTTGAAGTAGGGGAGATTGGAAATATGGATGAAGTCCCATTAACCTTTGATGTTCCATCAAACAGGACTGTTGATGAGAAAGGTGCAAAAACCATAACTGTGAAGACCTCAGGACATGAGAAAACCCATTATACTGTTGTGTTGTCCTGCTGCGCGGATGGCACCAAGTTGCCTCCAATGATAATTTTGAAAAGAAAAACCATGCCGAAAGAGGTGATCCCATGTGGAGTTATTGTCCATGTTCATCAGAAAGGATGGATGGATGAAGGTGGAATGAAAATATGGATAGAAAAAGTGTGGTCCAAACGCCCTGGAGGGCTTCTGAAGAAACCTGCCCTACTAGTACTTGACCAGTTTAGGGCACATATCAGTGACAACACAAAAAAAATCTTTAAAATAGCAACGACCCATCTAGCTGTCATTCCTGGGGGGCTTACTAGCCAGTTGCAACCTCTGGATGTTTCACTTAACAAGCCATTTAAAGTGTTCATGCGAGAGGAGTGGAACAAGTGGATGGCTGCTGGGAATCATGACCTGACACCCACTGGAAGAATGAAAAGGCCCACCATCACTCAAGTTTGTGAGTGGGTGAAAACGTCATGGCAAGCCGTGAAGGATGAAACGGTTGTAAGTTCCTTCAAGAAATGTGGCATCAGTAATGCCTTGGATGGTTCAGAGGATGGTGCCCTTTATGAAGACCCTGACACCAGTGATAGTGAGCCACTGAGCTTCACAAGTTCGGACAGTTGTGAGGAATTTTTGGGATTTACCAATGACTAGAGACCTTATCTTTTACAGTAACGATGGTTCTTAATGCTGCTGTTGGCTATTGTTCATGTTAAGTTATCCTGTTATTGTAATAAATATTTTAGCCCACTTTTTGGCTCAAAACATTTTTTCCGATTTTCCTCCTCTAAAAATTAGGTGCGTCTTATCAGCAGGAGCGCCCTATAGAGCGCGAAATACGGAATCCCAAGGGAAGACTTCATGATCAAGCTCCTCTCACAGGACTTTTTTCTTAGCAATTGTAGTTCTAAAGTAGGGATACCATAGTTCCTGCTAAAGTGTACTCTTGCCTTTGAGAAACTGGGTATTTCTCCTTCCCTTAGAGAAATTCTGAGTTGTCTATCCAGTGTTTTTCTGCAAAATATTTGGAGAATCTGAAATAATGCTTTCCTGTAGTTTTGTTGTTGAGAGTGAAAGATTTGGTAGTGATCTTTTAATTGGCTTTATATTAAGTAAAGAAGCAAGCAAGCAAGTCTGAGCTTATTTTATACATAAGATAGCCTATCTTATAAGTAGGATAACATTTTAACATCTGTTTTAGTTTATAGATGCAAATGGGAAAAAACATTTAATGATCACCTACTTAAGAGTGAAGACTCTAAAGGGAATAAAATGATGGTATTTGGTTCAAGAAAAAATTAGAGATCTTTACAATTTGCACTTGAATGGATTTTTTTAATGGATTTCCTCAGTAGTTTACAAGAGCAGGTCTCATAATGGCAAGGGTGCTGTTTAAACAAGCAATAACATTTATTAACTTTTAGAAGCATCAAATGTTCCTCTGGGGCCCACGATGGTACAAAAACATTACTCAGAATGGAAATCACAACCTATAAAATACAGAGATTCAATGGTAGTTATTCCTGTTTGTCCACCTGTCTATTTATCTTTGTTCATCTACTTCAAGTTAATTAAATTGTTGTCAGTCTTGGTGCTAGCAACAGGAACAAGAAATGGGAATAGTAATCAAACTGAGGTAGAAGTGGGCTAGAAACAGTCACAAATTTATTGGCAAAAACTTGTTGTGTGGACATCAAGCTCTCTTTGCTCCCCATTATTTGATATATAGGTCCCTGAGGTGTGAGGAACCAGGGTAGAATGTTATATCAACTGTGTATCCTTAAAAATACCTTAGCACAAAAGAACATGATGAATTCCTATAATCTTGTTATCTGTTGCAGGGAACTGCAACTGTTTTATGCCCCCAGGAGTCACCATGTGTGAATTGGGCAGTCATATAAATCTATGTAACAAATAAATAAATTGTAGCCCCAAACCACTAGGTTGTCTAACTTGGCTATATCTTTTTAATCTCATGCCGTCATATGCAAATAATTTCCTTTTTTGCCAATGGCATGGAGAAGAAACTGTAGATGCAGAAACATAAGAAGACTCTTCATATTTAGTAAGATCATCGATCCACCTACATTAATATTATCTCACCAACAAGCAGAAATTCTCTAGAGATTTTGACCAAGATGTTTTTGTTAGAGTTGCCCTGCCTAGTTAAGTAGGTTCCTACAAATCAAAGCCATTTCTTCACACAGAGAAAGATGAGATAGAACTTGCAGAACTTCTTGACGTGTCTCATTTCAATCTTTGATGGTACCTACTTATCTAAAGACAACTAGTCTTCTAAACATTTGTTTATCTCACACTTTTAAAGAGATGCAGCCTCCTCTCTTCTCTTTTCATTTTTCCTCTTTTCATTTTTCCTCCTCTCTTCTCTTTTCATTTCACTTATCATCCTGTCTGCCAAGTGAGGAGTTTCATTTCTTCACTTGCTTTTTTTTTTAGTAAGACATGATGAAAAGCCACAAGCTTTGTAGGTTTTTGGTCACCTTCCTCATGACTGCACTGAGTAATCACAAGAAAGCAAAGCAACAAAATGGTCACAGAGCAATGCAAGAAACTGAAGTAATTGTTTTGTCTATCCTGTAATGAATCAGAGGTCCCACAGTTCAGGTCAATTCCATTTGAATACCATAAAATCATCTTCTGAATAAAACTTATAGAATTACACTCTTGGTTACAACCAGAAGATCTTTTAAAAATTCATTTTAGTAAGTATTACCTCATTTTTCTTTTATATTATATTTCTTTCCCTGAGCTTTCTAATTTTCCCTATCCTTTTTCTTTTCTTAATTCTATATTTCATTTTTTTCATTAATTTTCTAGACCCCTGAGGAAGAAGAGAATAAAACCCTTCTATTTCAAGAACATAGGGAAAAATGATGAAATGATGTACTGCTGGACATAGTAAAAAGAAAAGCACAGGAAAAATAGGAAGTTTGGGGTATTAAATAAAGTACTTTTTAACAGTTTCTGCTGAGTTTGAAACCAGCAAATCCTATATTTTATGCAGTTATAACAATTGTGGTATTTTAGTTTTTGTATCAAGGAGACAACACAAAAGAATATCATCTCATGAGTTTGAGCACCAAGTTTGACACTAGTTGTCTCAGAAGTCAAGATGACCTTGAATTGCAATTAAATAGATAAAGGTATTTTGTTTCTTGGATTCATCTAGATGCTAAAAGATTGGTATGACATTGGTTCATTGCTAGGTAAAATGGCAAGCAATAGATTATGAAGATGAAGCAGTTTTGATTTATCACCTTTTAATCTGCTATATAAAATTCTGGAACATTTTAAAACACAAAAAACATATTTTACTTTGAAAGCATCTATCAATAATACTATACTAATGAATTCTCTCAACTGTTCTACTTTCAGTTAGCATAAGCAAGAGCTCATTCAAGTTGATCTTCCCACTTGAAAATAAAAATAAAATTACACAGTACATAGAATTAGGAGGGACATTTTCTCTGTTTGAGGACTAAGCTTGATATAGAATCTAAACAATTTCAAGAGTTTGCATGAATCTATTTTAAGTGTAAATAGGAAGTGTAGGTGTGGGCTTGACTGGAAATGATAAGAAGAACTCTAACCTTTTGTTCTTGTCTGGTTCCAAAGCTTTTCTTTGCAAAAATGAAACAAGCTCAACTGGAGAATTATTCAAGATATCAAAAGGGGCAAATTTAAATACAGAGCTCCAATGAATCAGTTTATTCATTTCAGTGTTTGAATTCTAGTTAGCTTTTGAAAAAGGAAAATATAAGATGACTTATGCAAGTCAACAATTTGCAACCACCACAACAAATCTATCTATTCAGCATATTTATATAGTTGCACAAACATGTAACCCTGGGCAGTAGCCATCCAAAAACAATGAAAAATAAATTATTTAAGCAGATAAAGTAAACAGATACAATAAATAGATAAAACCCAACAAAGTGGGGGAACAAACATCACCTAATCTCATATAGCTACCCTGCAGGATCTCCCTGGGATCCTCAACGCTGGTGAAAACAATTATGTTGTAAGGGCTTTCCAGAAGGCTACATTTAGGAATAACAGATCTGAACTGCCTAAATTCAGGTGGCCACCAGATGAGAAAAATAACACCAACCTATTCTCTCTCCCTCCCTCCCTCCCTCCCTCCCTCCCCCTTCCACATTTCTCCTTCCTTCTGGAGAAACACATGGATACTTTAAATCCTATATCTGCAGAAAGCAATTATGCTTGGAAGAGTTAGTGGGAGAAGAAAACCAGGCAGCCAAAGAACATGGTGGCTGGACACCATCAAAGCTGACACCAAGTAGAGCATAGGAAAACTCAAAGAACTGGTGTAGGATTGGAAGATGTGGAGAGACCCGGTCCATAAAATCACCAAGAGTCAGACTCTACTGAATGGAGAACATCATCACCATCATCATCATCATCATCATCATCATCATCATCATCATCATCATCACAATCACCACTACCACCACCATCATCACCATCATCATGATTATGCATCTACGTAGGCTACCAGTCTATATTCTAACACAACATGGAACCAATATGTACAATAGTAATTATCATTATTACACAATAGCAAAGAAAAAATATAAAAGGGTTAAATTTAAAGAAAAGGAAGTGGGAACAACAGGAGGCTTGTATAAGGCGGTAATCAGAGAACAATAGTTTTGAAGAAAACCTGTCAAGGTTTGAGGACCTAAAAAAGAAAAATCAGTGAAGGCAAATATACGTGTCCCAGGATAATGTTGCAGGATCCAATCTGAGTTGGTCATTGGGACCAGAGGTTTAGTCTTCCAAGCTTTTGGACTCATGCTGGAGCCCATCCACTTCTCTCTTTCCAGGATGTGTGTACTGGGATGTTCTATACATAATATTTATGTGACTTTGGATGTGTGTGACTTTTAGTTGTTAATTGGGGTATTGATAGCCAGTTATTAAGTTATTGGTTGTTGTTTCCTTGTGCTGCCACATGCTGGGCTCCAAAGCACTTGGTAATCTGATCGTAAGTCAGCACTCCTGTTGACTGACAAGGGGCCCATTTCCCAGGCTTCAATCATTTCCCTGGCTATTTTTATCTCTGCTCGGCCAACAATTGTAGTAGCTACAAAATCGAATGCATGTAAGTATCTGATTCCTGAACCTGCCTTCTGAGATATGTGGCACAGTAGCTCTTTATTGATACCAGTCAGGGAAGGAAATGTACCATGAAGGGGCCAATTAATCTCCAACAAATATATGCACCTCTTGACGATTTTTTCCCCACTGAAAGCAATGAGAAGGTTTCCAATAAAATGCCAGGATTGGGGGAGGTCAAAAGTATTGCTTCTCCTTTATCTCCACAACTTTTTTTCTTCTTTCCGCACATTGCTAGTAGTTCTATAAACACATTATTTTCCTTTATACATAGTTGCTGAATTGATAATCATGCTTTCGGGACATCAGAAATTCTTTCTTAAAATTGCTTTCATTTATTTCCAGCAACTTTTAAGAGTTTTAAAAACACAGAGTTCTAAAACATTCGGTTGCCTGATTTAATAGGTTATTTGTACCAATTTTGCTTTCCATGGCACGTAGAGTACATGCAACATTTATAAAGACCCTGCTAATGAATGACCTAATAACAACTATTCAAGCACATATGGGCAGGCTCTAAGGAGGTAATTTTTTTTTCTTACACATTAATGCTGATCTCATTTTTTACATGATGGAAGTCCACAAACTTAATGAATCTAAAGCTGAAATGAAAGCATTATTCTGAATATATTTTACTAATTTTTCAAAACAGATGGAAGGTCTTTGTGAATATAGTTCACGCATACAGGCATAACATAAATCAATCCTAGACGTGTTTCGAAAAATAACTGTCTGCAGAAAAGAAATAAACGTTCATAAGAAATTAACGAAAGGAATTTAGAAATGAAATTAGGTTCCAAGAATATTTTTCATCAGTGATGCCCTTTATTTCAGATCTAGTTGGAGGAAGCGCATGGTACATTTTTATTAGTTTTGATTTGGCATGCAACATTTCTGCACCTTGGGAATATGGAAAACAGCATGGCAATTAGCTCTTCTGACCGCTATTTGAACTTTGATTAAGAAGCTGTTCATCTTTAGTTCCCCGTTTGGCCCTCAACTGAAAAACAAATGAAAAGTATATCATTGTGCTACGAATCACCAGAAAATGATGAATACTCTTGAATGCCTTTTAACTCAGGGATGTCTGTAATTTCTTATTTTTTCTTCTGCATCTAAAGTTCAATAGATGTGCAGAGTAGAAAGGAATTAATTGTCTGGAAAAGCTCTTGCAGATATGAAATGGTTCATTTTGTTCACAGCTGCACACAAAGGTAAGAGAGAGGAGTAAAAAACCCGATCTTTTAGGTAATAATCAGAGTAAGGAATAATTAAATAAGATTACAAATCATTCTCATAGAGGTGGCATGTCCCTGAATATATTATGAGCATATGCACTAACTGGCAAATAATGACATAGAAAGTTAGTTGACTTCAGTGCTAATTTAGAAGATCAAAGTGGTCCATATTTTGTAAGGCTCAGCAGCTGGTTTATACACTGCGCTGTATTAGTTGTTTTGTGGGGTATGTAAATCTACTTCATTGCAGTCTTTAAACCACAATGTATGATTTAGCACTAGGGGTTAACCCAGCCACTACCACTTTTACAACAAAATAATGTTAAAGGAAACCATGGTTTTGCGTGATCCCAACTAGGATTTACATTTTTCACAAAACTGTACGTAGAAACTTCCCTGAAGATTACACCATATTTTAACAGGCAGGATGAAAAGTGGAAAAGAGGGAGAATAAGGATGCCAGAAGGTGAAAATTTAATTCCAAGTACTAAGAATTATGTAAATACTGAGGTAATTAGAATACAAGTGACAAATATTCAAAAAATATTTGAATACTAATGGAAACAGGAAATTATACTTAGCCTCTGGTAAATAGGAAGCAACATTGCTCCTTATCCTTTCCCAAGTAAATATTTATTTCTTCAACCATATTTATAATTTTTTCCAGTCTAACCAGTTCTGTAGATAATGTATAAATAAATAAAATGGTAACTTAAGATTGTCTCCCTTCCTTTCTTAAAAAGGTAAAAGCTGATGATGCCAAAGGTTTCTTGAAGTCTTGTCATGATAAACAATTTCAGGAAAAATTCAGAGATGTTGTTTTTTTTCCTTGTGGATATAGTTCTGCTCCTTTCTAAGCATTATTTCCCTTCTTTTTAAATGCAGCCTAAATATCCCATGTCTCATGTCTCATCTCTAAAATGACCAAATGCAAGGTGCCTTAATAGGTTTGGGGCTCTGTTTTAAATTGTTTTAATAATTAGACAGTTAGACTGGGAGTGACTTTGCCTTTAGAATTTCTCTTCCCATCATGACCTTTAACTTCCACCAAAGGCAAAAAAAAAAAAGTCAGAGAGAGAGGGGGGGGATTTAAAGACTTACATAAACATCTACAGCACAGATACTGCAGAAATTTAATCAGTGTTTATTTCTTCCTTTCCCTTATGCATGCCTACTCCAGAAAAGTCCACAGCTTGCTTTTTTCCATGCGAGGTTACAACAATTTTTTTATTTATTGTATCTCACATAAGACAAATATAGTTTGGAGGAATTTGAAATTCAAAAGTAATAAGAACAGAAGCAGTGTACAGCTCTTCCCTGAGCAATTTCTCTACAGTAGTAAGTTATCCCAAAGCTTCTTCTGAACAGCAATATCATCACCACTGAGATTTCACTGCACACATACTGGCATGTCTAGGAACTGTTGGTATCTCCTTTGAAACCCCTATGTCATTCACACCAAAAGTAGCTTAAAATGTTTCTGCACCTCTGCCTTTATCCTCATCTGTATTTGTTTACAAAGGCACCTAATATTTATTGGCATCCAGGGAGCGTGTGACACAACATCATAACCCAAGGGTAAAAAGGCAAAACATGTGTTTTCATGAAGTATACCTTTCATTTTACTGGCTGTATTGATTCATCTGACATTCTTACATATTACAAATTATGTAAGTGAAAATTAAAGGGAAACATAATTTTAGGCATCACAAAATTAGATAAACAGATATTAATACTAAGCTTAGAACAACAATCAAGAAGAAACAATACCCCAATCAAGGAACTACCAACTCAGACAATCAATCAGAAAACAACAGCCTAATCAGGCCCCACTAAGAACATTCCCACCAACACTGACAGGGCAACTACTTGTATGTAAACAGAGACTGAACTTCACTCCTTTCTAGCACTGATGATGTTATCTAGTTGAGTAATGAAATATCTGCAGAAAAACAACCAAAATCAGAGACCACCAAAAACCCCACATAACAAAATTAGTACAATGCAAAGAAAGTCAAATTGCTGTCTATCAGTCCAAGTAAAATAGAGACAGCGTAGGTGACAAGATCAGGTTGTGGTACATGTTATTGTATATCAAATGAAGCCTTGTTAATGCGATTAAGTCATTTCCAATAGTGTCTTAACAATAAACCATGACACCAAGACGGAAGTACCAATATTATAATAGGCATTTTCCTCCCAGTATAGTCATACCTCTAGAATTGTGGATTTTAAAAGTATTTTTTAAAAATGCCTACATACATTATACTTGAGTCACAATAACTGGTCTGAAAATTCCTAATAGTTTTAGAAGTAGCCAAAGGCAATGCATACTTATAAACTCATAGGCAGTACAAAGCTTTTATTAGTAAATTAACTACTACCTGACAAACTAATTGAATATGTTGAGCAGCACAGAACTGATATACAACTGTATACGGTAGTTTCTAGTGTTCAAGGCACTGGTTTTAATGCTTACACCTAGTTCAAAAAGTCAACTGTTTAATGACAAATAGAGGCTCTTTATACTCCTAAATCCTTGAGTTCTTTAATTTTAAATTTTGCCCTGATGGCTGCTTTTCACAGAGGAATGACTAAATGATATACAGCTACATAGTAAAAATGATTGCCATGTTATTAGTCAAGAAATTTGATAAAAAATTAAATCCTATGGAGCATACAAATTTGTTGAGGGAGTTAGAGCAAGGAAGGCACTGTATTAACTGTGCAATAAAGAATACTGTGCTTAAATGGGCCCCGAAATAGTGTCCAGGAACAGCTCCCAAGGTTAATAAATAAAAGGATCAACAGTATTATAATTCCATGACTATGATAAATTGGACACTTTTACATTCTGTGTACACCTTTGCTTACCACTGTGGATTCGCCCTCATGATAAATGTTTCTCAGCAGAAAAAAACTTCAATAATATGTCTGGGTACAAATATGTATAGAAGATATATGCTGATGGACTTTATATGAATATAAATAAGACATTTTTAGGGATGCATTCCACATAGGTATGTTGCTCCTCCAACTGAATCTAACAAAACTTTGAGCACTGGGGTGGAGAAAATCCATTATTAAACAACTCAATAAAACATTATTATGTTGCCATTAGGGAATGCATGGCTTCCTCTCCTCCCCTCCCCCCACTTCCCAGGCCAAAGGCCACATGTGACCTTTGAATAATGTGTTACTAGGCATATTTCAACTGCCACAAAGTAGCACAAGGGATTTGGAAAAGAGTTAACTTTGATGTCATTTTTTTCCAAAGGTGCCTTTCTGTCTTTCAAGTTCCCCTTGAAAGCAAGTGCTGGGATTTTCATTTTATTTCATTTTGCATATAAACAGAGAAACTCATGTAATATGAACCAACAGTGTAGGGGCAGAGGGAGTACAAGCCATTTCCCTTTTGTATACACTCAGATAAAAATATCATTTCTGCCTTTCAGCCACTATATGAAGCAGGTTGCTTGGTAACTGATTACTCTAAGGTCCCGTTTAAAGGAAAAAGGAGAAAAATCAGTGCTTGTGTTTACAAAATCAAAACATGTGTGTTTATACAATATTGTGTTGATAAAATATAAACACATTTATAATATAATAATATTTGATTCCAGCCAGAGGCTTTGGAATAAATATTACCTTGATGTGAAAGGTTCATGCTTCACATTTATGTAATTCCTTTTCTTCTTTAATATTGTCATAATCTATGCATATCTTTTTCTGAATAAATAGTCTTATTTGTTCCAGTAGCATTGGACTCTATTAAAATTTGATTTGATATCATGCATTGGAAATGAAAAATTGGCTATGTATAAAAACGCTCATTAAGTACAAATATAATGCCATAATAATTTATTGAAAATTAAACAATGCATAGATATTCCAAATCCCCAATTTCAATTAGGACAGAAAAGCTTCTGTATTACATCCCAATTTCTTTTCATGCTTTATTAGTGTGTCTGTGTGTCTCTCTGTGTATATAATTATATAATACTATGCTTTAGTAGCATTAGCCTTAGGAACAACCAAGACATGTAAAGTTAGCAGGGTGCAACACAGATTGTGCATGAGGTGCTTATCAATATTTTTCTTGTCTTCTCCGTGATATCTGCATTCCCCTGGGATTTCCAGAGCAGCTTCTTGTTTTACTGAGATGGTAAGTTAAGTTGCACTGAATGTGCCAGATGTAAAGCAATCTATTTTAATGCAGAAGTTCATATTAGTTGCAATGAGATGTAAGCTGAAGATTATATCTGCTGATACTGAACCACTATTGCTGAAAGAAAGAAAAAGTGTTTTCAGCAGCAAAGAACAATTTAATGTTCCTCTTCTGCTTTTCAATCTTTGAGATACTGGGGAAATCTAATAACTGATATTTTATTATTAATTTTTCAGCTATTGATCCAAAGAAGTAATTTTGTGTGCTCTAGAAATTTTAGACTTCAGTTCTCATCGGCCCCAACCTAACCAATGGCAAGTGATTGTGGGGACTACAGTGCCAAACTTCTGGAAGGTAGCAAGTTATTGGTCCCTGAAATGCATAATGTACCGTATTTAGTAGCTGCCACCAGTATTTGCAATAATTTAAAATAGACAATTATACCAAATAAAACAAAGGGGGAAAGGATCAAGACATCCATTCTATAACTTAAAGAAAAACTGAATCATTAACTCGTGGGAGTAGGCATATTTATTTATTTTTATCAATTTATTCAACTGGTTTCTCTGAGATGGCTAAATTGACTATTTTGATCTGGAAAAAAAAAGACAACAGCAAAATTCCAGCTGACTGGAAGCCCCTTATTTATTGTTTGCCTGAAATATAAACAAACAAGCAAGCAAAAAAAGGTTTATGGTTTTAATGATTAGGCAGGATAGATTATTGATAGAATAGCAGTATGTTGCTACCGGTACTGTAGATAAGTGATAAAATTATAATTTATTTATAACTACTATAAAGAAAATTGGAAGTGAGTTCTTTATATCGTTTTTTTTCTTTCCTATTTTTCTTTTATTTTTTGTCTTGCACTTTTAGCTCTTTCTTTGATTTCTTTCTCTTTTTTCCTTATTTTACATTAGTTTGTATTAATTTTGATCTTCCTTTAAAACACTTTTAATAAAACCTATATTTAAATGATTAAATTCATAAACTAAAGAGAAAAGACAACTTAATAGAAACATGCCATGAATACCTTTGAAGCAGAATCTTTTATTAATCTTAAGAGTATAAGTACAAGATTTGTTACGAAACTTTGAAGTGGTTTATTTCTACTCTACAAACCTATATACATTCCTTGAACTAAGAAGGACTCTCTGTAGCTCTATCTAAGCAGGAGTTATGACACAACAGATGATACTATATTGCCACAGAAAGCAAAAAAAGAGGGACAAATATTAAAGATCCCAAAATGAGGGATGATTAAATAGTTACTTATTAGATGTAAAAGTGATCAACAAATCTGCTGCATGAAAAGTATGAAACTTCTTAAACAAAACATCAGAAATGATAGCATTGAAGAAAAGACGGTATTTTCAACATTAAAAAAATTGAAAACTGCTAAATACAAATATAAATAAATGCCAAAAGTTTCACCTCTGGAATGTAAGAATTGCTTCACTGATATTTTTGTTGCTTACATTCTAAATCCAAGATCTGCATTATTAGAAAGGGCTAGATTGAATGTATTGTGTTTTTAAAAGTTAAACCTATGAATGTTTCTTACTATAAAGTAACTAATGTTAGAATTCTAAATGTATCTACCTAGAAGCAAATCTTGTTGAGTTCAGTAGCTTCAAGAGCCAGGGAAATCAGGAGATCCAGGCAGTTCAAATGGTTATAAAGATGTATTGCAAGCTTAAACACTTTACAAGAATCTGAACTACTAACAGTTAAAGCAATTTGGCAATAAATATGGTGGGCTGGACTTAGATCTCTTGTAGGCACAAAGGGACTCATGACTGAGGATGAAGTTGACCCCTCCCTTGGGCTGAGCCTGCTCATCTCCTACAGTAGCACTTACTCCCACTTTTGTATATGCAGCACTGACCTATAAAGATTATAATCATTGGAAAGTTTATGGAGAAAAAGCAAAGTTCCTCTTTTCCTTGAACAGAATTTTAAAATACCAAAGTTAGATTGCCAAATCTCTGCTCTAATACATTCCCCAGAGGAATCCTCATAAGTTGGACAGATCACCTGAACTACAACTGTTCATTCATTTGTAAGCATCTCCCCAAAACTAGCTGATCCAGACATTTCTAAAGAAATGAGAGCTAATAATTTTTTGTAAATGTTTTGTACTATCCTAAAGGCGCTTTTTCACGAAACAACTAGACTTTCTTGTTTTTCTTTGAAAACGTTTCGCTTCTCATCCAAGAAGCTTCTTCAGCTTCTTCCTTGTGAAAAAGCACCTTTGGGATAACTATGACCTGGATGACTGAGAATCTCCATAGACATTTTGTACTATTATGCAAAGTACAAATGAACACATAAACACATTTAATATTCTGTCTGAGTGTAGCCTGTCTAGCTCAGTATGTCAGAATTGGTTGGCAGAAACATACAAGTTTGAGTTCATTCAAGACCTATCTGGGCAGGTCATGAAAAGCATGTGCTCTCTCCCCAAGCTGCAAACCAATTCCCCATTCCCAAACTCAGTGACAATAAATAATGTGCTTAAAATTATGTATCATGGCTGAAAGAAAAATAAATTAGATTTTTAAAAAACACAGTGTGACTACAAACGTTAGCTGAAATTTGATGTATTTATTCATCTGATACTAGCAATCTCAGTAATTAACAGTTTTATTTGAAACTTAGGAAAAACGGTGTTTTGTAAATAAACAAACAATCCACTTATGCCGTAAAATGCCAGATGGCACACTACTTTTACTATAATTCAAATATGCAGAAATAGGACATTGATCATTCCAACTTGAAGTCTAGATTAATGCTAAAATGTTGAGACACAAGGGCAATAACACTATAGAGAATATATCTTTGTTTTCTCTGTCTAGGAATGAAATGCAGGTTTTGATCCTTGAATGAACAGCAGGCAGAGGTTCAAATTCTGAGATTAGAGCTTCACAATTAAGGAAAAGTAAAACAAACCAACCATATGCTGAAATATAAATTTAACTGCATGCTAGAATGTGAGCTTATTTCCACACTGTTCCATTGGCTCTTTGATAAAGTAAGACACTTTTTGTGAGCATTAGATTTTTCTTTAATATAATATTATACATTTTATTGTTCTTATGTCAGAGGTTTATATATGACTTCTCTTATTTGAGAAGTAATATCAGAAAAATCATTAGTGTGTTCAAAATTTATGTTGAATATTTGCACCAACTGAAACTGAATGATTCCCTTTCAACTCTTAGAAAAATTACATGTTCATTTTTCATATTAAAGCACTGACCATTCCTTCTGCCTGACCTGTCTCTTAAAAAATATATGAATTTTCTTTATTCGTGATTTAATTCTGTATCTTAAACATCAGAAGCATATATGATTTCTTTGACCCAAGAGTATTCTGTAAAACAATGGGTACACAGAGAAAATATTCTCAATCAAAATGTTTTTGTGTTTGGCCTTTGTAATGAATAAAAGAATATATGACAAAAACAGTATTTAAGAGATATATATTTTAATACAGAAATAATGGACCCAAACAAAATAAACTGTTTAACTTTCCTTTAACTCCATTGCTATCTTCTATTTCAGGATTTCCCAAAGTGGTCAATATCTTACTTTTGGGAACACAAAGGTTGATGTTTTGTGTTGATATTGTTATTATTATAATAGCAACATTATGTTTGTATAATAAATATTTGGGGAAAATATTTATTAAAAATAAAACAGCAACAAAAATCTAATTGACCTATAATTTGAACTGGCTGTATTGGGCACAATTGAATTCCTTTTTATAGTATCCAGCAGTTAAAAAAAACTAAAGCAATCCCACTCTTAACACATTTTGAGCAAATAATAAACTCTTATTTAACGGTAACCAAGGGTACTACAGCAAAATTATATATACTAGACTTTGAAGCATATAAGAAAGAATAGTTGGTGATAGCATGGGAGCAGATTTAGGAATTTAAATTGAGGGAAAAAGTGTGATTTTTCCTCATTTCCTCGTTTCCCTGCTTAGCAAAGCCAAGAAATTCACCTTAACATATCATACATGGTAACGTTATCCTGATTGGTCTTATTCATATGACATAGTTGTTCAATTTTACATAAGAGGAAGATACGCAATGAAAAATAAACTTTTTTAATTTATGGATTTCTTTTAATATAATACAGAAAATTTTATCAAATACTTCAGGAAGATTTGATAACAAAACACTTTATACAACAAATACCATAGTTGGATATATTTAATATAGAGAAGAGAAATATAAGAAGCCAAATGTAATCCTTTTTTGTTTTGATAACAGGAGTAAGTTTTAGCCAAACAACTAAAATATGGAATTAATGGAATTAATCAAAGTAGTATTTTTATGACTAGATTGTCAGCTACAGCCTAAAAGTAAAAGAGATCCTCTTGCATAGAGTAATCTTGCAAAACAAGCCTTGTATTCTGAAAGAACACAATAAAACAAACAAACAAACCCCAAATTGTTTTGTTCAATCGTTTTGTGCTATTTAAAACTGCAGTTTCTTGTCACTTTTGTAGTGTTAGGCAGGAGACCAATTTGCCATCTTAAGCAGTTGTGATGATGAAAGAAAAAAAAAACTGTGAGGCTGCACAGTGGGTAGCCATAGCAGGCTCTGGAAAGCTACCCTACCATTTATTACACAGAAAAAAGGACTTCCCTGACATGAAGTCACAGTTAAAGCTGGCATGGTCTACCTGCAGGGCTATCATCTGGGAAAGCGCAAGGCAAGGAATTTGAATAATAGAAGGAAGGCAAGTTTATAACCTTGAATGTCTACCTGACAAATCTATATTGCCTGTTTCACAATCCCTTGAGACTCTATACCAGGGCTTTTCAACCTTTTCACCGATTGTACCATTTTTAGGATATGGCAATATTTGCGTACCAAAAACTTGATGACCAAAAAAACAACAACCCCTGTTCAAAGTTGCAATTGCACTGAAATGACTTGTGACCATTTTTTACACTTATGACCATTGCAGCATGCCCAGGGTCATGTGATTTATATTTGGATGCTTGGCAACTGATTCGTATTTATAATGGTCACAGTGTCCCAGGGTCATGTGATCCCCTTTTGCAACCTTTTGACAAGCAAAGTCAAGGGCAGTGCTGCTGGTGGCTAAGTGCTAAGGCGGGACTTCCCTCCCTCCCTCTTTCTCATGCCCACCTCCTTCTGAAGGAAGAATTTGAACCCACCCCATATTTTCTTTCTTTCATATATTCCTCAATCAAGGAAAAGCCTCCAGAGACAGAAAAGACAAATTGCTGAGTGAACTAGCTTAAAAAGACACATTCTCCTTTAAGAATTAGCTACTGGCTAGAAAGAAAAGTTAAGGAGCACATCCGACACTTAAAGAAGAAAAACATGTAAATAAGTATTGGCTGCCGGCTAAGGCAGCCTACCCAAATGGCTCCATTCATAAGTAAAGGAATGCTACAGGCAAAATCCATTCAGGAGAAAAATACTTCAAAATCCCCTGCAGCAAAACTTACAGCTAACAATAGCAGAGCAATAGAAGCTAACACGAGACATTAGCCATCAGCCAAATAGAAATTGCCAAACACTCCTTAAGAACACAAAGCCCACTTTGCACAAATCCCAGAACTTCAAAGTCACAAAAGCACATAAGAATCCTTCCACTCTCCATCTCCCTCCCTCATGCCTCACTTCCAGCCATTGCTGCCTTTTTTCATTCCTCTTGGAGGGTGACTCCTCCCCCACTGCATTTCTTGCCTGTTTGTTGCTGCCAGCACAGGTGGCTGCCACAGCAATTGTAGATTGGCTCATGGCCGGCCTGCTTGATCTCCTCTCCTCTCCCCGCACCCTCCTCCTCCTCCTTCTTCTTTCCCTTGGGTGCAGCTAGAGCTGACTCTGCCTCCTCCCAAGCCTGCTGTTTTTTCTCTCTCTCTCTCCCTCTCCCGCCCAAACTGCCTCCTTTTATAGTCTCTCCTGTCTCCGCTCACTCCTCTTCCTTTCTCATGAGGGAGGGTGAGCCAGAAGTGAGCCTGGGACCTTTGCCTTGCCCCAGCCATTCTGCAGCTCCAGAGGACTCTCTCACAGTAAGTCCTTGCCTGCGCTGGCTCTTTCCGTCCTCCACTACACTTGGCTAGGCAGGGCTGCGTACCACCTGCCACTTGTTAATGTACCACAGGTGGTACGTGTACCACCGCTTGAAAAGCCCTGCTCTAGACCTTGCAGCTCTAAGTTATGCGAATAACAGACGAGACCGTTTGCAGGTCAGGGATGATGTGTAGATCCATCCCTTGCTTTTATTTTCAGATAGTCCTCAACTTACAACCGTTTATTTGGCGACTGTTTGAAGCTATGATGCTAATGAAAAAAGGGACTTACAACCAGCCTTTACACTTAACAACTGTTGCAGTGTTCCAGCAGTCATGTGATCAAAATTCAAGCCCTTGACAGCCATCAAGGATTTATGTTAGTGGCAGGATCCTGGGATCCTGTGAGCATGATGTGTGATCTTCCAGACTGGCTCCCAATAAGAAAGTCAGTGGGGAAGCTGGATTTGTTTAAGAACTGCATGCTTCACTTAATGACTACAATGATTCACTTAATAACCATGTAAAATCAGGCACCACTCCCTTAGCGATCTCTTAGCAATGGAAGTTCCAGTTGTGGTTATAAATTGAAAAGTATCTGTTCTGTAATGCACGTGGTGGTGGTTTGATTTAGATCAGAATCGTTGCCTGAATGCATTGAACTTCTGCATTTAACCCTTTTTTTACAGAAATTTTCCTTACAAAATGAGAGGGAGGGAGGGAGAAGGAAGGAAGTTCAATACTTTATTGGAAATATCTTATCTTTTATTGTAATGCTGGTCTTAAGTGGGTGAGGGAACTTCAGGACTACTGCTTTGTTGCACACTGCAAAAATTTCAGATAACACACTAAGCCATGTGTTATTAAATAGCTCAAAATGTGGGCTTCAGTGTTAACAACACTGTGTTTTAGCATCATGTGTAAATTCAGTTAGTTGTTCTGATATGGATTAGAATAAATAGAATGTGTTTCCTCCTTATTGCCCCAGCAGCAAGCTGTTTTATTTGGCTTTTGCTCATTATTATCACTGCCTGTTTGCATTTCAGAGCAAACTGATTGGCAAGCAGGTGAATGAATATCAGTAGCAAGTTTATTTTCTTCTTTTCTCTGCACCTGCTCAGTTCCTTGACTTAGTGACTCCTAACATCATATCTAAAGAACAATACTATAGGAAACAAAGCAGTGACAAATGCTTGAGAAGCTGGCATTCCTAGTCTAGCTGGAAGAATTTCCTCAAATGTCAGGAGTGATATCTTCTAAAAGGAACAAGCCTCTGACAAGGAAAACACTTGTGATGGCACAAAAAAATGAAACAAACAAATGAGCTTAGCTGTGTAAAGCTATGAGACAGAGGTCCCCAACCTTTTGAGCACCAGGGACCAGTTCCATGGAGAGAGGTTTTTCTGCAGACCGGAACGGGTGTGGTTTCATGTGCTGCCTGCATCCCGCAGATGGGGCTTTGCTGGTTTGTGTGGTCTGGTTTCTGGCATGCCATGGCCTGGTGCCAGTCCATGGACCAGATGGTGGGGACCTCTGCTCTAAGACTGTCCTGGTCCAGGATAGATTTCCAAAGACGTTTAGACAAATTTTTTTGAGCAGAGATGTCACGGTGCTTACTCTGAGACTGTGAGGTGGTATTCCCCCCCCCCAGAAGGTTTTGTTTAGCTTGTCACAAGAACCTGCTCTTTCCATTTGGCCTTTTTCATGCCCCGGCTTTTATAGGGAATGTACCGGAGCACAATAGGCATCAACAAAAGCTCCAGACCTCCTGGGACTGAACGGCGCTTTGAGTAGTTTTGTGCACTTCAGTTCTGTGCTCTTTCAGGTGAGCATTCATCCAGGCAGCAAATAGCCTTCCGGTTCATTTTCACACAAAGTATTGACAGATGGTTTACTTCCTTTAAAAACTAACCTGAAAAATGTTACTCTGGTTCCATTATGTGTCACTGTGTCTGGCTGAAAAATAGGCAAGGCCAGAACCTCTGAAATCATTGACAACAGGGCTGGATAGAGGTGGGGAACCTCTGAGGCTATTGAAATGTTGTTGAACTATGTTGGGCTATGGCACTCAGATACCTGGGAAGCGTAGTCCAGCCCCCATGGGAAGAATCATTATTTCATATCTGTACTAGGATATCATTGTAAGGCCTTTGATCCTAATGTTAACAATTAGGGACTCAAGGGCACAATATTCGGCCCAGAAAATTATCTGTGTTTTTCCCACAGGAAACTTTCTGTTTATCCCAAATGAAATCAGTCCTACATTTAAGATGATCCATTCATAAAAGTAGATGTGGGGAAGGAGGGGGTGTAGGATAACCAACTTCAAAATGAACATAAGATGTTCATTCCCATTTGGAATTCCCATTTGGAATTTAAGTTATTTCAAGTGGAGGTAAGTAATTTTCCTTTTAATAAATTAAGATTCATTCATTCATTCTTCCTTCTAACTTGCCATTCTTTCTTTGGTTGGCTTTTCAAATATCTGTTTCTTCTTTGACCCCCAGCTAGATAGAAAGATCATAACCATAAAATAAAACACAGACCCAACTCCTGCGGGTGAACAAGAAAGAGCAAAGGATTCCATAAAAGCACTGAAAGAATAAAACAAAAAAGGAGAATTTTGGTCTCAGCACATAAGGAAGTTTTTTTTTTAGAAGCCTGTCACTTGCTAGCTTTTTGCTAAGAGGGAAAGGGAGGCAGCAATAAAATCAGGCCAAGGAAAAAAAATGCCTCCTACTACTATTGATGGAAAGATATTGGGGTACAGAGAGATGGATAGAAGGTCATTTGTGGCTCCTCCTCCTACTCTCCCCAATGTAAATTCACACCAAAAAAGTCTGATTATTTAGCCCAAACTGGGGACTTCCGTCCTTCCTCCTGGTCACCTCTCCTAACGTCCAGGACTGAAGTTGCAGTTCATTGGCAAAACTGGGCAGTTTTGCCAATGGGACACCCCAAGATGTCTTACAAATCACCATGTGCTCCTCACCAAGAAATATTTCTCATTACTTTTCTTCCATTTTCCCCCTGTAGCCCAGACTAAGGAGGTTGCTTCCAGCAGTGATAGCTATGACAACAGCAGCTGTAGTAGGAACTAGGGCAGCAGCTGACTGACTATAATGGCCAAAACATGAAGGCACTTATGGCAGAGCAGGTTCCCAAAAAAAAAATGAATTTAAGGTCAGGGTTACGGGCTAGAATTGGAAGCCAAAAATATATCCTGGAAGAAGGTATATTTTAATGCTGTTGAATGAAAGCTGCATCAACAAGTGGCATTGACAATTTTTTTTTAAAAAAAACAGAAATAAAACTGAATATGAGGAAGACTTTGTTTTATTTTGTTTCCAAATATAGATCTCAGATTAATATATCAGAGCAAATTTTCTGAAGACAGAACACAAGGCACTTTGGCTTCAGTCCTTCATATCTCCCCATCCACCAAGGAAGGAAGACAGTTCTAAGCTTTCTGAGAAGATCCACATTTAAATTAATATATTAAAAATTAGCAACCAATGAAATAAATGCCCCGAGAGAAACACTTAATGTAGTATCAAAAGATGACTGAAAGCTGAGTCTTATTTATTATTTCATTGACAAAGACACCCAACCTCTATTAACTTTGTGTACAAACAAATTAAAAAAGCAAATACAAAATGGCAGGAACCCAGGAACCAGTTGTATCCAACTCATTAATATAAATTAATTCAAGTAAACAGACCTGGGGGAAAAAAGGACCTTTCTGCAACTGAACTGAGAAACAAACTTGTCATTGAATCAATTACTGACTCAAACCTTTAATCATGCCTCTATATTTTGTAACTGTTTTTAACCTCTTCCCCTGAAGAAGAAAATTAACAAAGAAGAGACAATTCCAAGGAGAAAAAAAGACCCTTCAATTATAACTTGTTTTATATTAGATCTTCCAAGCCAGGATAAGTGTAGGAGAATGATAACAACCATGAAGGCCTGAGCAGCAGGGAGAAGTCAGTTGGACAGCTTGATAAATCAACTACCGGTATGTGTTCAGTTCTGAAAACTGCTGAGCTGTAAATGTGCTTTGAGTCACCATTACTACTAACTAGATGGCCTTCAAAGTTTCTCTTTTTTGGAGAAGACATTCTTTACTTTAGAGAGAATATAGTCCATGAAAGAGAAGGAAACCTTAGAGGGAAGGAAACCTTTGCCCAAGATAAACAAATAAAAATTACTTTGTATTCTGCATTATTCTCTAGAATACTTTATCTGCAATCTATGATAAACTGTCAGACGGTATATCTAAAGATGGAAGAAGACTTAATACTGTGGTATATCAAGGAATGTTTAAGATTAATTGGATAAATAAAAGACAAGTGACTTCCCAATTAATTAATCTAAAGTTATATAAGCAGTAAATTAACAGTTTAATTACATTCCTGAAAAGATATATAATCTCTTGTGGAATGTTTGGATATTTAACTGGGATTTAGAAGGATAGCTGTTGCAAACTAATTAAATAAATTGCTAAGAACACTACTGGGTATATAATTAATGAATTAATATTTATTAATGTATTTGACAGCAGAAATTAGCAATAACCCTAATAATACTTCATTCAAATTAAAAGACTAAATAACTCCTCTAAGTAATGAACTTTAAAAATATTGCAAACTTTGTATACTAATAAATATGCAGCTTGCACTGATAACTAAAAAAACACCCAGTTCAGATAATTGATTCCTATAAAAGTCATGTCTATAATCTGCACATCAATTAAAACACAGTAGTATTGCATTAATAATTCAACTTATCATAACAGTTGCTGATCAGTTTGGGAAGGTTAGAATAAGGCATTCCCTCCTGTGCCATCATAAAAGGTGATTAGTAATGACGTAGATACTAGCTACAAAGGAACTATCTACCGTAATATGTCTGAAAAGAGCTGTTCACTGAAAAGAAGTAATCTTGGGTTTGATGGAGCATGCTTTAAACCAGCTTCTTTAGAGGTACTGCTTTTTCTGCTTTGTCAGCCAACAAGTAATCAGCTCAGTATATGGAAAAATGCAGTTCGTCTGAAGAAGCTGGTTCAAAGCATGCCCCAGACATATTATATACAAGTAATCTCTGCACATGAGAATATCCTCCATGGATAAAGGATATTCTTCACAATTGACATCATGGAAGGTTCTGATCCTGTCTTAGGCCCAAAGCTGAGTGACCTTGGGCCAGTCACTTTCTCTCAGTCCTAAGAAGGAGACAAGGGCAGATCACTTCTGAAAAACCTTGCCAAGAAAACTGCAGGGACCTATCCAGGCAGTCTCTGAGAATTGGTCACAACTGAACACAAACAAAGAAACAAACAAAAATATGGTCATTTTACTCCACAAACAAGTGTCTGTGTGCCTAAGATTAGCAATCCACAAATTGGCATTCACAAGAATAGATTTGTGCATCTGTGACCAGCATTATTATTTTTCCCAGACCTTTAGGCTGCTGGTAAATGAGACTATAAGAATTGGTTCACCTTCACTTGCTACTTCTCATATGTTGTGTGGGTGATCATGTATATTTAGGAACATATACATCCATCATCACCATAGTGATAGGAACTCTCTGCTGCTTAAAAAGAAATGTTGATGCTTGCACTGTGTTGCCATGGAGATCATAAATCCCTAAAAACTGCTATTTGCATTACTTCGACCTAAGGCTAACCCAGAAGCTGGTTGAAACCCCTGGAGACAATCTGAAGTGTTAGCTATCAAGTGGTTTCAAATGAAAAGTGTGGAAGACAGAATTACTAAGGCCATTCTCCCTGCCACTTTACTCTGGATTTACTCATTTTACCTGCATTAAATACATTTTGCTACAAGGAAAACAATGTGATCATTAAAAAGAAATTCAACACAGTGTAATTATAAAGCATACCGTGGTACTGTTAAAATCATAGCTTTTAAACATCAACTACTGCTATTCCCTGTGCTTAGGTCTTAGAGCAGGTTAGTGAATGGAAGACTATAATTAGGCAGAAGGGAAACTAAAAAAATGAGTTGGCTGATTCTTCTGCCTCACAGTTTTATGTAATGTTGGAAAAGAGTAGAACATTTCTTTCATGAGTTCCTTAGAAAACAAGAAGGAGGAAGCAGTTACAGGCCTGTGCTGACCTTATTTATCTATTCCATTCATTAATTCAATTTATCATCATAGTTAAACAGCAGCAGCATATAGTTTTTTTAATCTCAGAAATTGCAGCTTTGAATCTATAAACAAGGTTAAGGAGCAAGTTAATTACTTTATTACTGTAGTCAGTGGTCAGATCTGGGGAATGTTAACATTGGTGATCTTTATTCTTGGGTCATTCTGGAGTATTTGTTTTTAAACAAGACAGAAGAACTAAGTCCTATTTATAGGCAAAAACACTGTTCCTTTTTTATTGTAAGTGAAAAAATAAACACCCTTGGATAAAACTTAGTTTTTCTAGAAAAGATTGAAGGGCTACCAGATAATAGCAGTCTTTTCAATTGTTCACTTGCTGAGCATACTTAAGATACTTTCAAGTAACTAGTTTATTTTCTATCCGAATTTATCAAAATTAAACCTATTGGTGATCATTCAAGGCTATTTACTTATTTTGAGATTGATTCAGACATTAGGATAATGTGAGCATGGATATATTTACATGATTTTACAAGCATATAGAATATATAAAGAGATGAGGACCATGAGCACTTGACATTATGGGAAGTCACCCTACCTTGAGAAGGAAATATTTTGGGGGATATTAAAAAGTCAGAATATTATATTTCTCCAAAGGATCTTAAAGGCAGAAAAGCAGGCCCAGTTTTTCTTAATAGCCCCAATGTTTTTTCTTAATAGCCCCCAAGATAAATTGAGCAGGCCAGCTCTGTAGAAATGCAGATTTGATAAACCCATTCAGAAAGACTGAGGCCCCATGTGTGAGCAAATATTACCTGCAGAAACCTATTCAAGACAGGATCTGTTGAAATCCCTTGCAGCAAAACTGATAGCTAACAATAATGGAGTGATAGAATTAGAACCAGCAATCCCTCACTCAAAAAATCCAACACAGGACATAGCCATCAGCCACACCCCCAGAGAAGCAGGACATGACCTTTAGGACATAATAGGATTAACCCACCACCATCAGAATATCAAAAGGACATGCTCAAAAGCTCAGGTAAAGTTCATGCCACAGGAACAACTCCAAACACAAAAGCCCAAGAAGGTATAAAAAACCTCTATCCCAGCACCATGTGGTCAGTTGCCCCAAAACTATTTCTGTCTGGTTCTGCAACTCAATAAACTGGAACCTTCTTTCTAAAGCAGTCTCCATTTTGTTTATTTCTGGCTTGGACCCTGAAGATTTTTCATTCAACATTTTCTGCTACAGAGAAATGATCACTCTATGCTCACTTGGTGGCCAGTAAGGATATTTTGTCCCATTCCCCAAACAGAAGAGAATTAATTGCTACTGTTTCCTTGATGTGCTTCCTTGATCAATGCAAATATCTGTTGACTTCCCAAATCCTGATGTTAATATAAACACTATTCTGCATTTGGTCTCCTTTTTCAAATTATGCCAACTAATCTCTACAATAATTTCCCCCTAATATGGGAAGCAAATGTGTTAAGAGTCTCAGCTAGGAAGAGCAGACACCAACCAATCAAAGACAAGGCAGAGAAACTTCCTTGTTCTTGAGGTAGCATTCATTGCTTTGAAACAGCATTTCATCCTCCATGGATATACTACTTGTTGTGTCCTGAGCCTGCAAAAGCAGGCTCGGGACGTTGCATTGGTCCCAGCCATTTCAAAAGCTGCCTGGGACCAGACAGAGTGGCGTCAGCCTTGTGCGCATGCACAAGGCGCGAAAACACTCTATTCTATTGGTGGACGTTGTCCGGGTTTCTTGCCATATAAAAAGGCCTGCGTGCCTTTTGTTGTTGTTCGGGTGTTGTTCGAAGAAGAATAAAGAGCTGTTTAACATCGCCATGTGTCTTCATCATTCACATGCGAACGAAGTACTTAACACTGGCGATGAAGGTGGGATTCTTTGCAAGCTGAAGAAAAAGCTTTAAGGACTTACCCAGGAAGTCCTGAAGAGGGGAAGACGGCATCTGAATCAGCGTCCCAGCCTGCCAGTATAGCATTGCTGGAGGGTGAGCTTGGCTAAAGGACCCTTTCCCCAATAGCAGTTTGTAGAGGAGTGAGTGGTGAAGGTCATAATAGTAGAGATGCATCAAAATTGTTCTTAATTACAAACTGCCGGTTACAATACTGTGTGATCAAATGAGGGTGGGGAGGGCTCAGCTCACATAATTACTAGGTCTGTACCTTCATCTAGAAGACTTGATTGTCTGTCATCAAATCTCTGCTTGCTTATCTAAAACCATTAGGCACTTAACTGCACTATATTGCTCTTTCTCTCAAATACTGCCTTTAGAATTTGGCTAGAAAAGTAGACTCCTGATTACCCACCCATTACAAATATAGCAAATTAAGTGTTAATCACACACCCTCCGTATATGCAATATATACTTTATATCCTGAAATTGTCACTGAAATGGATGCTTTAGCAGCTTTTTCAAATGAGGCACAAGAACATCTGTACCATTTGTATGATCCACAGTCAGTTACACTGCAAATGGTGCATAATATATTTAGCACTCCCTATAGCAACAACCTAGTAATTACTATTAAATAGGGGGAAAAGGTATCTTCATTGAAATCATTTCAAGAATTCACAGTTAACCATTTATATTGCAATGAAGTCTCAATGGCAATTTGTTCCTGAATGGAAGAGCCTTGTAAGAAAGAAGACAGCTTTACAATTATTCAGTCTAAAACTAAGAAAAAGCAACAGAGAGTAAAACCCCACATATCGTATGCAATATCAGGAAAGAATCAGGCTCCAAGAACCAAGACAAACATGTTGAGATTCTCTAAGCAGTTTCCTTTACTGATCCTCACCTATAGACAGAAATCTTACCAAACTAAAGCAGACTATTTGCTCCATTAAATGTATACTCTGGGAACGATTCAGGAGGAGTCATCTTCACCTTCATTCCCCACACAAAAGCTAAACTGCAATATATCTTGCTCCTCTGCAATGCACTCCCTCCCTCCTGGGAACCCAGACAACATTTCATCATAGAAATTAGTTTCCCACCACTCTTATTCATACATAAAAAAGTATATCATGTTTACCAGTTATAGAAGATATGTTTGAGTCCAACATTATCAGTGCTTTAGTATTTCCTTAGGGTTAGGTTAAGTATATATTGTTTGAGAAACAAATGTAAAAGGGACAATATGTAGAAGGGAAATAATAGTTCCTAAGAGATTGCTATTGGTTGAACTACCTTCCTCTTTACAGACTCATTTACACATCTTCTAGTTCTCATCCACTCACTAATTCCAAATATGCAAATGCATTGAAAATTAAACTTAAACTCTAGGTTTTTTTTTCTACCAGGGTTTGGACTATAGTCTTAGGATTGTGCTTTTATACTTAACTACACAGATTCTACTTAGAACATGCATACATTTCTTCCTATCATGCTATTCCACCGTTTTAGAGAGGCCGCCCAAAAATAAAATGTAGGAGATTAAAGAAATTAAACATGAAATACAAAAAGGAAACATAACTAAACTGAAGCTGCATAAAATTAGATCATCAATTCTATTGCTAGGCAACATAGGCATAAAAGGACCATGCCCAATATATATGTCGGTTTGTCAGCTTCAGCTGCATTTCTTAAGCAAATCACCTTGAGCCAGTCACACATACTCATTAAGCACAACAGCAATTTCCTGCTGGCTTTCCCATTGATTTTGGGAAAATAGTTTACTAGGAAAGAAAGGTATAATAAAAAAATATACCAAAGCATTGTTTTTGCTTTAATCAGGTCCTAATACTATATTATATATTCTTTTTATACTTTAAATTTCTCATTTCTCTTTTGCAGTATGCCATTAACTTCAACCAACCAAAACTGTCTCAGTATTCCCGTCCTCTTCACCTGTTCCCTTTTCCTTCCTGTATTTGCTTTCCTGTTCAATCCTCATTTATCTCTCCATATGACAAAAATATTTTAACAATTCCTTTGCACTGTACCCTCATACTTAATCCATATTCATTGAGCACCCACTCATCCTTTATCCTCTCTTTAACACACATACTTCTGAAATAACTCATTCCTTCGGCATTTGACTTACATTTGTTTCTCTTGACATACAAAATCCTCATTTCCATATAAAAAGTGAGAAGTGCACACTTACTCAGACATTTTTATTATTTTAAAAACATTCATTTTTCACAAAACACTACGTATTACTTTGCTACATTTCCACCATGTAGAATTCACCGTCCATACAATTCAATTAGTCACATAACCAAGGCATAAGGAAACTGTATTTTATTAGTACTTCTCCAGTTACACTATCTATACCTGTAAATTTACAATATTCAGTATTCTCATATATATGTATGGCTTCCTTTTTGTCAATTTTCTTTTGTACACACATACACAAATAGTATTTGTTCCAGTTCCATTCAACAACATATCACTGTTATTTTCCATATAAATCTCCAAAATACTCCCTCATTATTCCCTGCCATCAGTTTCATTCCAAATGATTTAATTACTTGTATTTTTAATCTCATTCACTCTGCTGGAAGGAAGTTTCTGTTTATCTTTCTTCACTTACTTTCAAAACAATGGAAAATTTATTTCCATCAAAATTGAATATGGTCACATTTTTCTCTTTCAATTTGTTCCAAGAAGTTTCTATATCTCTTTTCTTATATCCACTTTGTATTTATGGGTAGTCTTTGCTTACTCATTCAACCATTCAAAGTTATGAGAGCACTGAGACTTATGAACAATCCTTGAAGTTGTAGTCACTGTGGTGTCCCTATGATTATAATTGTATCGATTGACAACTGGTACATTTACAACTGCCTCAGTGTCCCGTGTTTATGTGATCGCCGTCTATAGCTTCTCAGCTGGCTTCCAACAAGCAAAATCAATGGGAAAGTCAGCAGGAAATGGCAAGTTTTAGTTACATAATTTGTGCTTAATGACCATGGTGATTTGCTTAATGACCACAGCTGAAACTGACAAAGTTGATATATAATAATAATAATAATAATAATAATAATAATAATAATAATGATGATGATGATGA